>JAQFVV010012499.1:548583-993583 GCA_028023455.1 Epiperipatus broadwayi
CCTTAACCTAGTTCAGTTGAGGGATACAGAGGTGTATGAGGTGTACAGTGTACATTAGATGTGGGAGAAAATATTATAATTAATAGGAATAAACATCTATCGAGTTCTATGCTAAACAAAATTAAATTAGTAAAATTCTTCTAGCTAAAATTAACTGATTTATAATCTATATTTCACCTCCTCCCATCATCCACATGCATTGAACAACCTCTACCAGATTAGAAAATTAAACTAATAACTATAATATAATATTTTAGAAACTGTAATGTATAACTAACTGGATCTGAACCTAAACTAAAGCTATCATTACTAAATTTTTAATTACACACTAAACTAATCTAATTAACTGAATTTATTATTTGATCTGAATTAAATATTAAAGATCTCAGGGAATTAACTGATGGTATGGCTTAATCTAAAATCTCTATCTCTCAATAACTATTATTTAATATTATGAAAACAATAATATAAACCAAGCAATACCTTAACTAAATAATGGCAGTTAGATAATGAAAGAAATCGGGCAAATTTTGATTTCAATTCATCTAAACAATTACTAAATAATAAAACCTTTTAAGACAATCAGTAGATAATTGGCATCTCATACAGTGTTTGGATCAAGGAAATCAATATCATCATATCTGGATGTTTATCATAATTAAATGAAAATATAATTATGTCACATTAAATAAATAAATGTGTGAGCATGTGTGGAAATATGAAACAACGAATGAATGTCAGAAAAGACTTCTAAATTCAATTTTAAATAGTAAAATATTTATTAACAAAATAAAAAAAAAAAGTTAATCAAACATTTAATCTCTTCTCATTGGTATGAGTACAAAATTTGAATGTGCTTAGCATCACTAGTTACAATTTTCATAAATCAATAACACAAGATGATTTCTTAAATTTCACATCTAATACATTATATCTATCAAAACATACTGATAGATTTGTGAAACACCTTATATTCTTATTAACTAATGAACCCAAAATACAATCCAAATATTTACTATAAAACAAATGTATACAATTTTAATGCACAAATCAGCGCAGTGCATTAAAATTGTATATATATAGTAGGCAGCTGAGTGTGAAATAATTTCTTTTTATAAAACAAATGGTTTTAGTTATCAGTTACTTCTGATAAACCTGTACAAGTGAAGTAATATAATCTTATACTTTTAGTAATCAACTATAAAATTTATCTTGTGTTCAACATTTTGCCTTATAGCACTTAATTATTAATTAACTTAATAAAACTATGACCAACAAAACATAGATTAAATATCTTCATTACACTATAAAGTAAAATTAAAAATTTGCATTTTACTTCAAATGCACAGTAACTATAACTAAAGTAAATGGGTTTGAAACCTAAGAATAATATCAAAAAAATAGGGTTTGCAAAATAAAATTAATAGCTCCATTAATTAAACATATTCTTACTAAATTATATTTTGCAAAAATGAACTAAATAATTCCAGTAATTAAATATATTTGCCTTTGCAACATTAAAATAAAATATTCTATTAAATAATTATGGTTTTATTTTTCCAAAATAGAAATAAATAATGCTATTCATTAACTGTCTTTTATCTTTGCTTGCTTACTTAATCAAATGATGACTGAATGATAAAAATTAATGATATGAAACCTAAATGATCACTATAAAATGTTTTAAAATAATAATTAAAGTTGTACATTACTGATGGATTTTTCTATATCTTTCAAATTAACATTTTATGTATGAGTCTGTATTATGCTGTGTGTCAAAGAATAAATAAATAATTAATTCTAATCAATCTAATCGGTTTGCTTATGAAGTTACAATATGATCATAATACAGACAAAGGCAATGGTCAATAAAGCTTTAATTACTAACTTTATTACAGCTGTTTTGTAAGAAAATCTATTCTGCCTTTATTCTTCTTTTTATCAATAAATTATATGGCACTTGGCTATAGCATAAGCTAGAAAAACATTCAATACACATGGGGATAAAATATTTTATAATTTAAATCAGATAAATATCAACACAATAATTTCCAAGTCTATTTCTGAGACTAAATAAACTGGTGGGAATACATCTCTTCACCAAATAATCAGGGGGATAATATACTTGACTTTATATACTTTAATTTGTAATACCAAATATCAAAACTGGAGGATTTAATCTACTCCTATCAAAATATTTCAATACACAGAAAAGAAGGCATTACTTGATCCCATACACTATACTAGGCAATCTGTCCATGTTTAAATATTCAAATAACAAAAGGGGAGAGCTTACTTTATCCCACAAATACTATAAAACATTTCTAACTGTACTACATATAGCTACAAAAATACTTTTTCATTCAAGCATAATAAAGAACAATAATTCTGACTTAAATACATCTCTAATCTTTCCAAACAATTAACTATCCACTTCCCCTGAAACCGATTGATTATATATCATTTGTAATTGCAATTAATATGTGATTATAGCTAAGTTTAATAATAGACACATATACAAGCACAACAATACACAGACTATTCAAATCCCAGTAGCAAAGAACTACTTTCAAAATGTCAATTATTAATTGGAAAAGCAATAAAGAATATTTCATATCTGATAATACACTATTCAGGACTTAGTAACATACTAATAATGGTTGGAAAATAAAGCAATAATTTATTGGCAAGTAAGACAAAATAATTTTTTTATATAGTGCATTTACATTAGCCCCAAATCTAAAATAAATATTTTAGACCTAGATAAATAATAAAGCTTTATGTTATAGATGAAATAATTATTAAAAATATTGATTTTCTAATCTATAAAAAAAAAAAAAATCTATACGGTAAGATTTTATACAGTAAAACTCTTTTAAAATAATTATTTACCCCTTCCAAACTATAAATAGACTCTTCCATTTTTTAATCACATGCATGTGTTGCTAACACATGACCAAAACTCATATTAAAATAATAACAATAATAAAAAATACCTTGTATGATATTTCCTTTATCATACATTTAATGAGACGTTCTAGTAGAACAAAAATACAATAATACATATAATAAACATTTCTTAAATTAGCACTAACTATCTAAAATACTATTAAATAATAATAAAGTTCTTTTCTTCTTTCTCCTTAATGAAAATAAAAAGTTTATTGATAGTTAGTACATGACTTTCCTTTGTCATGTCTCCAAATGAATAAGAGTAATACTAAACAGTAAACACACAAGGATAAATATTGACACAGAATAACACATTTCCTGCAGGAGAAACAAAACAATATTTTTGTTAAATCCATAAGAGCAAATTTAATGTTTTTAGTTATTAACTAATGAATTGCTGTTGACATTATATGGAATTTCATTAATTAAGCAATGAATATTTCACAATGCAAATAAAATAGAAGTTTGTATTTCATTCCTAGGATATATTTAAAATTTGATTTCACAATTATAAAGCCATTCAGAAATACACATAGTTATTCAATTAATAATATTTATTTAAATGAATTAGTTAGCAATATTAATACAGTAATGTCATATAACTTTATTCGTTTATAAATTCATTCCTATCAGTCTGGAAGAACACGTAATTATTAAAGTACATTCAATGACATGTGTAATATTGTATATTTTTCTTTTCAATAGGTAAAAGTAGAAATAATTATGCCATTGTTCTAATAAATATGATGATAAAATTACATAATTCTTATGTATATTTTTAAATTTCCTTTTACAATTAGCATGAAAATGTTCAATAAAAGTTCACCACTTTTCCACATATAAACAATGCACATTGCAATTATTCTATTAATAATATGATTAAAACTTAAAAAACTGAATTTTAGAAAATAAACAAACATTCTTTTCTTCTTTCCTGTTAAGTTTAAATTTAAATGAAATAAATTTATAATCCTATCATGCATTCCCATTTCTTAAATAGTAATAATTTAACTTGAATAATATAACATAACACTTACATGCATTTCAAACAATGGTTGGAAAATCTAAACAGTCAGCCAAGAATAAAAATTGATGTATCTTTTGGTGGTTTAAGTATTCATATTTGCAAACAAATATTAAATTTTAAACTTTCAGTTTGAACTTTGGAAGGAAAAAAATTATACTATTAAACTTTGTTAAAATAAAACAGTATTGGAAGATCTTTTAGCATTTAGTAGTTAGCTGTTGGAGTGGAGGACTGGAATACAGGAGTAGTAGTGGAGGTAGTAGTAGTTATCCTTTTATAGATTTTTAAAAGATTACATCACACTTTTTCTCTTCCAATAGTATAACATATCTGAAAGTTCAAAGATCAACAGACAGAAAACAAGACTTAATTTATGCAAGAAACTTTTGTCTTAAAAAAAACATAAGTGGGGGGAAAAATCATTCTGTATTTTAAATAAATAAAAAGAAATATTAATATTAAATTGAATTAAGAATTAAATATTCTGTACTTTTAAAACAACAGAAAAACTAATAATTGCTTTAACCCTTAAACCGCTAATTTTATCATTGGTTGTATCAGATAAAAATCAAATCTTTTAATTGGCCAACTCACAAACTGAAGACAAAGCCTATTGTTAAAACATATTCGCCTATAATATTAAATTCAACTCAGATACATTTATAAAAAGTATATAATTAATTTTTAAGGTTGTGAAGACAACGAAAGTTCTTTCAAAAATAAATTGCTATTTATTTATTCTAAGATAATCAATATCGGCAACATAAAAGTTATAATGTAAACAAAAAGATCGACTTTTACGTTATAGAAAAGTAAATATTTCTTTTTATTACAACTTCAACATTTGTACTAAAATCTTCAATATTTTCAAAATAATTTTGTTTTTTTATTATTCTCTCTGAAAATTATGTTTAATTTCCATAAATATTATTTAATAATAATTTAAATCGTATTCGAAATGAAAATCTCAGCGTTTTTCTTTATTTTCTTTGATCAGGCAGTTTCTTTGTTCTTTCCAGCCAATAAGAATGTCTTTTTCGGCTGAGAGCATGCTAAGAACCAATCACAAATAATGTTCCTTCTTTGTTTAGGTTTAAATGCGTTTTTTCTCTATTTTTTACTTCTAAAATAAATCGGAAGATGTCACCATCGTACAGAACTTTTAAAAACGAATTCAATACGTATTTAACGAATTTTTTCGTATGAAAACGAACTGAGTTAGAGTGATTTCAGATGTCGACGAGGAGCCTCGTCAAAAACAGTCTTTTGGTTAATAAATAAAATATTTTATGGTATAATTATTGTTTAATAATTCACTAGACCACTGCTCAATTAATTCACTTAAAATGTAGTTAAGCTGGTTTTAAATACTAATATCTATGAAATTAAATAATTGGGTATGAAATGTGATATTTAATGATTTAATGGAACATATGAATGAAAAATGAAGTTGAATAATGATATTGACATACATGAATATTTAGTAACAATGCACTCTAGACACTAAACTGATATGACTAAATGGCTATTTTAATGATGATGAGTGAGACATATTTCACTGTTTATTCTATAAATTAAAATGTGTAAAGCAAATGAGCTAGAGAATCACTCAGAACAAGTCTAGCTATTTATTTGTGAACAAACAAAACAAATTAGCACCAACTCAAACTGACCTGACTATGTGTATAACAAGCCACTCCCTATCCTATCATTAATTATACTCTAAAGTAAGCCCCTAAACATCTAATAAATTTTAAATTGCACCTATAAATACTTCTAATCATAGTTTTAAATCATAAATATTTTTTTTTAAATTTGCGTTATTTCATTTTTTTTAAGTAATATAATATCAGATGTTACTGATATAATACCATAAAACCACAAATATTATCAATGCCATACTTGTAGTGGTAATGGAGCAGTATTTATAGATGGGATTATAAACTTTTTAATATAAATAACATTAATTAGGAACAACAGTTCTGATACAAGATTTATATATTTTGATTTTACTAAAAAAAATTCTGGATAGTATTGAAGAATGTTATACAAAATGAATTGTCTGGATTGTAAACTATAATTTTAATATTTTATTAAATTAGATAATACTTCATGATTGGGTAGATATGTCATAAATATTAATTTTATTATATAATAAGATGTCAATTCTTTATATTTCCAAGTTCTACATTAATTCCACTAAGTTCTTATCATCTCTAACAAAGGATGTTGAAGGATTAAAAACCTCAAGAGAAAATCTTAACAAATATTGATATGATAACCTTTTATAAAAAAAATAATAAATTTTAATAGATGTTAGTTTGTATGGATTTTAGAAAAACTGTAAAGATGCAGAATTTTATGGAAATATATTAATTTTGTTTTTTTACAATCTGTGAATTACTTGTGATGCTTTTTGATTAATGCTTATAACCTTGATTTTGTAAATGATGTAGAATTTTTGCCATAGCATTGTGTTGATATGTTGTATGCTCTTTTATTTTATTTTCATAATCAGTGGTATTCATTACAACTGTAGTATTGCCCTTTTCAATAGAGAGAGAATGATTATTGATTTGAATAATTTAACACTTATATGATCTGACTTTAGTTACTGCATTTTCTCAGATGTTGTTTTCATTCACCAGAACATTTTTCTGTTTCTTCTAGAGACATTTTTTGAGTAAGTTCCTCTCTTTCTTTCATTATATCTATGAATAGAATATTTTGTAGTGTGTTGCAAAATGTATTTTTTTTTCTTAACAGTAGTTTCAGTATGTTTAGAATTAAAATTTTAAATTGATGTATTTTTTGCAGTAAGATATTTGGCATGCCTATACAACAAACTTATTTTTTATTTTATCTGCAAATTTTCTTTTTGTGATTTTATATATATATATATATATATATATATATATATATATATATATATAAATCACAAATATATATTTATATATATATATATATATATATATATATATATTACCAATAATAAAGTAAATCTTTGGATTATTATGTTTAAATAAATCTTCATTTGCTCTCTGGGTAATTTTTTTTAGCTTCTTGGTTTAAATTGTATGCTATTTACGATAATTTATGTTGATTAAAGTTTTTAATAGGAAAGTTAAATGAGTTTTTGCTTTGACTAGTTTCAGACATAATTTTTTATAATGATTAAAATTTGATCTTGTATTGAATCAATTCCACATACTTAATGTTTGTCTGGAGATTCAGAATTTTATTTTATTTGTGGGAATATGTCAGATTATTTTCATCAACTAATTAAATTGTTAAATATTTTTAGAAAAATTAAACTTTATGTATATATTTTTTAATTTTCAATTGATAGAATAACACATCTATTGTGGAACACAATATTTTAAGTAGCATTATTCTTTTTTCTTTGGACATTTATTTTCTAACTAGTGATAGATAATTTTGGATGTTGTATGGTTACTGAACTTATGATTTTTTAATCAACTATGTTAATGTGTCAAAGGTAACTGCCATTATTTATATACTGTTTTGTGAGAAATGTTCTGATGTTTTTTTTTCTTTTTAAGAGTAAAGTTAATATGTGATTTCCAAATATATTATAAATTATCCTTTTAGTTTTGGTTGTAGAACTATTCCCCATTATCATATAGCAGTTTTTTTAAATTTTCTTTTATTTTTTTCTCTTGCTCAATATTCTTGTCTTTTCCAATAAGGCAATTGATACACATCGTTTATTTACTACTTTAGACATATTTTATTATTATTATTATTATTATTTAATAATTAGTATATTATTTTAAACTTTTTAATATGTCCATTACTTTCACTTCCATATTTGCATCATATTTTGTAAGTGCAAAATACTATTATAAATATATAATTTAATTTTCCTAAGCAAATATTAATCTGAAGACATGTTATCAAAGTCTTATAATAAAACCTCAAGTTCATTCTCAAATTGTTGAGAGAATTACTCAGTTAGAAATTAAGACTGAATTAAGAAAAAGAATACATGCACAGATATTTTTTCAAGTATCAAATTTTATGTTCTATTGTAACATAAAATGATTACTATAAATAAACTTGCTAATAAAAATTTTAAACAAAAACATAAAAACCTACTATAAACATATAAAAGCAGGAAAAACTCTCCATACAGTAGTACTACTCAATCCAAGTCAGAGTAATCAATGGATTCCAAAAAGCTTGTGCATAAAATCCCTATCTAGTGCCTACTATCCAATATCCCCAAACTAGTTTCTATCTCGTGGATTTCATCAATGAGGAGCCTTGGATCTAAGAGCACTGCACCTAGATCTTGGGGTCTAATGCACTCCTCCAGCAGCCACCTTTTATCTCTACTTAACTAAAAAACTATGAGAATTTTGCCTGTTTTAATAACAATTATGAGCAAGCATAAGAAATGGTGATCATGTGATATTTAGTGGTTTATAAACATATACTTATACTGAATCAAACAATCTAAATGCTGCATAAGTTAAAAGTTTTAATTGCAAATGTTTTGTTTTAGCAAAAAAATAACTTTCTCATCACAACATTTAATATCCCATTACTGTGGAAATAATAAAATTATCTCTAGAGGAAGAAACTGAATTATACTATGTCAAACATTATCTATATCAAAATAAAATTTCTTAAAATCAAACAAATCTATAATCAACTTTTTGGTGGAAAAGACAGTGCTATAGATGCAATGAGAAATATTAAAATAAGAAAGTTACTCATAACTGGACAACCACAAAAAGTGGCAAGAAAATCCTACATCAGCATTAATGTACAATGGTTCTAATCATTAATTCTACAAAAAATAAGTTAACAGCATATTTTTGAAAATTCTGCATTCCTATAATCTACCTAATGTTCATAAAAACTATACTTCATTAAAACTTACTGTTGGTTTTAGAAATTACATCATATCAAAACTTATAAAAATTTCTTTTCATATTGTAGCCTCTGAATGTAAGATACAGTACATTGTCTGAGATCCCAAGAATTTTGTTAGAATTAATTAAGAATAGGAAAATAATTTTAAAATGTTATATAGCTAGAGTTTTGATGTGAAAAGTTTTTATCACAAATGTAGCAAGTGATAAAAGATTATTTCTTGCAAAAACTGTTAAATAAAAATAATGATTAAAAACCAAATCAATTTTTCTTATTGCAATTATAATGTTACTTCTCCATTTTTCATAATGACAACATACTATCCATTACGATATAAAATTCTTCATGAAAATAATCACTATTCACAACTTTGACCAATAACTTTTTTCCTGGTTAGCAGTATTTATAGAAAAAAGCATGAAACAATATGTGAAAATTTTGTTCTAATTTTTATCACAATGTATCTTTGCTATATTGATAATATACTTATTGTAAAGTATTACAAACATTATGAATATATTATACAATATTATTCTTTACATACAAAAAAGTGGAACAAAAATTGGCATTCTTGGCTGTTCTTGTGATGAGATTTTCTTGTGGCAAAATCAAGGCAATAATTTATAGAATCCTCCACACATACACACAGAAAAAAACTTAGCATATATATCCAATCAGGACAGAAGTAAAAAGCAGCTATATAATTACTATTAAGGGTAGTAAACATTCTCTTAGAGAAAAGCAAAGTCATCACCTATTCTTCAAAAATCCTCAAAAAGGCAATAGAAAAGAACATACAATGATAGTAAGAAAATTAATGATAGATTATTTAATGCATCTATACATCCAGGGATGTTAGAACAAATGAAATAAAACATGAATTCAATATAAGGTCAAAACATTTTCTAATTTAGTGTAATAGGAGGAATCATAATTTCTAGAAAATTTATATATGAAGTGGATAGAAGAAAAAAGTGCATCTATGCAAAACCATGTGAATAAATCAGATATCACTTCCAAATAAAATGATTAAAACAACATAAAAAATTATTAGACATTAAAAACTAGATGTTTCTAAAATAGAAGATTATGCATATAGTAATGGATATATGTTTGATTGATAAAGACCAGAAATAATAAAAAAATTTATATAACAATGACAAATCACATTACTTTTTATACTACTGTGATGATGCATAATTTTTCAATAACAGTTTTTAACTTTGCCCTTAAAAAAAAAAAAATAGAGAAATCAGAAGGTCATCATAGATAAGCATATAAAATCCCTATTGTCTGTTGCCATTGACCGAATATCCTAGTTGATTAAAGCATAATTATATATTCAATATTCATGAATCTTAAAGGCATTAACAATCTGTTAGTAATTAAGTCAGCAAAACTTGAAAAAAAGTTATGTGAATAATGGTATTTGAAAGAGTATGCTTATAATAATCTGTGTGTTGTGATTTTTTTTTTTTTTTAAAAAAAAAAAACATTTAAAAATTTGAATAGATCTTATAGTTACAAATAATATTCCATTATTTCAAATCTTATTTTCTGGGTTCTTGTTAATTTAGAAATAAATTAAAATTTTTTAGAAATAAGTAATTTTATTATAACTTCAAATGATGCAATATTTCAGCAAATTTGTTCTATTTCTATTTTTTTTATTGAATTTTTTACATTATCTTAATTTTATTATTTTTTTCTCATTCCTTTTTACCTTTAAAGCTTTTAAATGTTTCTCTTTTTTTTTCATATAATACCATAGTTTTCTAGTTTTCTTCATCGTTATTATTTATTTTTAACTTCTTTCATTTTTATTGTGTACATGCTCTATGTAGTTTATTACTGAGACATATTGAAAACATGGCATAATATTAAACTATATATTTTCTTGGGTAATACTAATATAGAAATAAGTAAATTTAATGAAACCAGTACACTTTTTGTATAATTTAGCATATAAAATTTAATAGCATAAGTATAGGTAATAATATGGGGTTGTGAGTAATTTCAATAATTTTTTTTTTACAAAAAGTGATATTTTAATGAATAATTATGGTATAATTAAATTAAATCTATTATTATAAAATGCTGAAAACTGAAATTATTTAAATAAAAGTCAATCTTCATATATAAAAATCAATCTTCGATAATGTGCTATTTCTTAAATGTTATAAATTTTCACACACTCACCTGCCGGTAAGAATTTTAAAAAACTTAAGTGAATCACTTAAGTTTGGAGTGTACAACCTATATACACAAACTCTTACAGACCATACTTAAATGAGGGCTTGAGTCTATTGTATGCCTGATGTTATAATCAAATATTCAATTGTACAAATCTATTTAACATCAGGTGCACAATAGACTCAAGCCCTGATTTATTAGATAAGTTGATGATTGTTTGTTTGATAAATTGAAAGAGTTGGTTAATGAGTTTAGTTGTTTTAATCTTTCTATAAAATATTTTGTAAAAAGAGGGGAGATTAGATCTTAGTAAATTATAATTTTTAGACTTAATGGTGATTAGAAATGTAAAAAATAATTGTTTGGTATGTACTCAATAAATTAAGAGTAAGGAGTTAAGATCTATAAGTAAACCTGGTAACAATCAATTTTATCTTATAAAGTAGTTGCTTTAAGAAATTATTATTATAGAAATAAAAGATTAAATAATTATACAAATAGCTTTCTTTCAAAAAAAAAAAAATTTTATAAAAATTATTTAAGTATTAACTACTGTGATAAAAATATATTAAACGTTTTATTTAATACTGATAGTTATTGTATTAATGTGAAAGATAAAAAAATATGATTGTATTTCTTTGTGTTTTAAATTATCTTCTTTTACAATTGTATGTAAAAATAGTAATTTGGTTGAAAAATAGAAAAATTGCTTGGAAAAAAATTATTAAATAATACAAAGGAAATTTTTGATAGAAAAATTATTCCTGGAGTAGTGCATATTATTTCTTGTTTTTAAAAATATATTTATAGGTCAGAGTAGTTTGAGCTTAAATGAAAAAATAAAGGTACATAAAAATAGGGTTAGAACTAAATATCTCAATTCTGCTTTATATATCAATGAAGAAGATGTAGACCAAACTATTAGTTTTAATGAAGTTAATGTTGTCTTTTTTGGAAGAAATGAAATAAAATGAAGAATTAAAGAATCTTTATTATTAAAAATTTTTGATTTTGAAGCAATTAAATTATTTAAAAGTTTTTTTTTTAATATTAAGGGTGTATGGGATATAAGTATAATTGTGGGAAATGTTTAGTATAAATATGTGCTTATTTTGTAGTCCTTTATACTAATATGTCTTCTTGTAGTATTGAAATCATTGGTTGTGTTTTTGAGATTATTTTCTTTCACTGATCTGGTTTAGTTGTGAATTTGTAATAATTTTGATTGTATATATTGTAATCCCCACACACGACACTGCTCCTTCGCATTCTATGAGCAAATGCCCAGGGCGCCAATTCTATTAATGAATAGAATAATTTAATTCTTTATTTGACTTAGAATTAATACTGAGACTCTTCTATTTGTGTATAACTTATAGCTTAGCTCAGTGGAAGGTTACAGGAAGTCAATAACATACAGAATATAAATAAATGAAGGAAGAAATACTACAAACCATTTAAATAAAATATATGCTTTATTTATTAATCAACCAAATGATCAAGGCCAACATTTATTTGTTCAAACTAATAAAATATAATTTCAATTTGATCTCTTCCATTATCTAAATATACTCTATATTAGCTCAATATAATTTTGATGGAAAAGAAAAACAAAACACTAAATAACTGTACTATTTGGTACATCTTAATCTAAACAGATAAATTAATGTTAATCTAGGGATATAAAATTGGATCTCAGGGAATCTATAACACAGTATGATTAAAGAAATTATCTTATCCAGTAATTTATAACTATAAATAATAATAAAAAATATAATGGAATAAATTGAATAATGTTTTACTGGACTAGCAATTAGATAATGAAGGAAATTGGGTATCTTTTAATCTCACACCATTATCTAAATAATAAACTAACTATGCAACATTTTCATAAGTTTACCAAATGGTGAAATATTTTCATTTAATGTTTGGATCATGGAAACAATATTATCAGACTTCAGTATGCTTATTATCAAATTTAGAAAGTGATGTACTTATGTTATAATAGATGTGTAGAATGTGGAAACTAGAATACGAATCCATATAAGAACAACTTGAGACACAGTTTTGAATAAATAAACAAAGGATTTATTTACATTTTAAATTCCATTAGATATAGTTGATTCACAGTGGACTGTTTGTCCCAATTTATAAATTCACAAACAAGTTTGCTAACCTGGGTTTAAAATCATTTCCGTTACATATTTCATCATTTATTAATTAGACATTTATGCACGTAAATTAACAAATAAACAATACCTTAATATTCTGACTTCAAATATATTTTGGGCTGTTCATTAACCCTAACAATTCTTTATTATTAGTAAACAACACTGGGTAAATTAAATATCATATTATAGGCACAATATACAAACCTGAGAGGATAAACTATTAATTATTAGGATAAAGCAACTAAATAAACTTGGCTGTCAAGAGAGAATCTTTAACTAGCTCAATTGAATAATCCTTTTAAATATCTACACTTATTATGCATTCAAAATAAACAAAATAAAAAAAATCATTCTGATGATTTGAGGATTTAAATCTTGTGGTAAATTAATATGATATGATTCAAAATATTTACTTTCCGATATATAAAGTTAACAGTATTATACTTTCATATTTGCAATATTATTTGTATTACACACATGTGTGTCACATCTTATGTTATAATAAAAAAAATTCAATATTTTTACATATTGTCAATTTATTTATGAATTATTAAATAAGTGTTTTATTCTGGACAATGTCATAGACCAATCAACAAAATATAACACTACTTCTACTTTAATATGCAATAAAGAATTTAATCTGACTATTTATCTAACCACCAACTGGATTACATATAGCTATGTTTTATGATAATACAAAAATAAACATTCAAGAGAAATTTAAGCACATGAGGAACAAATAAGCTCTTTGGCTAATAAATCAAACAACTATCTAATTTTGAAATATACTATTGGTGTGGAACTTGTCTCATCACCAGAACAATGGAGAAAATATCACTTAACTTTATAAAATATCATTTTATAACACATATGTATGCAATCTAGAATATATTTCACTCATGGCAAATACTTAAAAATATACTAAGGGAGAGAATCTCCACCCCAACAAACATAGAACATATCAAACATAACTTCTTTCTCATAGCTCCTCTATACATTTCATAATATACCTTGGCAGATAAAAACACATACAGGTAAATTACTCATTCCTTCAATTCTTTTAGAATACAACATTATCCGAAATTAATATAGAGAAACAGTTATAAAATTGAATATTTACTAGTTAAATAAAATAATTGCATAAGAAAGACAAACACCCACATAAATAAGAGTGTGAAGAATAATATGCAAATATTATTGTAAAGTAAATGACATTTGTCTGAATCACATGTAAAGTAAATGGTAAATTGAAAATATAAACCGTTAGCTTATAACAGACTTTTAGCTGTTTTAAAATTTAAATGGCAATACTTATTGTGAATGAGGTTTTGCTATTTCTAACAAGACTACTCTGAAAGCTAAAAATTCTCACTTCAAAATAAAAGAAAATATATATATAATAAATTCCTCTCTTTAATAAAATACCCAAAAAAATGAATGTATTTTCTACATAAAAAAATCATATTTAAATAATACAATTTACCAGCATTGCAAATACACTAATCCATGATGGTCTAGAAGTTCAGAAAATAGCATAATTATATAAGCAAATGTATAAATAATAAACATGTTTATTTATCTATGACATATTAATAGCAAAAAAAAAGTCACTTTTTTTTAACTTAAAAAAAAAATTCACTTGCAAAGTTTCTTTTAACATAAAGTTTCCAAAATGACATGAAGATGAAATGATGATTCCAGACGAGTACATGTTAATGAAAACATAAAGACAAATTCCTATATGATAAATACTTACAATTTAAATATAATTCAGCAATCTCCAATGTTTTTAACAATCAAAAGCTACTTGAACTTGCTTATATAATGCTTAAGTAATAAACTTCAATACAATAATGACTGAGATATGAAAAATAGTTTCAGCTATATTTTGTACTATAATAATTATTTAATTGATTCTGAAAATATTTAACTCAGCAGTAACTTTTAACAAGTTTCCTAAAGAAGAAATTATCAGCTTCCCATAATTTATAAGTCAGCATACACATAATTAATTTTGGTCAGTTGCTAATTAATTGTTCACTTGTAATCTGCAATTCCTTAAGGAATAATATTTTGTTTTATAATAAATTCATGCATCGAAGAAAACAAGAAATATACCACATTAATGTCCTTCCATCTGACTTAAGCATATACACATTCAATAAATAGCAGTTATTAATTAATCCTTTGTAAGCCATATATATTTATTTCTTTAATACAAACATCTTTATAAGCATAGACAATATGCGAGATTATCATTACATCATAATTTAAAATATAGCATAATAAAGTCCACATGCAGCTTCCTGTTTTAATCTGACTTATATAAGCAGAATATAACTTGAACTGAGAGTCTATAGATTTTGTTAAACAGTCCTGCATAGATTTACTCAAGATATAAAATTCACACAATTTTGTTAAAAGATTATAATGTTCATGTAGTTTCAGTTTCTTCTTAATTATAATAATAAATAAATGCAAACAAAGTAGAGGAAATTTATCAGCATAAAGATACATTTAAAAAAATAATAGTAATAATATTAATGATAGTGTTAATTTAACGTTTAACTGAGGAATGGAAATGAAGAGATATACTTTTCTTATAATTTAGCCAGTCATCCTGGCTTAAAACTTTCTGGTAACAGAATTTCCATAATGACTTTTGAAAAATTCACTTTGGAGTTTAAATTGACTTGACTTCTGGAAGAGATAGAAGACTTGGCAGAAACAGAATGAACAAAGCAACGATTGAAAGCAACAATAATAATAAGCAATTTTTATAACTGACTATCAATTAGATAGATATCCCTTCCATCAATCAAGAGGTCATTTCACCCTCCAAAGGTCAACTCCATCCTTTGCACTCAGTAATGAAGAGAAATTATTCAAGAAATCTTTTCTTGAAAAAAAAGATCATTTTGACCTTCTACATTAAATCAATTCAAATAAAACATAAAAAAATAAGTTTTTATATTTTCAAAATAAATGAATATTAATTAGCTATTAAATAAAATGGTTGATAATACTATTTATTTTGTTACATAATTCATTAATCCAGATATCCATTAATCACTCAAAAATATATACTTGCAAAATTATTAAAGATATTACTGTAATATAAATGTTTTATTGTAAATGTAATATTATTTACTGTAATTAAAATATGAAAATGAAATGAAAAGATGATACAAACATATGCTGCTATATGAATATTAAATTATCCTGACTAAATATAACTGATATGGCTATGGGTTAAACATATTTCACTGATTATAATACCTGCACATGGATGGGTATCAATGAATAATAGATCAAAAAACTATATAAACAAATACCAAACAGTATTCTACAAATAAACAAAATAACTTTGCATCAATTTAGCTTGCATCACAACAATTCCTGTAATAATCCACCACCCCTTTTCTTGCATAAACACTTCATCAAATATAATAATAAAAAATGCTTGCAAAAATTGCTACCCAAAATTCATAAGCAATTCACATATAAGTTTTTAGACCATTTAACAGAAAAATTTTAAATTTTTTTGTAAAATTTCATTTTGTTAGTTAAATACAGTTATTTACCACTGATACAATATATTTTAACTACTTGTGCCCATTCAAAAGATCACAATGTATATCATATTCCTGTCATGTTATTTGAAAGATATGAAATCATTAAGAGTTTGATCATCGAATCAAACTTCTATTTTTTTATAAAGAAGTATTTTGTTTAAATAGTGTTTTGTATTATTGATGTTTTTATAATAATAAAAATTAAAATGTCAAAATGATAAAATGTATTATAGATCAAAGGAATAATAATATTGATGGGTTATTTAAAAATAACTATAAAAAAAAGAAAATTAATTAATTGTATTTGGTTAAATTTTTTTAAAAAACACAAAGGACATATAGTATTATTCATTTTAAATTGATTTTATAATATTTACTTTTTCTTCTTTAAATAAGAGATAAACTGATCAGTGTTGTATTTTTAAAGTTAAACAATGGTTGGTAATGGTTGTCAAGAGAGACATGGACTTTGTTTGGTTCTTCTTGAATAAGTAACCAAACAAAATCTAGTGGTTCGTTTTTCTTTCTCCATTAAAAGTATAGAAATTTCACTTTTAGTTGCTGATAACCTAAAGAATGATGGGGTAAGAAAAAGATAAAGTTTGGATCTTGGGGTTACCTCCAATCTAGTTACAATTTGCCATTTTATTCGGGTAATTCTAAGGCAAGAATAATAAAAACTAAGTTAATGTCAAATGTCACAAGTAATGATCATTTTGTTCACCAGAAGTTATATTACTTCCAAGTTTTTCTGGCATCTATGGACTCAGTACGATCTTCAAACCATTGACTCCATAATAAAAAAAATGATCTACTAAAGACTTTTGCTTTTATTTGCTTTCAAAAAAAAAAGAAAAGTAAAAAAATTAAAAAAAGAATAAAAAAGATCAAATTTGTAATTTGATTATAAATATAGAGTTTGTGTACAACATTGATAAATGAAATAATCTTATAAGGTGATTAGAATTTTATTTATTACTATTGTCATTAATATTTTTTATTACAAACATATAGAATTGTAAATGGATAGATTAATTTTGTTTATATGCATTAACAATACAAGTGGGGTTAAAGAGTCATAAATCTTTGTTTGCAGTTATAAGATTAAAGTTTTGTTTAATAAATAATTTCTGAAGTTGATCAAATTAATTTAGATTATTCGTTTAAGATTTAATACTGTTAAAAAATATAATTGATGTGAGATGTTAATAGCTATGTTTTAAATTACAGAATGAATATTTTATTATATTCTTATCATAAAAATATGTGAATCTCTTATATTAACAAGGGATATATATCTTATTTTTTTAAATATATATGTGTGTATAGTTTAAGGATATTTTCATAACAAATCATCACGGGAGATTTATTATGAGTAAAGTGAATTATGGTTGAAGTTAAAGTGCTTATGTAAAGAATATTAAGATTTAGAGATAAAAAAGTATTAATTTGATCAATAGTATAAAAAACATATATAAAATTGATTAATTTGTAAAATATTAATATAAGTAATGATAATGATTTATGCCTAATCTTATCAAATGCATAGTATTTGAATATCTGTAATAATTTCATAGAATCATTAGATATAGACATATCAATACTTTGATATTTTTAAAAAGAGTTATATATATATAGGCATGTTTAATATTTTTTCCTCTTAATTAAAATAAATTGTCTATTTTAATTTTTTTCTAATTGGACTTAATATTTATTTGCAGATAAAATTATACTTGCTACTTCAAGATCTTTGGTCACTTAAATGTTAGTTATCTTCCAGAGTTTAAAATCTGTCAAATGCAATCAATAAGCAAAACTGAAATAATTTTTACTTATTTCAAAACTCTTATGTGAACATGAAACTTTAATTATTCCAAATGTTTTCATTACCTGATTCAAATTAATTTATAATCTTAAAAATTTTGTAAACAAACAACAACTATCAAAATATGTAAGTTTAATTTAAGCATCATTAAAAATATAAAATAACATTGGATCTATATGCTGGTCACATTTAATATAACACGTGAGGTTGTGTGTTCATTTTTGCTAATTTAAATTTCAAGGCTAATTAATATTATAATGTGTAAATGTTTGCTTAAGAGTTTGTAAATTGAATATAAGTGATATTTTATTTTTATTTATAGTTCCAGATGTTTCTGGCCTTGTAAATATTGTGGCTCTTTTTAATTGGTTGCTTTAACAATTTTTTAAAAGATTTAATGTGAATTAAACAAAAGATTTTAAATGTGGGAATTGAATGCCAGCCTTACCAGAGAATACAAAAATTCCAGGCTTTCAGCCTATTATTTTGTAATAATTGGATATATTCATTTTTTTAAGATTTAATATAAATTAAACAAATTATTTTAATATTATATAAATAAATTTCCAAATTTTAATAAAGCTAAATTAAAATTAGATTTTTAATTATAATTTATATTAGACAGCATTACAGCTGCAACTGTATCCTCTTAAATAAAAAATTTCTTTGTATATGTAAGAGTAACATGTTTGTTTGCTAGAAGTTTAATATCATTGCTAATTTCATTTCGTGCTCTTTGTTTAAATAGTCTGAATTTCAGTATTTATCATTTGCAATATACGAATCAAATGAGTATCCTTGAATCAGCTGTTTGATGTTTATATTTATATTTATTCACAGTGGGAAATGATGAACTACCATAATATTAGGGAGGATGAATATATTATAATGAAACACTATAATTTACTTTAATCTCAAAATGCCAATGTATTAATAAATAAATAAATAAAAGCTATAGTCAGATTATATTCTATGACTGTGTGCAGCATTTTGTACTAAAAATGGAAATTGCTATTCAGTATGGCTGTAGTTTTTATTTATTTTTTATATATGGATGTTACATTCGTTAATAATTCTACAGCAAATTATATACTGAGAAATCTTTAAAATTTATGACATTTTGATTGCAGGATTTAATAGCATAATTAGTACTGATTATTTTGTTTTATTAGCACTTAATAATACAAAAATATTTGAAAGTGTTTTCTAAGTAATATTTAATGACTTTTCAGCTGTATCAAAACAAGACATAATAATATTTGATGTTATGTGATCATAAAAAATTATAAACATCACTGCTGATAAAATCTTTACATATTATAATCATGTTTAACGATCCTTCTTAAGTATTGACACTCGTGTGATTCTCACGATTATTTTAACATATCTTCTAGGTAAAAATAAATTAGTTTTCATCTTCTAAACAATATTTCATACCTAAAGAATTACTGGTAATTCATCCATCTATAAAGTTAATGAGATTGCTTATAAAAAGTTTCAACTGGTAATATTTGAATATTGTTATAAGCATGTGGATAAATGCATTGATAGTGATGAATGAACTGGTTATTCCACTGTGAATAAATGCATTGATAAATTACACTGTGAATGCATGCACTGACTGATAAAATACGTGTAAATGCTCTGACTAGTACACTGTAAATAAATACATTGACTGCTACACATGTTTATGCACATGTCCTAAATTATACTATAACACATAATAGCGAGCTTTTAGTAACTCAGTAATATTTATAATATTCTTTTTATTACAAGATCACCATTTCATATGCTTACACATACTGTTAATAAAAATACCAAACTCTCTATATAATAATGCCACCAAATGCAACCCTTTATAATCAATGGATTCAGGAAGGTTTGAGAATAAAAATCCTATCTAGTGCCTACTTATTCAACACTAGGTAGAGAATTTATGCACAAACAATTCTTCATCCATTGATTGCAAAGTCTTGCATTTGGTGGCACTACTGTATGGAGAATTTGGTATTATGATCATTCTTTTTATTTGTAAGTTTTTTTTCCACAAATTTTAAAATAGAAAATCCACTATAGGTATTAAAGACATTTTTAAAAAAAATCATTTACTCAAAGTGCTTTTTATAAAAAAGAGAAAATAATAGTTATGTATTTTTTATGAAAAAAAAATCTATACTGATTTAGAAATAACTGGGATCTTGAATTTGGGAAAGAATTTAAAATTATTACTAAAGCAAACATCATTTTCAAATGTTCTGTAATAAATCTTAGGTTTTAATGTACCACTTAAGGTTGAGAAAAAATATTTTCTCTTTTCTATCCCCAAATTTGAAAGTAAGTTTATCTCAAACAAAAAAGAACAGAAATTGTTTATTTGTATTAAATGTATTTAAGAATTGGAAATTTTAATTTCATCAACTATTAGTAGTCAATATTTTTTTGCATATTCCTTTATTATATTTCTAATTCTATATATATTAATTACAATTAGCTTTTATGCAACTAGCTTATTATTTTCACTTTTATTTTATAGTGCTAATATAAAATGCCTCAACTTCACAATGCAAACAATTCAAATGCTGTTTCATTTTAGAATGTTATTAAATTGTTTTTGTAGATTTACATATAAAACTTCTATTCCACCATATATTATTGAAGTATATAAATAAAAGCATCTAAAAAGTTTAATAGTGGTAAATCAAACTTTTGTATTAAATTGATCTAAATTCTTAAATTTAAAAATCTTCATTTAAGGCAACTTTCAATCATTAATTTTCCTTTTTTTTAACTTCATGCTGTATATTACTACTGAATTTACTACCAGTAGATTATAACTGAAACACAGGCTTATTATATACATGTGTCTATATATGTAATATATAGAGTATATGAACACAGACTTTCACACCACCCACCACTCCCCACTCTATCTCATAACACTGATACATTTAAACACATATATGTCGAAAAAATAAATAATCACCAATATACGTATTAAACGCTAAACAATCATCGATTTTCAATTGGATGGGCAGTTGAAGAGCTGGAGTGTGGAGTAGACTGAAGCCTGTCCATTAATGTATGAAGATTGGCTATCTTAATATATATCTGAGCACTTATACCATATACATGTGGAGATGGTAATACGGACCAACTGATGATTGCTGGTTTAGCATGAAATACTTATATTGGTGATTATTTATCTTTTCGACATATATGTGTTCAAGTGTATCAATGTTATGAGATAGAGTGGAAAGTGGTGGGTGGTGTGAAAGTCTGTGCTCATATACCCTATATATTACCAGTAGATTATAAAAATAACTAAATATCAGAAACTAAGTTTCTTTATTTATTATATTTAATGTTTTCTATGGCCATGAATATACAATATAGTAAGTTTTTTTTTATTATTAAAAATTGGTTTGTGTATTTATTTGTTTGTTTATTTAACATTTGATTATTTTCAAATGCCAATGAAATTTTAAAATTGAGGTTTAATATATTAAAATTCAATGGAATTGCTTGAAATCTGATATATAACTAAATAATAATAGCCTAATGCATTTGAAATACTCATTTTTTTAATAGGTCACTTGTTTTTTTAGATATGAAACAGAGGATGGGAAATTATTAAAAGTATTCAATATTTTTATGTATCTTAATTAAAATTTTTCATAGAACTTTCATTTGTTCTAAACAAGATTCACATAAAGATATGTTACAATTTTTTTCTTCTAATTTAATAACATTTTAAAACTGATATTTAATACATTTAAGTTCAATATAACTTGTTGAAATTGTGTATGTTTGTTTAAAATGATTATGAAAGTGATAGGACAAGTTAATTTTTTTAAAGTGGCCACTTAGTTTCTTATATACACATATATTATTATCCACACATATTAATATTATATATATATATATATATATAAGGTTATACATTTTAAATTATATATATATTGTAATCCTATAAAATTAGACCAAATAAACAGTCAACACATTAATAACAACACTAAGTTCAGAGTTATACATTAATAATAGCTAAATAATAATAATAATAATAATAATAATAATAATAATAATAATAATAATAATAATAATAATAATAATAATAATAATAATAATAATAATAATAATAATAATAATAATAATAATAATAATAATAATAATAATAATAATAATAATAATAATAATAATAATAATAATAATAATAATAATAATAATAATAATAATAATAAAAAAAAAAAAAAAATAATAAAATAATAAAATAATAATAATAATAATAATAATAATAATAATATAGGCTAGTTATATAAGAGAAAAAATATGTGCATCATCAATTATGATGAATACAAAAACATTAACTTGAGATGAGAGTTCTCATATTCTATTTTAAAAACATAATATGACACAAATATTAGGCCACATATATGATTCAAAAAAGATGTGTTGAGTTACTCTCAATACTCATTCATTCTCAAATACATCTTCAGAAATATACCTTATAATCATAATTATCATTCTAGATAATGAGATTTACGGTATAGTCATTCTTTATTAAAACAATCAATGTTTTTTATACCACAGAACTGTTTCTTAGAATATTTTTTATCTTAAGCTTAGAAATTCTTTCATTAAACATTTTTATAAATAAATTTCAAGTTCTCTTTAAGAAGAATTGTTTTATATCAATTGTTTTTCTTCTTTTATTTCTTAAAACCAATTAGTCATAGTAAAACAATAATAACAAGAATACATGATCTTACCTTTAAGATAATATTTCATTGAATCAAGCAATTATTAAATTTAGAATTAAAATTAAACATGAAAACCTCTTATATTAAAACATAATCACAACACATTAGGATGATATTTTTCTTTTTTAAATTAGAATTTTACTTTACATAAATAGATATTCTATTATGGCATTTAGCACTGCTAGTTTCTTTAATATAAAAATGCATAAATAATGGCTTTCTCATTATTAAACTATTTTGTAGTAAATAGATATAATAAATAATATGTATTCATATGAATAAACAAACATTTCTTTTCTTTAAACTAATTTTAATATGCTAATATTTTCAAATAAGCATCCATAACACATGTAATAAATAAGTCCTTAATAATTATTAATAAACATTTACTCATTAAAAATTATCATCTTTAAATTCTTTCATCATTTGAAGGTTCTACAATTTTTGTTAAATAGTTCAAATTCAATATAACATAAAATTGTACCAAAAGAGAATATTCTTGAAAAATGATAAAAATAGTATTATTTAAATAAAATCATTTTTAAAATTTTTTAAGGAAAAGTACATAAAATCTTTTTAATATTAATGTAAAATAATTTAAAAGTTTTAGAGCATTTCTTTTTTAAATGAAGTTTGGATATAATAATTAAATTGAAATTAATAAAGTTCTTATAATGCATAAATACTACCTTTGATAAAAATATATTGTTGCTATAGATTTGCAAGGCAACAAATCACTTCTTGAAACATGCATGCATTTTGAAAAATTTCCCATAATGCAGACTTGAAAAAACTTGAAATATTGAAAAGTTTAAGTTATAAAAGAAACATGAATAGATAATTAATTTTAACAATGCATACTTCATTTAATTAAAAAGTAGTTTAAAAAAGTTGTCACTTGAAAGCAATGTAGACAAATTAATTGAGATATGTGAGTGTAGATTTAACTATAACAAGGTATATATTGGCATGCTGAATTTTCAAAAAACTGAGTTGAGACACAATTTTTACAATAACTTCAGTTTTAATCATGTTACAGCAAAATGCTATATATTGACAGAAAATTAAAAAAACTAAGAAAAACAAGGCTAAGAGAAATAGTGATTACAATTAAAAAAGTAAGGAAAAAAATTTTAATATCCAAAAAAATTATTACCTTATTGTTTATTCATAATTTTTAATTTATCATTAATTATTTTTAAATTACATCTTCATTGATAATTTCTTTGTATTTTTCACAAAATTCTCATTCAAACCATATATAATACTTTTTACCTGAGATAATTCATAGTTTCAGAATTTACCAAAGTAGTAGCAGACTAATTCTTCATTTTTACCTTGTACTCCTAAAGTTAAAAAATCTCAAGACATCTATAAGAAAAAGATTCATCCTAATAAAAGATACAAAATAAATCATTTCCAAAAGGTAGATATGCATTTGTAATCATAACAATTAGCTTATTGTCTATCCATAATTAGAAATTGAAGGCTACTATCTGTATCAATGATAAAATAAAGTTTCCTCTCTTCATTTTATATTTTGCGTACACCTGTGATGTTTATATTTTGTGCACATCAGTGATACTATATTATTATATTTATTGACCCACAGAGATATAATTTATTTGCATATAACTCATTTTCTAGCTATAGACTTGAAAATAATGTGATACAAGATGTGGCAAAACTATTGCCTCCACTATCATAAATACCAAAGCATAGGCAAGAATCCTTGTGGCATACATAACTATTCCATGTGACATACGTAACCTTTGTGACTATTATGACATACAACATTTGAAAACTCTCTTTATTGGTTTAAAAGTTTATATTTTCACATGATACTATGACCAGTAAACTTTGTGATTGTTTTATCAACTGCAATCTTTCTGTACATCTGATAATCATTCTTAAAATTTACATTGCACTGCTCTATAATACCTTAATTTTATATATAAAAATCATTATTTGTTATACAAACACAGACATGCAATTAAAAACCCAAACACACTATTACAAATATAAACACACTAATAAATTATTAAACATTTTGAGAATCATTATATCTATAAAATAATGTTGCTTTAAACTTGTATCTGAGCCCCAAAATTACATTGTACATAAATCACTACTTTCATTATATTTGAATTTGAATACAAATTTATATACTTAACACAAACACATTAATAAATTATACATTTATCAATTAATAAAAAATATAAAATAATAATATTCAAATTAAAACATTGAATACTTGCCTATATAGCATTTATTTTCAGGATGAAGGCCTTGAAAAAAAAGTCTGGCAGATAAAAAAAATTATGCCGTTGTCTTCTTTATGCAATTTAATAAACAAAACAGAAAAAAAATAATGAACTTATTAATAAAAATATTAATAACAAATCTAAATTTTGCCTCATTTTAATATACCATATGCAATTTTAAAAAGAAAGTCAAGCTACAGAGAATTATAGTATGGGTAAATATTTAGGTTTTTTATTTTTCTAACAATTTTAAAAAGAAGACAAAAATTTAATTTCAATAAATCAGTGGCAGCAATGCTAACATTTACAAAACAATTACCAAACTAGATGTTTATAGGATAAGTCAAGTCATTTGAAAGTGATTGGCTGATTGACAACTGCAATGTCCATCCCAGATGACCCAATTAACTGAAGGTTTAAATACTTTTGTAACTGAATATCCATATCTAAAAATATAATTAATTAACATATTTTAAAAAAACATTCCAGACTTTAATTTTCTAGTCAGGCTAATTAAATATTCTATTATTTTTTTTAAATAATTGTTTAACATGTTATTTACTAATTTATAATTAATTACACTAGAAAAAATAAAATTACATTTTACTTTATTTTTTTAAATTCTCAAAACATGACTTTATATCATTGTGTTTTTAAAAAAATAGATACATTTTAGAACATTAAATATTAAAATTACCTTAAACATTAGCTTTCCAACAAGGAAGTATTTTAAATAATTATTTGCTTGCACTCTCACATATACTAATCTTTAATTCTTTCTAGGGGAATATTATTTTAAATGCATTAGTTAACTATTGGTTTAAAATAACAAACTTCTTATTTATCTAAACTTTACAATTTTCTAAATAAAAATTAGATTACAATACTATTAAATTACCATCTATCACTACTTCTAATTAAACTATAAAATGGATTATTTCTACTACTAAAAATTAAATAATACTCTTTATTTGAAACTAAACTAAATATTCAAGACCTTTTCTGAATTTTACACATATTTTATGACATTTTACTTTAATAAAAGAATTTAATAGTTAAAGTGAGACTATTTTAACTTTATTACTCTAGCAGGTTAAAGTCACTTATGTCTTAAATCAATAATTTCTTTATGGTTAAGTACTTATAACTATAAATAGATAACTTATTACCTGTAGATATATTATTAAAATTAAACTTGTACAAAACTGTTTTTAAGTTATTAAAACAGGCAAAACTCTCCATACTGTAGTGCCACTCAGTGCCAACCAGAGTAATCAATGGATGCCAGAAAGCTTGTACATAAAATCCCTATCTAGTGCCTACTCATACAATATCCCCAGACTAGTTTCTGGCTTGTAACCTTTGTCAGTGAGGAACTTTGGATCTGAGAACATCCATTAATTACTCTGGTTGGCACTGAGTGGCACTACGGTGTAGAGAGTTTTGCCTGTTTTAATAACAGTAATGTGCTAGCATAAGAAATAGTGATCATGTGATATTTAGTGTTTTAAGTTATTACTATCTTCTAGTAGTACTACAAAGTGACTAATAAGTTACTTATGCACTTTACATACTACTTACTAAAATGAATAAACTATTTAAAATCTTTTTTAAATAATATCTATCTTAAGACTTGACATGAAGTTCTATCACAAGAACAAAATGTATATATATATATATATATATATATATATATATATATATATATATATGAAATCATATATATGTATATATATATATATGATTTCATGAGTTATAGATATAAAAGACATATTTTGTGAGTTCATCCATGTAAGATTTTAATTATGGATTCCAACATTTTGACTTGTTCACATAAGCCTCAGCTGGGAAATGAATATTATATAATTGTAGAGGCACTGTAAACAGTATCTAAAAAGGCAGTTGTGGAGGTGGTATAAACAGTGTTCACTTTAATTGATCAAGTTCCACAACTAGATAAAACAGATGTTTAAAACTGAACAAATTGAAAAATAAATAAAAAATAAATAAAATAAAAAATTCAATATCTTTAGAGTAATTTGTTTTTCAATTATTATTTTTTTCAAAATAGAAGAAGGTTTACATATGCCATCACATTTGTTGATACAATTTGGTCTTTTTAGTGTCTCAATCACTTTTCTGATCATACATTGGGGTATGTTTCACATCTAGATAAGAACCTTGTCTTAGAAAAATCATATTGTGACCTGAATCCATATCATGGATTGAGAGTGATGATGAATGTTGATTCACTGCATTAGCATGTTCATCCCATCTAGTACTGATACAACAATTGCTTATATCCACATATGGAGACTTACAAATGCCACATGAAATCTCATAAATTCTTTGAGTCTTAAGAGATATTGAATCTTTAGGCTTCATTAAACAATTACTATTTTTTTTAATAAAGATGGTATGCTGTCTTTATGTTGTAGAGTTTTAGAGTGTATCCGATATTGTCTGTCATTCTTTTTATATCAGTAATACCAACTCCAGTAGTTGTTTTTCATTTTTGGTATTTTAGATTAAAATAAGCCCCAATTTATAATCTTTTTATTATAATCATTTGCTAACAATACATTATTTATATGATGTATTTCTTTTGCTAGATGTGATCTATGTAGAAGGTTAATTGTTCTGGTAAATAGTGTTTTAGCTATGGAAAAAATCTGAGCTGGATGATGATGAAAAGAAAATTGTCAGTACCTGCCACTATGTGTAGTTTTTTCCTGAAAACAGAAAATGATAAAAAAATTATTTTGTTTCTTGGTGATAAAAATGTCAAGAAAGGGAAGTTTCCCATTATATTCTATTTCCATTGTAAATGCAATATTTGGATGAATATTATCTAAATGTGATAAAAAACTTCCAATTTATTTTTATCATGTTTCCAGATGACAAATGTGTCATCTTTATATTTCAGCCAAACAGCAGGTTTTAAAGATGCTGATTCTAGAGCATGAATTTCTATATGCTCCATAAACAAATCAGCTATTATTCCTGAAATAGGAGAACCTATAGAAGTATTAAAAGTTTGTTTATAATATTGTTCATCATTTATAAAATATGTCTTTGAATGTCAATGTTTAGCCAAAGCAAAAATATAGTCAGGCAAATTGCACCAATGAGAAATGATATTCAAAGCTTCATCAACTGAAATATTTGTAAATAAATATACAACATCAAAACTTATCACAATGCCATCTGTATTAACTTTAAGATTTTTTAAAAGAGAAACAAAATGTCTTGAGTTTTTAATATATTATTTAATGGCTGCTATTGCAGGTTTTGTCAATTCAGATAAGGAGATCCTATTGCATTTACTATTGGTTGAAGGGGGGTATCTGCTTTATATATTTTAGAAAGCACATAGAATTTTGGATAGACACAAGTTTTCTCATGAGAAATCATTTTATTTTTTATATTTATTTTCAATTGGTGATTTAGTAATGATTACTTTAGTTGTTTTTCCAATAAATTATATGATCTCTTTTAGATTTTATAGAAATTTTACCATTTAATAAAGCCAGGATTTTATTGCTATATCTATCACAATCCATGACTACCATAGCAATACCAGAAGGGTGGAACATGCTATGCAATGAAGCAACATTCATCATCATCAGGACTCTCAATCCATGCTATGAATTTGGGTTACAATATTGATTTTTCTAAGATCAGGATCCTATCCAGATGTGAAAACTTACACCAGTGTAAGATCAGAGCAGCTATTGTGATACTAAAAAAACTAAATTGTATTAAAAAACATAATAACACATACAAACTTCCTCATATTTGGAAAAAAAAATTGAAAAATAAATTACTCTAAAGATTCTGATTTTTTTATTTGTTGTTTATTTATTTTTCAATTTGTTTAATTTTATAAACCTATTTTTCCTAGTTGTGGAACTTTAATAATTATTGTAAACACCATTTACAGTGCCTCTACAACTATCTTTATAGACACTGTTTACAGAACCTATTCAATTATATAATATTCATTTCCCTGTTGAGGGCTTGTGTTCACATGTCAAAACTTTGGAATATCTAATTAAAATTTTACATGGATGAACCAACAAAATATGTCTTTTATATATATTAACTATAAGTATTCAGTGAATTTAAAGTATATAATTTTACATTTTCCTTTACTGAGCCAATAATAAAAACATAAAAAATAACAATGATTAACAATTTTTTTATATTAAATCCTTTCACTGACTTTGACCTAAAAAGGAAAAAATAATTGTTTGTTCAACACAATTGGGATTTTAGATTTAAGTAAAATAAAAGCTTGGGGAATCCAGAAATTAATTAAGTCAATCCCTATTTTTTTATAACAAGGGATTGATTATATTAATTTCTTGACACCTTACCCCCTTTCATATTTTTATTTCAAGTTAAATCTAAAATCTCCAATTGTGGTTGAACAAACAATTATTATTTTTCTTTTTAGTTTATGGTCAATAAAAGAATTTGATATAAAAAAAATTATCTCTATTATTTATTTTTTTCTGTCTTCAGCTTCACAGTTTGAAGGTGAAGAGACTGCTACATTTTTTAGATAAAAATATTGAGATCTTTATTTATCAACAAATACTGATTACATTAGTAAATAACATATCTAAAAATTGTAATAAACATGCTTAAAATAAAAATCCCATATTTATTTGGAAAATATTAAGAAGACCTTGTTGTATATCATATTTTTTAAAAATAATTTTGTAAGTAATAACATTGTTTTGATTACAATAGTTTCTGCACATCAAAGGTAAGATTGCAAGGAAGACACATACAAGTGCATAAACATACAACCATATTAAATGAAATTCAATATATGAATTTATATTATTAATTATAAAATTTAGTTCATAATTGTAAGAAACTCTTTAGTTAAAAAATTTTGTACATGCACATGAAGAATGAACACTTACAAATTAATGATTATTGAAGCTTTAAAATATTTTCCCCCATTCATTAAAGTTTTTCGGTGGCAATTTGCTTTTAAGACTAATTTTAATAAAAGTAAAAATCTCACTAAATAGTAACAGAAAAATATGTCTTATGATGACTCACATATCTCTTTAAGTTTAAGTAAATTAAATTATTAAAAATAAATAAGAATAATTAAGTTTTACAAGTTATTTAAATAAATATACTTCCAAAGTCAAAAAACTTAGAATGTACATACATGAGTATGCAGAGCAATTTGTATGTCTAAAAATGGTTAGAAAGAAAGAAATCAAGGGAGTAAATTATTTAATAATATTGTAATAAATTTAGAAGTTTAAGTTTGAAGCATTAATTTAATAAATAAAAATATATTTCTTATTTTTAATATGCACATTATAATTGTAATTTTAAAAACATTCTTCTAAATTTCAATTAAATAAAATAGTTTTGTAATTTTTACCTATAATTCAAAAGATTAAAAAGATTTCTTAATTTTTATTATCAAATTTGTTTTATTCAAAGTTGGTTTTGAAGTCAAATTAATTAACTAATTAGATTAATAATGATTTGAATATGAAAGCAAAAAAATTACACAAAGTGGTTATGATTTTCCATATAAGGTAAAAAAAATTTTTTTAATGTAAAGTTTATTATTGTATTAATAATTACTGCAAAAACTATATAAAGAAAGAAAATCTGTGTTCAGTTAATGTGTGATGCTCTGAATAGTGTAAACTTATATTTTGCTGTTTCATCCTAGAGCCAACTATTGAGAATAATTGATGCAAAAGAAAAGAGGGCTGACTCTGCATTCATTTCAAGTCACTGAGAAATGCAGTTGTAGAAAATTCAAATGGTAATTTAAATATTATATAAGTAGATCATAGGCAAATCATTAAAGAATTCTTGGATCTCTCTTTGATTATCTGCTCCCAGCTCTGAATAGTGTTCTGCATATATTTTCATATGCTTAGCTGCACAATTCAATATAATGGTAATATTCATTTGAAAATATTTTGTCAAAGATTTCAGATAACTGAAGATTTTATTTATTACATTACATGATAGAGTGCACAATGAATACTGAATGAAATTGTCAGTAATATTTAAGCTATTTTGCCTTTTGGAGACAATTCTATATTATTGTTATTATTATTATTATTATTATTATTATTATTATTATTATTATTATTATTATTATTATTATTATTATTATTATTATTATTATTATTATTATTATTATTATTATTATTATTATTATTATTATTATTATTATTATTATTATTATTATTATTATTATTATTATTATTATTATTATTATTATTATTATTATTATTATTATTATTATTATTATTATTATTATTATTATTATTATTATTATTATTATTATTATTATTATTATTATTATTATTATTATTATTATTATTATTATTATTATGTTTTAAAGGTAACTTTATTCAAAAACAAGTGGTTACATTGGTTGTTGATTCAACATAGTGTTATACATAGGTTTACACAGTTATTACATTACAGTCTGTATGTTTGATTAGAGTCTCTTTGCACTCAAAAATTGTCTTTTTAGAACTTAGATAGTGGCTTTCACAATGTTTTAGATTTTTCAACACTTTATGAAATATTTATTGTCCAAGTTTATGTACAATATAAATCAATGATCATGGTTTCAGTAATTTTTCCATGTTCTTGCAACACTGAATTTCATGTTTGCCTCTGTCCTTTTCTATTATATCCTTTATTATAAAGTGGCCTGAATTTTAAAAAGAGACCATGTTGCTGCAAAGATATCAGGTGGTGCAATGATACTGTCTCTTTCTTTTATTTTTTGAAATTTGTTCTTATAGGTGTTAGGGTGCCTTCTTGTGTTGTTGCCCAGTGTGAAAGTGCATCTGGTACACCAGAATGCATATAGGCTGAAAGTGGCTGCCCTAATGGTGGGTATTCCATTATTTTTGAATGTTTGTAGAATCTCATCTATTGCTGTTCCATTTTTCCTATATCCGCCAACCATCATCTGTCTTACTTTTTCAAGTCCTGAACAATTATGTATGAAATGGTCCTGTGTTTCCTCATCCCTGTGACACAGCATACACAAGGGATCTATATTTATATAGAATCTTCTGTATCTAATAAAATGACTTGTAGGTAGTGCTTTCAAATTGACTTTAATTATGAAATCGTAAAATTTTGGTTCCAGGTACCATTTCCTAAATTTTTTAAGTCATTGGCTGTTATCAATTCCCAATACAGATATTTGGTTATTCTCAGATTGTTTTTGTGTTAGGAAATCATGTATTTTCCAATAAGTATATTTTATTGGACTTTTCAGCGTTACTTTGTTTTTGATGCTCTCAATGCTTTCAAGCAACGTAAAGATATAATTGTTTGTGGGTGGTGGACGATCTGTGAGTATGATCTCCAGTATTGGTTCAATATCTGGAAATCTTTTAACTATGGCTATTAGCAGATTTATTGTTTTTTGTGTCTGAAACACTGATATTGAGTGAAGTCCCAGACCATTCCATTTTGTTGGTTGGTTGAGTTGCTTTATTGAAATGGCAACTACTTTCCTGTTCCATAGTAGTTTGCTACAAAATGAATTAATTGAGGCTGTAAATGGTTTTGTGAAACTAATTATTGGTAAATAGTAGCTTATTTTTGACATTATGAGTTGATTGAATAATGATATTTTTGCGTATATTGATAGATATGATCTGGATAATGATTCTGTGATTCTTTCTGCATCCACTTTGAGTTTGTTTTGTATTGTTGTTCTCATTTGATTCATTCCCTGATAAAATGGAAAACCTAGAAAACTGCTGGGCTTTCCTTGATAAATTTGTTTGTTTACTTTCCCTGTAAAAATTGTCCAAGCAGCTGACTTATTGATATTGATTTTAAGTTTGAATTTTTTTGTATATTCTTCTATGATGTTTTGTAGTGCGTGTAGTTGCTTTTTTGATGCTAAGAATATTGTGATATCGTCCATATAAGCTATACAAGGAATGTATCTTTTTGTATTTGGTATTAACACTCCCTGTATTTTTTTTCAATTTCTTCCAATAAGGGGTTTATGTAGAATGTGAACAGTAGTGTACTCAGTGGTGACCCTTGTGGTATTGATTGAGTGGGATAGAATGATGATGATATTCTTCCATTAAGTGTGATATGTACTTCTCTGTTTAAAAGTAGGTTGGCTATTGCATATAATATTGATCGTGGTATTTGTGTTTCCTTTAGTTGGTTTAGTAAGATTTTTATTGGTACCGAGTCGAAAGCACTTTCAAAATCTAGATGTACTGCAATTGGAGCATATTTCTTCTTCTTAATTACTGAGTTAATTATAGTTTTAAAGATTAGTGCTGCCTGACCTGTGGATGAGCCTTTCTTTGCATACTGATGTTGTGATATTTTTGTCAATATAAATGGTTCAATTTTCACCTTTATTACTTTTTCTAGCAGTTTAATTCCTAAAGACTCCATTGAGATAGGTCTTAAGTTGGTGATCTTGGTAATAGGTTCTTGTTTTTTCATAAATGGTACCATTGATATCTTGTATAACCCCTGTATGCTATAAATTTTTTGTGATATTTGATTTGCCAATTGACACAGGTATGTATTTGTAATTTGGATAAGATGTGCAAGTACAAACTGTGGAATGCCTGGAGGTCCTGGATGACATGTGGGTGGGATTGATTCTAACACTACCTTAAAATCCTCGATTTTAAATGGCATCTCATCTTCAGTTGTTCCAAAATAATCTTCTTTGGGTGTGAATTGTGCATGCTTAGTTAGTTTTGTTTTGAAATAGTTATATATAGGTGCAATCATGTTAAATCCTGCTGTAATCTTATTTTCCGATTCCAGCGCCATGGGAACTTTATTTATGGATGGGTACCCCAAAGCCCACCTAATATATCCACGTGTCCATGTGTGTGGCTGTGCTAGGCAATTTTTTTTCTTTTTTATGCTTAGATATTGTTTTAATTTATTGCAAGTCTGTTTATAGAGCTGAGTGAGTTTAATTATGTTTGTTTGTTTATGTTGAACCGGTTTAGCCAGAATGATTCTTTTGTATATTTCATTTGCTAATGTAATTAGCCTGGAGGGAGGGATTGATTTTTGTGTGATATGGTTTATATTAAATGAAAGCATGTTAGTGTAAGCTATGTATCTGGATATCGGGTCTAATTCAAGCTGATTCATTTTATTTATCATTATATAAATTTCTGAAAAAAGTGACTCCATAGTATTGTCTGGTAGTAGAATCCTGATCGTTTTTTGCAAATTAATTATTGCGCTGCGGTGTGTGTTTATGTTTAGCGTTATTATCTGCGCTGCATGGTCTGAAAAAGGGGTTGGGGAAAGAGCTATTTCTATTGAATGGTGCAGCATTGGGGAATAAAACATTAGATCTATTAAAGTTCCGTGTCTATTGTTATAAAAAAATATAGAGTTAGGTGGTAGAAAATCTTCTGCACTCATGAGTGGAAATGTTAACTGGTGTATCCATTTCGTAATAAATTTCTTATAACTTATGTTGAAATCTCCCGTAAGAATAGTTGGGTAGGGATTGTTTGAGAGGATTGAGTTAATTGTTGTTATTATTCTGTTAATTACAGTTGGTCCTGGTGGTATATATACAAATATAATATTTATTGAGAAGTTTTTATTATTGAATGTGGTTATTAATAGATTCGCGTCTATGTATACTATTTTAAACGTTGTAAAGGGACTTCTTTGGCTTATAAAAATTCCTGTTCCACCTGAGGGCGTTAGTGTGTCTCTAGAGCATGCGCAAAAACCCATTTTATTCATAAGTTGTGCTGGATTTATTTGCGATCCGTTGTAGATTTTCGTTTCTACAAGTCCTAAAATGGTAGGTTGGAGTTGTTGTATCCAGTAATTGATTTCTTGTATTTTTTCTTCGAGTTTAATCCCCGAACATTTATTGCGCCGATCTTAATTTTCATTGAGTTTAACTTATATTGCGAGGGAGATTTAAATTGGATCATGGTTTATTCTGCCGTTTTTGTTTGCATGTTTTTTTCCTGTGGTGATTCTGTTTGTGTTTGGATACGTGTGTTATAGTGTGGTGATTTTTTTAATTTTTTTGCTTCTGGTGTGGTTAGTTCTATTTCCATTTCTTCTGCTGTGGTTTCTTCTGTTAAATTAATCTGATTATCTTCTTCCTCGTTCATTTTAATTTTCTTAATTTCTCTTGTTTTTTTTGTTTTATGTGTTTTCTTCCTGCTTTCAATTGATGTGCTTTCTAGCATTGGATAGTACTGTGTTATTTTATCCATGATTTCTGTGGTCATTTTATTTATTATTATGCTTTCTGATTGCTCATCATTTTCATTCGTTTTTCCTTTAAGCTCTTTTGGTAGGTTCTCGTTTTCTTTTTCCTCCATTCTATTTAAATTGGGCGGGTTATTATTATTATTATTATTATTATTATTATTATTATTATTATTATTATTATTATTATTATTATTATTATTATTATTATTATTATTATTATTATTATTATTATTATTATTATTATTATTATTATTATTATTATTATTATTATTATTATTATTATTATTATTATTATTATTATTATTATTATTATTATTATTATTATTATTATTATTATTATTATTATTATTATTATTATTATTATTATTATTATTATTATGTTTCAAAGAAAAGAACTTTATTGATAACCATAGAGTTACATTTGCTATAAGACACTTCGTATACATATATTTACATTGCTAGTGAGTAAACCAAGTTTAAGTTGGTATCTGTGATGTACAAAAAGGAACTTAACTTAGGAGGGAAAGATATTTAAACATTGTTAGGGGGGTGAAAATACATATGTATACGTTACATTTATGAGTGCTGCTTGCTGTAATCATAGTTCTCCAAAGTCTTGGGTTATCATTGTTCAATTTGCAAAACTTCAACTTTGATGTATATTGCCATGCTGGGTTTAGTTTGCTTTCCAGTATTTGAGGTCTGATTTTGTTGTTACTGTCCTTTATATTAATATTATGCAATCAAAGACAACATTCTGTTTTTTTATTTGTAGATAATTGCCACATTTTTTTTATATATATATTGGTTGAGGGCATAGATTTTGGTTATTGGGAGCCATCTTAGAGGTTTGATTGTTGTGTTATCAGTGACCAGGTTGCTGCATAGATGTCTGGATGTGCAATTTTATTGTCTCTGGCTCGTAGTTTTGCCAGTTTGATATTGAAAGTTGATGGATGTCGCCTTGTGTTGTTACCTAGAGTGAATGTGCATCTAGTGCACCAGTATGCATAAAGCATAAAAGTGGCTGCACGGACTGATGGAATAGAGCCTTTGCAATATGAATTAATGATTGTTTGAAGGGTTGTGTTAGATTGTCTATATGCTCCTATCATAATAACTCGAATTCTGTCTAGTGCCGGACAAAGATAGAATAGATGTTCCTGTGTTTCTTCAGCCCTGTGACACAGGGGACAAAAAGGATCAATGTTAGTGTATAGTCTCCGATATCTCAGAAAATATGTCGTGGGCAGTGCTTGTAGGTTTAGTCTCAGCAAAAAATCAAAATACTTTGGCTCCAGTGACCATTTTTTAAACTTACGGAGTAATTGTAGATTATTGATTTTCAGCATTGTCAGATTGGTGTCATGGGTTGGATTTGGATGGATTAATGAATAAATTTGCCAGTATGAATGCTTGTATATTGTCTGAAGAGATATCTGTGGAGCTGTGGTTTTTATATGATTGATCATTGATGCTAGTTGGTCATAAGCAGGGGGTGGTCTATCTGTTGGTGTTATTTGAAGTAGGCATTCAAGCATTGGAAAGTGTTTGACTGTGGATGTTATTAAGTTTGTGGCCTTCTGTAGATGGAAAATATAAATACTATGAAGTCCTAGTCCATTGTGAATAGGTGGTCTGGTAAGTTGTTTTGCAGATATTGACACAGTCTTCCTCTGCCACAAGAGCTTATTACAGAGAGAAGAGATTTTGTTAATAAAACCTTTAGAAAATGTGATAATGGGTGAGTAATAGGTGATTTTTGTTATGGCTAGCTGGTTAAATAGCTGGATCTTGGAGTATATTGAAAGATATGCCTTTGAGAGAGAAGTAGTAATTCGCTCTGTTTCTTCTTTGAGTTTGTTCTGGATCTTGACCCTCATTGCACTTGCACTCATATAAAAGGGAAATCCCAAGAAAGCAGATGGCTTTCCCCCATACATGCCCGTGTACTGCTTTGCATTATAAAGAGACCAAACTGCCGTCTTATTTAGATTGACCCTGAGTTTGTGTGTAGCTGCAAATTCTTGTAGTATTGTATGCAAGGCTGGTAGGTGTTTTTTAGATGGGAGGAAGACAGTTATATCATCCATATAAGCGATACATGTTACCTGCTGAGATGTGTTTGGTATTTGGATGCCAATGAATGTTTGCTGGATTTTTATTAATAGAGGGTTGATGTAAAAGGTGAAAAGTAAAGCACTCAGGGGGGATCCTTGTGAGATTGATTGTGTTGGAGTAAAAGATTCAGAATTTTTGCCACTGAGTGTAATATGTATATCCCGATTTAACAACAAGTTGGTTATAACATATAAAATAGTGCGAGGTATTGCAGTGGCAGCCAACATTTTAATTAATATCTCGATTGCCACAGAATCAAAAGCTGATTCAATGTCTATTTGAACTGCAACTGGGCTGTATTTTTCCGGCCTCGCACCGATCCCAATACAGCTTTGAAAAGAAGTGCTGCCTGTCCTGTAGATGATTGCTTTCTTGCAAACTGATATGGTGAAATCAATGGGAAGCAGATATGATTCAATCCTGTCTTTAATGACTTTCTCAATGATCTTGATGGCTATTGGGCACATGGAGATAGGCCTAATATTATTAAGGGTGGTTATTGGAGCTGGTTTCTTATTAAATGGTACTATTGCAATTGGATAAAGATTTTCAATGTTGTATATTTTTTGTGAGAGATAGTTTGCAAGATTACATAATACTTGATTAGTTGTATGGCTAAGGTGTTCGTACACAAATTTTGGTATGCCATGAGTGCCTGGATGACAGGCATTGGGCAGAGTGGCAAGCTTCAAAGCAAATTCATTAATGGTAAATGGTGTATTTGTTTCAGGTGATCCAAAATAATCGGGGGGTGGGTTGAAGAGTTGATGTGTCTGAAGATTCTGTTTGAAATGCTTATAAATAGGTTCAATCATGTTATGTGCTGCATGTATAGTTGTTCCAATTTGAAGTGCCATAGGTACTCTAATGGTGGAGGGAAAACCCATGGCCCATCTGATGTAGCCTCTAGTCCATGTATGTTGTTGACTGAGGCAGATTTTGCTTTTTTTATCGCTAAATAGTCTTTAAGTGCTGCACATGTGCTGTTATATGCCTGGGTGAGCTTATATATATGCTGATATGTATTTTGAGTAGGTTTAGACATTGTTATCCTCTTGTGAAGTTCATCTGCCAGAGCTAATAGCCTGGAGGGTGGAGGTTTTTTTGGTGACATGGTCAATATTGAATGAAAGTATATTTATGTATGCCTGATATCTCTGCACAGCACTTAGTTGTAGTCCTGCAAGTTTATGGAGCATAATATATGTTTCAGAAAAAAGGGATTCTGGAGTGGATGCTGGTATTAGAATTCTCATTGTTTTCCCAAGTGGTAGTGTAGTTGGCTGAATTTCAGTTAGATCAAGTGTTGCAGTTTGAGCAGAGTGATCTGAGAATGGGGATGGATTGAGCTTGAGGCTGAAGTAATGATGCAGCATTGGTGAATAGAAGCAAAGGTCAATTAAAGATGTGTGTCGGTTATTATGGAATGTTACTGTGTTTGGTGGTAAAAAACCTTCAGCACTCATGAGTGGTATTGCAATTTGATGCAGCCATTTTGAGATGAAATCTGTGTACTTCATGTTAAAATCTCCCATGATGATAGTTGGGTAAGGAGTTGATGCTAGCAGTGAATTGATGGTGAGTATTATGTTTGATATGATGACGTTTCCAGGTGGGATGTAGGTGAAAACTATGTTGAGAGTGTTTGCATGGTGATGAAATGTAGCTATCAACAAGTTTGCATCGATATATATGATTCTGAATGATGTGAATGGGCAAGCTGGGGTTATTAGTAGGCCAGTTCCACCCGCAGGTGATGACATGTCCCTGGAGCATGCAAAGAAGCCTTCAGTGCGAAGATGCACTGTTGGGTCAATCTGTGATCCACTATATATTTTTGTTTCCAGAAGTCCCAATATATGTGTCTGTGTGATTTTGGTCCATTCTCTAAGTTGATGCAGTTTGTTTGCCGAGTTCAAACCCCGCACATTAAAAGCTGTTATTTTGACTTTCATTATGGTTGTATTTTGGGATTGTTCACATTTCAAAATATGTTAGTGACTGGTTTTCATTGTATGAGCTGTACATTGTTGGAGTTTTAATTGGTTGGTTAGATAGAAGTGATGTCCATTGGTGACCAGTCATCCGTTTGAATTCTGGTTAATGATGATGCGGTGTTGTACTCTTCTGTTTGTGAGTTGTTGTCCTCTTCTGTTTTTGGTTTTTTATTGTTTTTGCTTCTTTTTGGGCGACCTGGCCCTTTTTTTTCTATTGTATTTACTTCAACTTGTGGAAGGCATGGCATGATTGCTTCCATGATATATGTTGATGTGTTATTTTTTATTGTGTGTGTGATGTTTGTTCTATTGGTACTTTGTGTTTCACTGTAATTGCTTTGTGATATTTCAGTTGGGTTAATATTTGAATCATTCGTGCATTGTATGTTTTGACAGTTGCTTGTGTTATTTTGAATTGCTTGTGTGACATTTGGATTTAAGTGCTGCATTCTGTTTGGTTCATTTATACTGTTGTCTTGGTTTTTGTAGTTTGATCTTCTTTAGATGAAGAAGTTGTTTGCATCTGGTTATTCATATCTGAATTTATCTTGACTATGTTAGTGTGGCTGATATCTTCCGTTTGTGTGTGGTTGAGCTGATTATTTGTTTGCTGTGATTGTAGACTCTTTCTGTTATCACATTGTTTTTCAGATGGTCGCTGTTTAGTTCATCTGTGTTTTTATTTTCCTCATTGGAATTTTGATTAATGAGAGGGAGTGAGAGTGTTTCTTCAGGTGGAGAAGTTGTTTGCATATTGTTGTACATATTTGGATTTATGCTATCATTATATATATGGTTGCTGTCTTCAGTATGTGTTTGGATGGCCACTCCATTTGCGATCGTGTGGATTCTTTTTGGTGTCACATTGCGTTGCCAAGTGGCCTCGCTTCCCGCATGTGTAGCATATGGGTTTAAGCCCTCTTATGAAGAGGCTCAGCATGGCTTCCTGATCTGCAAATTGTGTAGGAATATTGTTTGGATCTATTTCTGGATGCAATCTCAGCTTGAAGTCAAAGCTATTGCTGTATACAAGCACTGGCGTATCTTTCAGATAAATTGGGTTGAATGCTGTGACTTTTCCAAATGGCTGCATCATTTTCTGAAAGATTTTGATGTCATATCCAAGGTATGCATTCTTGATTATGCCAGTAATCTGGTTATGTTGATCTGGATCTACTGCAATGAGTGCATAGTTGCCTAAAGTTTTAATGGTGGTTTGAAACCGGGTTTTTTGGCTTTCTTGGTAAAATTCGAGGATTAAATACCGTGAGTTAGGATGGTCAGCAATCCTTAGTATGCTATCCCAAAGTCCGTGTAGTGTTATTGCTTCATAAAGTAAATTTCTAGGAAATTTATATAGCGATAAATTTGCATCTGTAGCTGATAATATTATTGAACGAGGAGAAAAAAATCTTTTGAAAGACGTATGAAGGCCACGTGGGATCGTATTATTAAACTGTTCACATATTATTTTCAAATCCTCATTATTCCACTGGGCGGTAGGGGGCATTGATTTTCTTGCGTTTGTATATCTAGCTGCAAAATATCATTAGTATTTATTTTTCGGAAGCGATGGAAAACTTTATTTTTTTCTAAAATTGGAACTTGATTGTGTTCTTTTTGTTGTAAATTATTTTTTTCCGAAGAGAAATTATTTTCCTGTAAATTATTTTTAGCTACGTTGGCATATGTTTTTGCTTCACCTGTAATTTGCATAGGCTTGGATAGCATATTGGCGCCGTTCTGCTGGTCACATGACCGGGGTGTCGCCATTGTAATGCTTTTTACGTTGAGCAACGAATATTATTTTTAACAAAACAATTCATAAAAATATCTATTTAGTTAAAATACAAATTAATTTGGATTGTCCAATACTTACTGTTCATATATATATAACTGCAAGTCAAAGATGTGTTGGTTTTAGTGTTTTCTTTGGTTAAACTCCTAAGATCTCTGTAAACAACGATCCGTTAAAATCATCATTTGCTGTGAGACTCTATTATTATTATTATTATTATTATTATTATTATTATTATTATTATTATTATTATTATTATTATTATTATTATTATTATTATTATTATTATTATTATTATTATTATTATTATTATTATTATTATTATTATTATTATTATTGTTATTGTTATTGTTGTTGTTGTTGTTGTTGTTATTGTTGTTGTTGTTTTGTTTTGTTGTTTTGTTTTTTTTTTTTTTGTTTTTTGTTGTTGTTGTTGTTGTTGTTGTTGTTGTTGTTGTTGTTGTTGTTGTTGTTGTTGTTGTTGTTGTTGTTTTGTTGTTGTTGTTTTGTTGTTGTTGTTGTTGTTGTTGTTGTTGTTGTTGTTGTTGTTGTTGTTGTTGTTGTTGTTGTTGTTGTTGTTGTTGTTGTTGTTGTTGTTGTTGTTGTTGTTGTTGTTGTTGTTGTTGTTGTTGTTGTTGTTGTTGTTGTTGTTGTTTTTTGTTGTTGTTGTTGTTGTTGTTGTTGTTGTTGTTGTTGTTGTTGTTGTTGTTGTTGTTGTTGTTGTTGTTGTTGTTGTTGTTGTTGTTGTTGTTGTTGTTGTTGTTGTTGTTGTTGTTGTTGTTGTTGTTGTTGTTGTTGTTGTTGTTGTTGTTGTTGTTGTTGTTGTTGTTGTTGTTGTTGTTGTTGTTGTTGTTGTTGTTGTTGTTTTGTTTTTTATTATTATTATTATTATTATTATTATTATTATTATTATTATTATTATTATTATTATTATTATTATTATTATTATTATTATTATTATTATTATTATTATTATTATTATTATTATTATTATTATTATTATTATTATTATTATTATTATTATTATTATTATTATTATTATTATTATTATTATTATTATTATTATTATTATTATTATTATTATTTCAAAATCACTTGAGAAAAAATATATAAAACTAATTGATGCATAGCCAAAACAGAAAATCCTTCAATTTAGTGAATGGTACATCTTGTTTTTTTTTTTGCACAGACATCTACTTTATTATAATTTTGGTAACAAAAAGAAAGTCACTTCAATATTTGTGTATCTTAAAAATGATCTTTGCAAATGTTAATAGTTTGAATTTTTTGTTGTTGAAAATGTTTATTTTACTCTATAATAATATATTTTGCTATATTTTTTAATGCATCATTCTAGGTTAAAACATATTTCAAACATTGAAAGATATAGTATGAGAGAGAGTAAATCAAATATTATAAATACTAATTATATCTTATGTAATAAATTAATTTTGGTTTACTTGAATCAGTTATGTGTAAAGTTGTGAAGTGTATTACCAACTATTAAATGTAAATTTTGTATGTTTCAATATTATTGTTGTTTAAAGAAAATAAAATAAGATATTTTATATGTAAGAATTATGAACATTCAATAATAATTGTAACATGTTACATTATTTTAATACATGATAAAAAAAAGAATTAGATAGAGTTTAGAATTAATTTTGATGAAATTTAAAGTGTTAAAAAATCCTACTTTAATTTCATAGGTTCATTTGATAAATAAGAAATAATTGGATAAACAATAAAATAAAAGAATTACATCATAAATGTTTTATGAAGGTTTGTAATGTTGGTACTTTAAATGAGATAATATGTTGGACTATTGCCATCATCTATCATTAAATGTTGAAAATAAAATTTAAACTTTTATTTAAATTTTTCCAAATACAAACAACTGTTACTAATAATATAACAAAACAACACAGTTCAATAAATTATAGATTTTGAGTGGTTTTATTCTCCACTTTCCTTCGGGTGATTTTGGTCTGACCAGTGGAGACAAATTTATACCTTCAGATTCTTCATTAACTAACTGAGCTATTCTGTCAAAAGCAACAATTAGTAGAAATACCATATCTATGAAAGTTGATTCTTCCCAATTCCTCAATTTTTTTTCTTTCTTTTTTATAATTTTTTTTTCTAAAAGCAAGGTTAATTAAAGACTTCCAGACATTATGTATTTCCACACTGGGTTGACTTATAAAATTATTTGCATAGTCATATGAGCAGCTTCTTTGAATTTTCTTCTTTGCACCTTTTCCTCTCTATCCAATATTTTTGTATTTTTCCAATTGAAAATATGTTTATTAATATGCATATGGTTTACTTCTGTAGACATATGTGTTTTTTTTCTTTTCTAATCATTAGTTTATAATATGTTCATTAATATACATATGTATTTTTTTCTTTTCTAATCATTAGTTTATAATATGTTCATTAATATACATATGGTCTACTTCTGTAGACATATGTGTTTTTTTTCTTTTCTAATCATTAGTTTACGTTCTTTCAATCATTTTTCAACAGGAAAGCTGGTCTCACCAATATACTTCCTTACACATTTACATGATATTTTATAGATTCAGTTTTTGTTTTTCAGAAATTCAAGTTTAGGTTTTGTAGATGTTAGAATTCCTGGAAGTGTGCTCACCATTCTGGAAAAAGAACTTCTTATGAACTTCTGAATAATAAAGCCATCTGCATTTTTATATGCCACTGTGAATATGTCAGAACTTGAATTAGAGTAACAAAAAATATTAAAGTTTATTGTTAAACAAAATTGATAAAAACATTGTAAAAATTTGTTAAATTCAAAATCATTGGATGATTGCTAGACGCATAGAAAATCAAGTAAACATCTATAGAGAAACAGGAAATTCTTAATTGAAAATCTTGGCATGAGAAAGATGTATACAAAGCTCATTTATGAACAAACATAAAGGATAGTCAATTTTTCAATCCATTTGGAGAGGTAAGACAATATTTTGAACTCTATTATTAATAGTGATTACACATGAGTGTACCAATATGGCTTGGAAACTAAACATTTACATGCTCAATCTAAATTAGGCAATTCACCACACATTCTTGCAGATAAAAAATAATAACTTTGAGTTAAAATTGTATTGCGAATAATTATAAGTTGGAAATGTAGTTTTCAAACAGTAATATGCCATTATTATAGTCAGTGCAAAAAGATAATCAATTAAATGAGATGCTCAGAACTCAATGTAGTATAATAAAAATGTTAGAAAAAAATGACAGAAAAATTATTAATGAAAAATATCTAAAGTTTGTCCTTTTTTATTAAATAGGAAGCATACAATTATCATTTGTATACATTGCTTTGATTTATAATGATGATCAATTTGACAAAGGATACTATTTAAACCAGACCTCAAATCAGAGTCAAATATAAACAGAGACTTTAAATTAATCTTCACCTAGCAGAGCTAATTTCTACTCATTTTTAAAATCATTTGTGAAAATATAAAATAATCAAAGAACTGCTTGGCAAACCAAATATAAATATTGAAGCATTAAAACTATTACTACATATTTCTAATATTAAAATATCAGTTTTCTTTACCAAATTAACACATATATTATTATAAGATTCACAGAAAGGCAATACATGTGAGATAAAAAAATTTCTGGTATAATATAGAGAAAAAAAAACACTGTTTCCTTGAAACCTGAATCCTTTACAATTTCCGATGAGTTTGAAAGCTAATAGTTTCATTACCATGGCTCAGTCTACTAATCCACATGTTCAAATGTCACATGACCCTTTAAGCAATTAACTATTTCGTTATTTTTTTTCTATTAGCAAACTAGATTAAATTTTGTAAGATCATCCTGAAGTGATTTGATATTTTTTTAAAAATGTTGCTACAAATGGCAAAAAATCACCAATAAAAATAATTACTTTACTTACACTGAAGATTATTTTATCTTCATTCAAAAAAAATTAATTTACAACGACTTACATTATTGCCCATTAGCCTACACACACAATTATCAAATCCCTACATAATTACTTTTACATACATAGTTTTGTAATTATAAGAACTCAAACTCAGAGTTTTAAGCTCTCTATAGCTATGAACTCCATCTTATACAACTGATTCACATGACCACATACATGTAAAAAAGATAGATGCCGTGCATAGCTATAGAGAACATGAAATTCTGAGTTCGAGTTCTTATAATTGCATCAAGTTTAGTTTAGATAATATACTTACATTTGAATATTACACATAGTTTTGGTGATACTATATGTATTATATGTAAATAAAATAAAATTATATATAAAAAAAAAAAAATCTTCAGTTATTATTATTATTTAGTTATTTAACATGATGTTTTTAATCTATTAAATATTAAGTATTTCCTATGGCTATTAGATAATTTTACATTGTAATCCATTTTCAGTTTCTTTTAAATCTTTTATATCTAACGGCTTTCTTTTTTTAAGCCTGGCTGATCAAAGTGTCTAAGATTTTTATATTGTTTTTAAACAAATCTCTTTTTTTTTCTAGAATATTTAAAAGAAGAAAAAAGTAGTTTACATAAGTCTTAGTATGGATGCCACTTTAAAAACCATTGAATGCTTTAGTTTGCAATTATCTTCATTAGTTAGAACATCAGTTAGAAAAAAATAAAATATATATGTTTAGTAGATTTTATTAAACGTGAGATAGAGATGGCAGTTGGTTAGCGGATAGTTCTAATAAAATATTTATTAAATAAAAATATTTTTGTGCATAAATCATATTAAAGACATCGGTTAATAAACTTATAACATTAAGTAGTGAATCCTTTAATTTATTCAATATAGATACTATTAATTTGGTCACTTCTAATTTATTAATCTGGACACTTCTAATTCAAAAATGTCTATTATTCACGCAAAATTACTGCATATTATGTATTTCAAAGCGTTATAGTACTATTTTAAAGTGTTAATGCGATAAATTTATACAAAAAACTTTAATATATAGATAAGAAAAGTAAAATATTTCGCCAGAATTCGGGTTTATAATGAGTAGAGAAAATATATATTGTTGAAATAAAAAAAATCACAAGTTCAAAAACGTCCTAGAACGATGCATTTTGAATTTATACTAATCCACCAGTACATAATTTCAAAAAAAAACTAATAAATAAGCATAATCTAAATAGAAAAAAATAATTTACTGGAATATATATATATATGAATTCAAAGTATTATTTCCTGGAATTTTCCGTGCAAAAAAAATATAATAGCTATATAGCTGATATTTCAGTGCAATAATAAATACTTTTCTCAGAACATTTTCTTTCTCAAATCATAAGAATGTGTGTGGTGAGATTTAAAATCATTATTTTTTTTTTTGTTATTTCCTCTTCATATTCAAATTCTAACGGTTGAAAAGTTTTATTGTTAATTTTCTTCAATTCAAACTTTTCGCTTATGCTCTTGGACCTTATAAATTGGAGGGTGTATCAAAAGAAAATGTATATTCATACAATCAGAGATATGCAATGGAAGTTATAAAATATTTAATTTAAAATTAAGGTAATTAATTTTTTCTCCTCTTTTCTTACCAACTTTTTAAGGCATCTATCTTAAGAATTGGACTGGCAAATCATTACAATTCCTCCCTCCCCCCTTATAATAATAATAACAACAACAACAACAATAATAATAATAATAATAATAATAATAATAATAATAATAATAATAATAATAATAATAATATCATTATTATTAACAGCTGAATGAATTTTAACAACAAAATATAACTTTATCAAAAAAGGTTATTAGTTTACACAAGAAAAAAAAATTTCTTTGAAATAAATAAGTTAATTAAATTATGTATAAACGTTTGTTAGTAACAACATAATCAAATTAAATCATATGTTATCTTTATTTCCCTTTGAAGTGGCATACCGATATTTATTTGTGTAGATAAAGATTCAATAAATACTAATTACATCTGATACATCGTTCTCAAACTTCAGGCATTATATTTCTTTCCAATCCTTCCATAATATCAATCATATATGCATTTTCTCCTAGGATCCTTCATATAAATTAAAAAACTTTTTAAATTGATGTTCCTGCAAGTGAATAATGTGAGGGATGAGAATCAACACTGAATAACCTACCTGACATTCTTGCAAGTTATGCTTGCTACTCATCTTTATTAAAATTTCTCTAGTCTCTTTTAAATTGGCATCATGCTTAATTTCCTTCAGAATTTAGATAAAATATTTATTTTATATAGTGATATGTTTATAAATTGTAATATTAATAATCAGCCATAAAGCTAATGCACATGCGCTTTGTGGATTTTTAACAACAAATAAAAACTCTCATTTCCAAATACAAGATAAAATCTTTGTGAAAAGATAGAATGAATTCATCTATCTTGTTGACCCAAACATTTATGTATGAGAAAATCTTAACCATTTGGAAATGAGAGTGTGAAGATGTTAAGTGATCACTTTAAATTACTTTTACTATGCTTGAATGAATGATGCTTGCAAAATTTTCTAGAATTTATGATATGTCATAATCAGCCATAAAGCTAATGCGCATGCACTTTATGGATTTTTAACTATAAATGAATACTCTCACTTCCAAACACAAGATAAAGTCTTTGGGAAAAGATAGAATGAATCCATCTATCTTTTTGACCCAAACATTTAGGTAAATGAATTTTTATTAGTATAAATTCTTCATGACTGAAATGTAAGAATATAGGAGTGAAATTAGTAGATTCAGTTTGAGTCAGATTTATATATGATAACTATTTTAGCTGAATCACACAAGTTTGATAGTTTTTTTTAATATACTCAGAATAGCCTATTAATTCTCTCATGTCTCTTTCACATGGGTTAGATTGGAGATTATGAATAGAGGTAAGTATATGTTTAATCAACCCATTTATTTAAGTGCCGACAAACATCTGAGAAATCTAGAAATTAGATTTGCATTTTCACCATCTACTAAGAAATTTTGTTAGCATTTTTTTACAGTTTTAAAATTAATGTATAGTTGTTGTTTTTTTTTTCAATATTTTAATTTAAAAAAATTCAAGTCATCAGTATAAATGAACAAGCAGGAACTTCAAAATTTCTGAAACCACACATTGATGTCTAATCATTGTATATTTGGAAATCTCAACTTTGTGATATTACTTCAAGAAAATATTATGATGGTCTAAAAACTTGATTTTTTGGAAAGTTTATGCTTTTGTATCATAATGGTGTAATAATTATTAGAAATCAAAATATATATTATTACATATTTATTTTTTGTAGAAATGTTTTATTTTTAAATATAAAAGAATATATTCTTCTGTGTAATGTTGCTATAGATATTAAGGCCATAGGAAATACAAATGTCTAGAAATAATGTCATTCAACAGACTGTTCTAATATTTAGCATTATCATAAAAATTACAAAAAAAATTAAACTTTTAAAGCATAAATTGATAGATTTACTAGATATTAAAAGTAATTCATTTTTGATTTTTAAAACAAATATCAAACAAAAGATTTTGTTCATTTTGCAAACTGAATCAGCTTCACCTGGAACTTGATGATGTGGCAGCACATTGTTTTGATTAAAGTCTAATTTTTAAAATAATTCCAAAAATGAAATGTGATTTTTTAAAATTTATTTAATTTCTAAACAAAAATATCAAATGAGGTCAAATTTATTATATTCTGATAAATAATAATGGTGTGATATGAAATTGAATGTTCAAAGTTTAAATCTAATGAGAACAAAGAAATATGTCAGAGTACAGGAGGGTTAATATTCTGAGTTTCTAGCAAGTCCACTCATTCTATAGACATGAATTAAGTGGTTTGATCTGTAAAAATGGATTCTAGTTTTACAATTAATAGAAATTGGAAATTTAACATAAACTTGGTAACATTTTGTTGTATAGGGTATGCAGATACATATTTAGAAAATTCATTGTTAATCAGTAGAATAAATTCGAATTGACAATAAGATGGTAAAAGCCCATAACTTTTGATCACCAACATTTCATTTAGTTTACTTAGTAAGGTAGGCTGTAATTCACCAGCATAGGACTTATTAGAAAATTTAGTCTTTAAACATATTTTACATGATTTTTAGCACTTCACTATGGATGCCTACATTCTAGGGCAGTAGAACAGTTTGTGCATTACATATTCCACTTTCTTAGATTGGTAATGCCTAGATAAACAATGCAAGTAGTAATTCAACTTATCTCTCCAAACTATTAGGAATAATAACACTCTATGATTTATCATCATTTTCATTTATATAAAAGTAAATTACTGAATAACTTATTATGAAGCAATTTATTATGATCTGTTCAATGACCAATTTTTACAGACTATTTTTTTTTTATTAATCGATTAATGATAACACTCAATTTTGAATATTGAACTTGTAAATTATTTAAAGTTTTCAATTCACTTCCTCTAAGTCCTCAACCATCAATTAAATTACAGTAATGAATAGATTTTTAAGAGCAGAACATTGATATTCTAATATAACTGGGTTCCTGCTCAGCACATCAGCAACTGCCTTATTTTTACTTTAACAATATTGACCACTATACTCAAATTGCTGAAGAAACAAACTCCACTGGATTAAACATTTATTGTTTAAATAACTATGGTTTAAGCACTCAAGACTTTTATGGTCAGTTATCACAATGATCTGAAATCCCAACGATAATTGTTTCAACTTAGTGAATACCCATATAACCACAAAAACCTCTTTTTCCATAGAAAAATAATGCAATTCACTTTCTTTGAGTTGTCTACTTAAGAAATATAAAATATATGGCTTTTTCTCATTGTCCAACTGAAATAGCATAACACCTGCACAAAAGAATTGTCTACTGACATCAGGAAAACTCAGTTTGACTTCATTTAAAATTTTTGGTTTGATAAAAAATTCATCTGTGTGTTCTTATAACCATTTCCACCTTTTTCTTTTTTTAGTAGATGGAATAACTGGACTGTGTCTCAAGCAAAATTCTTATAAAATAGTGGTAGAAATTATAAATGCTGAAGAAAGAACAAAGCTGTTTTTTATTCACAGGCAATGGAAAATCCTGAATGACAGTAATCGTATCCAGATGGGGTCCCACACTTTTCACTTCTACAATAGGCTCTGAAGACAATTTCTTCTAGATCAGTGATACTCTTTTTTAAATTAATTTTAACATGCTTTTGTTCATATTTACCAAAAAAGCTTGCAAAGCTGAAAATGTTCTGTTAAAACATCCAAGACAAAGCAATATCATCAGTATAGATGACAATATTATTTTTAATATCCTCTGATAAAATTGTATCTAATAAATGGATTAGACCTACCTTACTGTTAATTAAACCAAATGACATGCACTGAAATATGTAAAATTGCCCTCCATACTTGAAGCTAGTGTACCTCTGATCATTTGGGTACATATAGATTTGGCAGTACCTGGCAGTTAAATACATCGTAATATTATTTACTAAATAATAATGAAAATAATAATTTTAAGTTTTAAATACTATAAAATGATTTATCCTATATTCCTTATATCTTTTGCTATTATCTAAAAAAAAATTATCAAGCAAGAATATATGCACAGTAAAAATGCAAAGAAAATAGACAAACAAACAAGTCTGCCCTTATGGATTTCTATCTATTCCTGAGAATGAAATCATTTCTTTATAACTAAAATCTACTACCTACATATTATTGAAAGCATAACTCCTCCATAAAATTGATATGAGATTATATAAATCACTTATCAGGTCACTATGACAATATCGAGCCCAACACATATAGGCACCCAAATTGTAACAGTAAGTACATGGAGACTCCATTTGACAATACCCCATGAAGTAGTAGATTAGTTTAAAATAAATGAATAATAATGTATTACTATATAACTGAACTTAAATATAAAATATTATTTATTATTGAGACTTACTGCCAGATAAATGTAATTCAGATTATAAAATGTATCTTTGATTCTTGATTACATTTATCTGATAGTAAGTATCATTATATATATATATATATATTCTAACCTCCCCCTGTGCATTCTCACCCCAAAATATATTGTTTATTACAGTTAACAAATAAATAAATGAAATATTCAGCATTAATTAAAATGATTACTAGCTCTAATTTTAAAATACAAATACGGTTCAAATTTTAAAATGAATTAAACAAATATTTACTATTTTCATGAGACATGGAGTGACAATACAGGGAACGAGATAGACTACATTGAGCCATTATCCACAGGATACTACCTCAATAAGCATAAGAACACTATTTCCCCTTTTTACTATACCAAATAACTAACTCATAGTATTCTTACGACTTTCTGAGCTCTATTCACTACGATTAAAATAATAATCATATCTTAATCTTCTTTCTAACAAGAATCTAGCTCCATTAAATAAAATGAAGTAAAATAAATAAAATCTCAGGTTCATAAATTGTATTCTAACTGATTTAAAATTTCGGTAGTAAAATATGAAAAGGGAATTTTATGTCATAATCTACTACACAGCAACTAACAATAATAAAAATAATAATAACAATAATAATATAATATAATCTTATTTCTTCCTAAAATGAAATAAATAAATACGTACGTAGTAGTATTTTAATAATCTGACAACAGAATATGTGTGGCAACATTAGCATATAATTTAATGTAATATTGTGGCAACCGACTTATGACCAATAAATAATATAAAATTATAATCTTTTAATTTTAACATACCAATAAATTCTCAAAATTATTATAACACTTTTATGTTTACCTTTTGTGCAAAACCTATATGTCTGTTTCAATTATAAATGTATCGTGATTTCATGCATCCATGTGGAGAAATAACAACTCGGACACAAAAATCTTAAAACAAATTTAAAACAAAGTTTATTAACAACGTAAATAAATTAACAATATTTTTACACTATATACATTGGATATCCCTTACTTTCATATCTCAACTTAGTTTATTAGTTTATAAAATGAAATCAAAATATTATTTACTTTTCCTAGTTAAATCTTATTTTTTTAACACTTAAGAAAATACAGTATTATTACACTTGATTTATTATTATGGTTAGCTTATTACAAAATGCATTTCTTATATGATTATCACAAACACTTTTCATCCTTAATATTATTAAAATTACATTTTTTACAAAAATTTACATTCGTAGTAAAATTCTACAAAATAACAAATTTTAGTTTTATATTGGTTGTATGGAATCTTACAAAGTCAAAACATTGTTCTACATTCGGTATTAGGTTTTTATTGTTCATTATCCGATGTTTATTAATCCTAATATTCTCATTTAAGCCTTACTTCGGATGATATAATTACAACTATTAATATACCATGCACAAGTATATGTTTATTATACCTTATTGAACTATTTTCTTAATAAATATGCAATACTTATTTTCTAAATATTATTAAAAAAAAATTCATTCAAATTTTATTATCACTTTTAAAATACTTGGTTTAGATTTCTTTTCAAAATCTTATATTCATTTCTGAATTAATTTTACAATGTATTATATGATTCTTTCTCTCTCTATGATATTTTGGACTTTCAATTTTAAAGTTACACAATTCTATACATTCCAGCAAATAAACTATTCTTACATAAATGATAACATATCTTCAGTTCTATTTTATTCATTATTTCTTTGAAAATATCTTTCTGACCGATGCAGATTCACGAAATAAGGATAGTGAAGATAGATGCATAGGATCAAAATACAACTAGAATATTACTCGTCATATACCTTGACAATCATGGCACAGTGAATTAAAAGACACTATAGAGGAGTGACCTTTACCTGTCTACCAACCTCTATTATAGGAGCGATGTTAAAGCTATTTCTTCCGCTTTATTCTAACATCAAAAGTTTAAAGATATGCAAAAACACTGTCCAAACTATATGTGTTCAGTTATAGGGCCTAGTTAACTATACTGAAATCACACAAAACTAAATATGATCCAAATCCTTTATTTTTTCTATTTCTAAAAAAAAAAACATCATCTTGCTTTCCTCTCCACTAGTACTTCCAAGTCACTATCCGATCTTATTTCTCAAGATTTTTTCTATACTGTACATCGACAAATACATATCTGCATTACTAACAATAATAAAATTCATTTATTTTAAAACTATTCCACTGTTCTATAAGACAGCTTGCTTACTACTTTCCTCCGTATATTTAGTCATACAAACTACTTAAATATCTGAATACTTTATCACATGAAAGTTCAAAAGAATCACACAATTGTTATGTTAAATTATATGATTAATATACTTTAAAAAATTGTCGTATGCATAATCCGAATTACTCCTATCTCATAATATGTTAAAAATGTTGTATAAATGTGTACATATAATTTAAACTTTCACACTTCATTCTTAGGTCAGTAGATGATCTAAAAAAAAAATATGCTCTCTTCGATCGCGTTCCGTAGGCTTTACCATCCCTTTGATCCTTGTAGATATAAGATTCACATCCATACACTTTATTTTAAACACTATTTCTATAATTTTATCAAGTTATTACATTTAAATTTTAATATTAATAAATTTATGTTTTATGTTTTCCCTAATCTCACATAACATTTTATATTCTAAATAAATTAGTAAAAAATATTTAAACTATATTTACTGTACTTCTTTATCAAATTTCCTTGAAAACCATTCATATTAAAGGTAAAAAAAAATGTTTATTATTTCTTCTTTAGTCACTTAATGTTCTTCTCCCTGCTTGTTCAATTTTAAGGTAAAACAATTATTGCTCTGTTTAATAAATATTCATAGATGACAATCCTTGGTTTTTTATAATATTTAATACAATTATTAATTATGATATCAATTAATCCCGCAAAGAAAACGTCTACATGTTCTCTTCTAATATTTTCTGCTAATATTTTCCCGCGCGACTTTTATGATGCATCTTCTCAGTACTTTGATTTAAATATTCAATAAATTTTTCTGTCTCCATGGATCCATTTTCATTAAGTAATTTAGATTTATATTTTCCAAATCTTTATCTTCATTAAGCATTTCTTTAATGAACACTTTATAATATTTTTAATTCTTCTTAGAGAAAGTTTTTCGGTTCCTTTTTCATAAAAAACACAATAGTTCTTTCATATTATTATTCTATAACTTTTTTCCTTCTTTTAAAATTCTGGTACTATATACTTTGTAATGTTTCCTTTAAAAAGATAAACATAGTACTTCCATTTTTACTGCAAGGTTTTGGCTAAACTTGAATAAAATTCCTGGTAAGAAAACATTTAAATTAGCCCTCCATTTAAAGGCAGTTCAAAATATTGTATGTTAAAACAAAACTTTTAAAATAAATACAAAATTTTTTTAAAAATTATAACACTTTTCTAGCTTACGATCTTATACAGCTAAAAAATATGTTACTACTTCCTTTACTTACACATTACTTTCTCCCGCTCCGTCTAATTCTTTATATTTCGTCTGCTAAATTACCTCCATTAATTGGTTAATGACTTTTTTAGCGCGAACAAATTCACACATTTTTAGTTTTATAACAGACTAAATTTTTCAAATAAGACATTTATGATGTAATGATTTAAAATATTACTTAAAATAGTATTTTTAACTCAATTATAATTTTATCAAAATCATTAAACTTTAAAACAATTATTAAAATAATATTTAATATCTATTTTAATATTAGTATTTAATTTATCTTTTTTTTATTTAAATAAAATATTTAATTTTTTTATTAACTGTATTCAACTTTTAAACACTACTTAAATATTACATCATTTAAACATTTAAAATAACTATTTAATATTTCAACATTCATTTCAATGATAGATAGCAATTACATTTAGTTCCATAATTCACAAACTTTATTATTATATTCTAACAAGCGTGTGTGTGAAGGTATATAATATACAGTCACATGATTACTAACTTTATCAGATGATTTGATTTTTAATTTACGTCTCGGTCTAAATTACCAAAACTGATATATTTTATAAAAATTTGGAAAATAATTTAAATATGTAGAACTAAATATAATTCTCACCATCCTAAAGTTTATTTTAAAATATATTAGATTAAATTTGAATATAATATTATAATTATAATATTACATATAACTTTTATTTAATTTATTAGTTTTAAAACATTACAATTGAATTGTTTAATATACTTTTAACTATTTATAGCTGTATTATTTTATATGGCCAGCTTTTACAATCATAAGCCAGGATATAATTAAGCTTTATTTAACTGTTTTCTTTTAAAATAATCCATTACACTTTTATATACCAGGTATTTTCAGCCTTAAATTGTACTATAAGATCTAATCGATCATACAATTATCAATATATTACACAAACATATTTTAAAATTTAAAATTTTTTAGCAATTGATCATTCTACCTTATTATGACCTATAGATAAGGGCACAATATATATATATAATATTTAAGTTCAATTATACAATAATTCCTTATTATACATTTATTTATTTTTTTAACTAATACTAATTCGTGGGACATTATCAAATGGATTAAATAGTTCACTCCAACAGCTCCTCATAGAGAAGCAGTGGAAGAGAATGCATTACATATATGGCATTTCAATTTTCGTGTCGTAAAAGTTTAACTGCTTTTCTTTGTCTTTTCTCTTATATCAGTTGGATACTTATTTACTGATTAATATTGGATAGATAGTCGACGACAACATTGTTCAATTGTCTAAAAATACCCTAAGCCTCATTTAGAACTTGGAAAAAGAATGAACATTTATCTGGCCTAGATTTAAAACTTGGTCTGAACATAGCAGGGGAATGTAGTATATCTATATCACAAGATACTTTATATAACACAAATTTACATTATTTAATAAAACAACTATTACCTTTGTATTTGACTATATTGATAAATATTTTAATCGAATAAATATTAAACAGTAAAGCAACTTTTCTATACAAATGAATGATTAAATCAAATAAATATTGCGTGCTTAAGTTACGTCATATTTATCTGCTTTTTTCAATAGTACAATGAAAATATTATAGCATATGTTAAGAGACTGCAAGCATGGATAGTCATTGATAATACTTTAAATATATATCAATTTGTGATAGTAGTCTAATGCATAGCTGTTTCAATTGGTTTCAAGCAACAATTTTAATATATCTATATTTTATAACGCATTTAATTGTCAGAATAATTCAGGTCTAGCCAATATTTTATTTCGAGATTGGGAGGATGGGGGGGGGGGCACATGCATTATTATCAACTTTTAAGTGAAACGAGATTAACAATGAATTTTCACAAATGATGTTAAAAATTTTGCTCTCATTAATCTTAGTAAACTTGTATTTTTATTTTTTTTTGCAAAGGGTGGGGGGATGATGCGGAGAGAAAATATCCAATAATTCGCCCTAGTACCATTTCTCTTTTTTAATTTCTAAACTTAATTTTCTAACACTTTTAATGGGACTGCTAGGCAAACAGCAGAACAATTTTTATCAAATTGCTTTCAATGATTTTATTTCAGCACTAACTTATAAAAGAATGCCATTTATGAAAGCTTCTATCTACAGTTTATTCTATCAGGGTATAATTGCACATTGTCACTAAAATGTCAACATTGTAAAGTGAATAATTAAAAATATTGACAATCTGTTAAATGATGACAAATGTTAACAATAATGTTTTACCAATGGAAGCTCTAAATTTATATATATAAAATGATCAATATGTAACCACGTATTATTAATTATAAAAACATTCAAACTATATTGGAGCATTTATCTCGTTCGAACGTATGTGGTCATGTGTATCGGTTGCATAAGGTGGAGTGGATAGCTTTTGGGAGATTGAAAGTCTGAATTCAAAACCCTTCTACTTACATTAAGTTCAATAAACAATATACTTGTATTTAAATATTAATATATTTACGTAAATCCTGATAGTTACTAATAATAAATGGTACACTTATATTCCCATGATTTATTGGAAACAGTGATTTAATGCGATATAATAATAACAGATAAATGTACCATGTGTAAAATATATTAGATATCTTGGCATCCAAATACATGAAAAAATGTCGAGAAAATAACTTTTTTCAGAGTTATGATATTTTAATATTTGAATTTTCTTCTTAATATATATACATCTTTGTATGAATCTTTATCAGGTATAGAAAAAGTTTATAGACAGAATATATCAGCTCTTCTATTATTAAGATTAATATTATTGAAAAAGAAATTGTTTAATTTATTAGAAATATATATATAAGAAAATAGATATAAAAATAATTTTAATATTTAAATACATATAACATATATATTTTAAGCTAGATATAAATAGAGGGGATTTGAATCCAGACTTTCAAACTTCTTTTAGTCCTTCACTCTATCCCATACAACCAATACGCATTATCACAACCATATGAATAAACAAATGATCTCTAATATACGCATTTCATGCCTTATAAATCAATTTGAAATGTACCTTAGAACAACAAATTTGTACATAGTTACAAAGATTTATAATAAATAGCAAAGCAAATTAAAAAAAATAATGTTTTCTAAGTTATTAAGCAATTTATCTATTAAATAAAAAAAAAAAAACAACAATATCCTATAAAAATAAAAAATCAAATTAAAATTATATTAAAAAAGGAAAAAAAAAACAGTAAAATAAATATACCAATAATATACATATAATTTAATGTAATCAACAATTAACAAATTACTTAAATAATAATAGTAGTAGTAGTTCTTCTTCTTCTTCTTCTTCTTCTTCTTCTTCTTCTTCTTCTTCTTCTTCTTCTTCTTCTTCTTCTTCTTCTTCTTCTTCTTCTTCTTCTTCTTCTTCTTCTTCTTCTTCTTCTTCTTCTTCTTCTTCTTCTTCTTCTTCTTCTTCTTCTTCTTCTTCTTCTTCTTCTTCTTCTTCTTCTTCTTCTTCTTCTTCTTCTTCTTCTTCTTCTTCTTCTTCTTCTTCTTCTTCTTCTTCTTCTTCTTCTTCTTCTTCTTCTTCTTCTTCTTCTTCTTCTTCTTCTTCTTCTTCTTCTTCTTCTTCTTCTTCTTCTTCTTCTTCTTCTTCTTCTTCTTCTTCTTCTTCTTCTTCTTCTTCTTCTTCTTCTTCTTCTTCTTCTTCTTCTTCTTCTTCTTCTTCTTCTTCTTCTTCTTCTTCTTCTTCTTCTTCTTCTTCTTCTTCTTCTTCTTCTTCTTCTTCTTCTTCTTCTTCTTCTTCTTCTTCTTCTTCTTCTTCTTCTTCTTCTTCTTGTTATTATTATTATTATTATTACTCTTATTCTTCTTCTTCTTCTTCTTCTTCTTGTTATTATTATTATTATTATTACTCTTATTCTTATTCTTCTTCTTATTATTCTTCTTCTTATTATTATTATTATTATTATTCTTCTTCTTCTTATTATTATTATAAGTTTATAATGTATTATATTTTTAAAAATCGAAAAATATGGAATTATTTAAATTTTTTACATATTATAATTAAATTTTATATAACTATTTATTTCATTTATATAAATATATATTATTACAATGTAAATCTTGTTGGTGACAATGATTTTTACTTTCATTTAAAAACAAATATTTTTTTTTTAAAGCTGAATAAAATTTATTTAAAATGTAAGTATAAATAATGCATTGTTATATCGATATTCATTAAAAAAAATAATTAAAACATTTTAATGTTAAACATTTAAATCACATTGTTCAAAATACTATTCATTGACTCAAATTGCCTCTTTGTGATCATACAATATCAAAGCTGGTACTTTGAACTGGTAAATGTATATCTTACTAAATCTCAAGATACTGTTACAAGAGTGATTAATGCAATTAATTCAACACTGAGAACTAGCCCTTTTGAAATGATTATTATTGGAGATTTTAATCATACATATCAAGTTTTTCAAAAAAAATATATTGGTTACATAAATCAGTCTCTATGCAGTGGAAAGTTCTTCTTTGACGATGAAGCATTCTCTTTTAATACAAAATCATCATGCTCACTAATTGGTTTACTTTTTTTTTCACCTTCATTATCATCACAAATAGAAGCTCATCTGTGGCCCATTACATTCTCTGATCATTGTGCTCTGGAGATTAAAATAATCCCAAGAAACATTATACAACCTATAATTGAGATGCCAATGACTATTTGCATGCTTACAAAGTATAATGCCACATTTCCATAGAACAAAACTTTTAACACTCCCTGCAGTAGATGCATGGAAGACTTTTACTGAGACACTAATAAAGTTAATAAATTCTTGTACTGATAAATCTAAAGGTCCAGTTATTCTTCTCAATGAGCTGGACACCATAGCTTGTGATCTCAAAAATATTTCATATGAAGCATTAAATATTCCTAACATTTTAAATTTAAAATCAAAATACAAGGCTAAAGAAAAGGCCATTGCTGAGTACTTATCAATTAAAAGGGCCAGGCAATATCTTCATCACCAACATTGCTGGACTAGGGGGTACTTGAGATGGGCCCTTGGCTATAGCAGAAAATCAAAGGCACCTAGGTCCATTGAAATACAAGGCAACTGCTATACAGAATCTTCTATGCTTCTCAGAATTCGGGAATATTATGCTAAAAAATTCCAACCACTTGGCATTTCATTTGTCAGAAAATATTTTATTTATGAACATTCTGATCAACCCAAAATTACTGAAGCAAGAATCCTTTCAAAGATTTCATCATTCCCAGACAGAACTCACCCTGGATTACATGGAATACCAAAATTTTTATTACTTCATTTATGTACCTTTTCAGTTTCCATAATTAAAAAAATGGTAGACTTCTTGGCTAGTGGCTACTGAGAAATTAATGAGCTTTGCCCAATAGGCATGGTCCCACTTGTTAAAAAACATGGTCAAAAAAATCTTGATAATCTTCGGCCTATCTCTATGGTGCCATTGCTTATTAAAACCATTGAAGGCCTTATTAGAGAGGATATACAAACAAACATTATTGGAAAATTATCAACCTATCAGTTTGCAAAGAAAGGGAGCTCTACTGCTGATGCTGTCATTCGATTTCGACTCCTAGTTGATCATGTTCACAGGAAAATGATGCCATGGCCAGTTGCAGTTCAACTTGACTTTGCCAGAGCCTTTGATTGTGTCATGATCAATGTGCTACTTGGTGTACTGGAGGAACTCCAAGTGGCTCTGGCATATCTTCAGATGATTGAGAACATTCTTCTTAACAGAGAAGTGTTTCTCTTGATGGAAGAGTTGCTCTTGGCTTTTGGCCTTGTGTGTCCATCCCTCAGGGCTTGCCATCTTCACAGTCTATGTGAACCCATTGCTGTTGAGCATCGAGTCTTTTCTTTCAGGGATTTATATTTCTCTTGAGAGAGAGAACATATGCCATATTTCCTATATGGATGATGTGGCTGTGTTTCTTTCATCTCAGGATGAGTTCTCTAGACTTGAGGAACTCCTAGACCAGTTTGCATGTGAATTTGGCCTGGCAATTTAATGGAGCAAAGTCAGCAATGTGGTCCATCATGACAGGGAAGCAAATATCTGGTAGACTAAAAGCTTCCCCACAGAAATTTCTTGGTTTAGTATTGCTTCTTCTCCAGCAGCCATGAGAAAAAAACTTGAAAATTCATTAATTTTAAGGATTGAAAAGACTGTTATTTCACTATCTAAAATTTATCTTTCTCTCTTTGGAAAGGTTACACTTCTTAATTTCTGTGATTTTACTGAAAATTATTTATTATTTAGCTGGTTTTTCTCTAACAATTTGCTTCATCCGCAAGGTTGAATCTCTATTCAGAAAGCTGTGCTGGGGAGAGAAGACACCAGCAATAAGTCTTAATATCTTGCAAAAACCAAGATATCTTAATGTGTTAGGACTGCACTCGATTAATTTTTTTCTGATACAGAGGACTTACAATGTCCTTGTTAAAATTTTCAGAGACAATGCAAACATAGAAAGTCCCATACCTTTGGAAAAAAATAATCCCCACTGATTGCCCACTCCCTCATAAAATAAATATCTGGATGCAACAACAATTAACTATTGTCTTTAATAGCATCAAAAACTCTAGCTCCATGTTTGATGAAAAAATATCATACTGGAGTTCTTATCAATTAGTTCACTCTGATAAATCTAGGACAGAATCTTTTCCCAGTTGCAATCCCTCATCTCCTAAGGCTGACTAAATTCCTGAAATTGGAACCAAAGTTTGTGGATTTTTTGGTTAAGGTCAACCTTGGAGCCTTGCCTACTGGGATGTTTCTTTGAATCAGAGGGGACACGACATTGAACCAATATGTACTCTTTGTAGAAGATTTGATGAGTCCATTGAACACATACTCTATCAATGTGAATGGTGGACTCGGTTATGTAATATCGCCCTACAGAGGATTATAGGATACAATTCTTCAAATGTCTACCTTAATGATGCATTCAAAAATGGAAATTTTGGTGCCATCCACCTGGCCACTTTTATAAATTTTATCATATGGAAGATTAGATGTAAGGTATTATCTGATAGTGAGTTGACTGGTCTTATTAAAGACATTTTTTTAAAGTTATTATATAAACTAAAGAAAGTGATCTAAGAACATGCCTGCCTAGCCTTGCTGAGCAAACATGGAGTCAATTAAATATTTAGCAATAGCCATGTATATTATTTATTCATGACTCTCAAACTTTACACGCCATGGTATTTATATGCCAAATTAGATCACCCCTGATAAGTAACATAACATAAAAGTTTACTTTAATCTTGTAATCATCATCTAATTTAATAACTAATTAGTCTTTAATGTTTCAGTCATAATCGTAAACATGAACTCTATTTTACAATGTATATTTTACTTTTTGTGCAAATAAAGATTATTTTGGAAAAAAAAAAAAAAAACTTAGAATGTCGGTTGTCTGTTTTATGATTTTCTATATAAATATATTACCTTAGCAATATATATAGAAGTATATTATATTATTCAGCATAATAATTTATTTTTATATAAATATTATAAAAATAATTAAAACAATTTGTATATTAAAAAATCTTAGAATGTGGGATGTCTGTTTTGTTTTACTATAGAAATATATTACTTTATCAATATATATATAGAAGTATCTTATATTATAGTATTCAGCACACCTGCTGCTATAATCATAATCTGAGATTTAAATCTGGCCAAAAACATTTAATTTCTTATATTGATCATCAAGCAACTAACAAGATTTACTGGCTGGAGAGAAAAATAAAGATAAAAAAATAAATCTTTTCCACCATCCAGGCCAAGTTAGAAATATATTTTCTTAAATGTTTTTATAGATAGATAGATAGATAGATAGATAGATAGATAGATAGATAGATTAGATAGATAGATAGATAGATAGATAGATAGATAGATAGATAGATAGGTAGGTAGGTAGGTAGGTAGGTAGGTAGGTAGGTAGGTAGGTAGGTAGGTAGGTAGGTAGGTAGGTAGGTAGGTAGGTAGGTAGGTAGGTAGGTAGGTAGGTAGGTAGGTAGGTAGGTAGGTAGGTAGGTAGGTAGGTAGGTAGGTAGGTAGGTAGGTAGGTAGGTAGGTAGGTAGGTAGGTAGGTAGGTAGGTAGGTAGGTAGGTAGGTAGGTAGGTATATATAGATAGATAGATAGATAGATAGATAGATAGATAGATAGATAGATAGATAGATAGATAGATAGGTAGGTAGGTAGTTAGGTCGGTCAGTCGGTAGGTAGGTAGGTAGGAAGGTAGATAGATAGATAAATAGATAGATAGATAGGTAGGTAGATAGGTAGGTGGGTGGGTAGGTGGTGGGTGGGCGGGTGGATGGGTGGATGGATGGATGGATGGATGGATAGATAGATCAGTTGCTAGATAAATGTATAGATTTACAGATAGGCAGACATTCAAACAGATAAATGGATAACGTGACAGTAGATAAATGGAGAAACATGAAAGAAATAGATGAATTATAATAGTATGTAATTAAATAGAAGTTAAATACCTATTTATATTACATAAATAAATCATTGGATAAATGGAAAATAGATTCAAATCCCTTTTTTTTATTATTGATAATTTATATTGTTAAAATGTATATTTTTTAGCTTTGTAAATACCATGCAGAAGTGTTTAACATGGAGAATTTTTATGCCAGAACAAAATCTAATCAATTTATTCTCATCATAAAAATTTTTCTTTCATATTAAGTCTTCTACATAATATTTTTGCTGTTTATTTTAAATTTTTATATATAATTTCAAAGCCTGAAACTTTAAATGTGAAATGTAAAAGTGAGTTTTAGTTTAATTATATACAACCAGAGACACAACGATTTGTAAGACATAAATTGAAATGTATTTTATATTATACACAAATTAATGAAATGATTCATTAAATATAATTTATATCTCATGTTAGTAATCAAATATTAAATGTTACAATTATTATAAAATTTATTCATTTAAAAATATAATAATGTTGACTGTCTTCTTTTAGTGTGTATGTGCCAAATAATATTTAATTTTTTGACTTGGAATTTAATCTTAGGATCTAATGCAACCCTCCAACAAAACTAAATCATATATGCTAGGTGCAGTGCTCTCAGATCCAAGGCTTCTCACTGATGAAGGCCACAAGCCAGAAACTAGTCTGGGGATATTGGATGGGTATGCACAAGCCTTCTGGCATCCATTGATTATTCTGGATTGCACTGAATAGCAATACATATAGAGAGTTTTGTCTGTTTTAAACATTATAGTTAAATGCTTTGTTACAACAAGGCATACATTAACATTGAATAAATTTACACAAGTTATTTAGTTACTAAAAATAGAGTATTTTTGTGTATTGTCTCCCTGAAGATTGTTTATGCCTGTGATTTAATAATAAAGTGACCAAGTATTAGATAACACTTAATTACCTTATGAAACAAGGAGTAAACAATAGGTGTTCAGATGTTTAAATAAGCATCAATTACCAAGAGGAAATTCCAATAAATTTGAGATGAACAATTTAGATAAATTATTAATAAAAGTAAATTTTTAAAAGTTAAATGTGGATATTTTTTATTTGCAAATTATATAAAAAAATCGAAAAATGTATAGTCAGGGTCTTCAATCCTCCTGCAGCATGTATTTATACCTGGGAAAATGGAAATAAGGAAATGGAGAAGTCAATGTAAACTAGAAATTTTACAATATATACTCCATTCAAGACATTGTTGTATGTTTCAATTAGTTTCTGACTATGCCTACATGCCTATATTCTTCAATTATGCCAGATATTTTACTTGAGGTCTTGGCTGCAAAAAAGTATTACCAGCTGCTGAAAAATATAGTATCTCCTGGAAAATATAGTATCCCACATCTGAAGTATATAAAGTATAGCAAATGAAAAAAAAAAATTCTCCATTAGTCCTCAATTAGTGAATCATTAGAAGTATCATAAATCCTCAAGAATCTGCATGCCTCATAAAGATGATGAAACCAATAAAAAATGAAATGCCATAGACCTTGAAATATCTCTTAAAATCATCAGTTATGAGGATATTGCACCATGGAAGCCATGTATCATTTCAGAAATGCTTATTATGAGTTTTTAGTAATCAAAAAATTGTCAGTAAATTTTAACAGTTAATATTCATTTATATATGTATATTATAAATCTGGCTCTCGTTTTATGCGGATTATTTTAATGTGATTTTGAAGTTATGCAATTCATGTTTCTTCTTAATATCTCTCATATTTCACTATATTTATTAGATATCAAGAAATTTAAATTATTAATAACTTATTTTTACTTGAAATACTTTTTTTTCATAAATATAATGTTATATTAGCAGCTAACATGAATATGGCCTGAAGCAGTATTTAGATTTTTAGCTTCTATGTAAATAACCTATTTATACTAATGTGTAAATAATAATAATAGATTTATACATACAAATAAAAATATCACAATAAATATTCAAAAAATTTAAACTTTTAAAACGTACTTTGTTATATATTACGGAAATAAATAATCTTTTTGATTTTTAAAATAAAAAACAAAGATTTTATAAACTGAAAATAATCTTTCTAATGATAATGTATAATATTTCCTTTTGACTGAGATTTCATTTTTTTAATATAGAAACAGAAAACCATTAACACAGCATAAGACAGAAAGTGGCGCTAGTTGTACATCACATCATGAATAAAAATAAAGTGGCTAACAGGTTTCTCTGGGCATAATTGCTGAGAGATTCTTGACTTCATTTAAGGAGAGGCTACAATATATCACATTACATTGAGTCTAATTTCTTACCAGTTTACAAATGAATGCTAGCAGTAATGATTAAAATATGTATGAAAAATTTAAAATTAAATACTGTAGTAATAAAAAAAGTAAAAAAAAAGTTTGTCTTGTATTAATTTTTTTCAAATATTTGAAATTTTTTATTAGTCATACTTTAATTGCTTATTTTTTTAATGCGAATTTTAAAGTAATTCTTCCTTGTTGCTTTGCTTTTATATGAATTCTGAAAATTACAGCACCTATCCCCCATTTTTCAATGCAAGTCAAGTCTATTTTTGTGCGATTTTTTTTAATGTGGATTTTCTGTGGAAGTTATCTACTGTATAAAATGAGACCCAGGTGTATCTTGTATTTTTTAGTTAGTTTATACTGTTTTAATTAATATTATCATCATACATATCTATAATTTAATATTTTAGTGTATATATTCACTATTTAGTAATTGGATGATGAATGGAAATTATTTATAGAATTCCTTTTGTTAATTCAATAAACATTGCTATCTCAATCTAATAAAACTTATTTTAATAGGTTTCAGTTCATCCAGCTACAAGAGCTTGTTTCTTAGTTGAAAGTCAGGGATTTTATTTTAAGTATTAAATTGTTAGGATAAGTAAAATAATCATAGGATAATCCAGAGCAGTCAAACAGATATGAATTACTATTAACATAAATTAATTTAGACACATGTTAATCTTAATTTAATGTATAGATATGCCAAGAGAAAGCTGGGTTGAAAATTACCCTTCTTTTTATATAGTGAATTTTATGGTGAATATGTAAGTAGCACAATATTTGATACATAGTAGTATGGATGTATTATATAGGGTGCAATATGATAACAACTGGGTATGTTTAGAAATATAGTCTTTGTGTGGAATTGAATTAAATATTAAAAGATTAAAATTAAAAGTATTATGGCATTAGCAATAATTATGCCAAATGAGTGTTGAGTTTACATGCCATTATAGTATGTAGTTGTCCATGCAACCACTGATAATGTTAAGTCATGCTTAATGTAAGTACTTGCTATAATTTCTATGCTCTGCAATAAATAATGACATATTTCTAATTCTTTGAGTTGTTTTTTTATTGCTAGAATCCATTTATTCTTGTGTAATCATTTTCAACAAAGTTGAGTATTACCTGCCACATGTTGGTAATGAATTTAAGTATCTTATGATTATATACTAATTCTTATTCTTAACTTGCTAGAAGCTTCTACTGAAGTATGGCCATGCCAAGTTGGGTATACCTCCCCTTTCATATTATGCTTATTACTAGATAAATTTCCTTTGTAATTATGACCTAGCATTGCAATAAATTGTATCATATATTAGAGATATTTGTGAAATGCTGTCATGGCCTGATGTATAGGATTATTCATGTTGGTAAGATAAGTGCCATAAGGCATGGATCATCTGTGATTACATAGACTTTCATAACTGTAGCTATGGTTTGTCAAACAACCCTTCCTTTGTCGTATCATCATTTTAATTGTGTAATAGGAATAGCTGAACCATCATAAAATATCTGTCCAGAGATTATGTGAATATATTAACACATTACCACATCCAAGTTTTGCCCACACATCATGAACCAGGGATTGTACAAATAGATTGGATTGTAGCACTATTAGTAGCAGACAAAATTAAAATAAGTGGGACATATCTATGATCATTCCCGATCATAACAAATCCATAGGCTAAATATTAAAGATTAATCAGAATTGACATTGATGGTTCATATTATAAGTTGTTTGATTCCTTACCCAGTTAATAAATAGACTCCAAAACACCTTTGATCTCAGTGATAGTATAGCATAATACATTGAGTTTAAATCCATGTTCAGCAAACAAAAATTATTATTATAATCAGTGAAGAAAACATATTTATGTATTTTTTACTTCTTTTATATATATCATTAATATATATATATATATATATATATATTAATGATATATATAAAAGATATATATATATATATACTGGTTACATCTCTATATTTGTGTCTCATTTACTACACTATTTATATTTTATATTACTTAAGAGACTCTTGTATCTCAATGACCTTAGCAGAATATAAGAGAAAATAGCATATATATTAATATAAAATGTTGTAGTCATGTGGAAATTATCTGAGGATATAAGTAATGAGGTTCAATTTTATCCGTGGTAATATTTATGTAGAAGTTATATATGTGAATTAGTGGTTATTACTTGATTCAGGATTGGTCTCACATATTATGTGTATCTGACCATTACAATATATATATATATGGTCAAGCTTGATCTTGATTAAGCCCTATTTTTATTACAAAATGAATTAAAATTTTAAATTTTTATTAAGCTGTAAGTTTAATTATTATATTAATAGTTAAAATCATTAGTGTGTTCTAACAGTTATTAATGATTGTGAGATGAGAATGGTAAAACTTAATCTTTAATAATATTCTAATAATAATCAATATTTTAGCTCTCTAAGTAATCAAATGTTCAGGTTAGTTAACTAATATTTTACATTTCTCTGCCAAACTGTATGCGGGGTGTGCTTAATATAGTTTGGCAGATAAAGCAGTTTTAAATATTTGTAATTAAAATACAAATGTAATCTAATAATTTAGTGTTATTTTAAATAATGCAGACAATTATTTTTAAAATTTTATAATTAAGTGATATGTTTAAAATTCAAGACAAATTATTTTGAGCAAAACAAAATATTTAATAATTGATTCTTTTTCTCTCTCTAAGTTATACATTTTTTTATTCTAACTTGTTAATAAGTTTATTTCAAAATACAATTAATTTTGTTTAAGGTCAAAAGATGAAGATTTGCTATTTTTAGCAAAAATCCATGATAACAATTAGGAAAATTGATTAGTTTTTAATTTGCTATCAGCCCTTAATTAAAAAGTTAGTAAATAGGACAGCAAAAACTTAGGGAGATTATTTCAGACTATTAAGGGGAGCATATTTTAAACTATAAAGGAAGACCTATCTTTCACCTAAATATTGTGTAAATTTGTTTACTTTTTTTTTTTTTTTTAAAGAAAAGTATAAAGTATTTTTTTAGCTATCTTATAAAATATGGTGCAAAATAAAGATACTTTTGATCACAGCGAAAACATTGGAACTACTAGGTATCAATTTAAAAAGTTTATTTTCATTAATTGGACTGAAGCTACAACAGAAGAAATGGCTTCAAAGAGTGATTATACCCAAGAGAAGTTTTATTTGTCTGTAGGTATAATTTTTTTCTAAATTATTTGTTGATTCTTGTAAGTGTGAAAACCATAAAATAAATAGCAAATATTAGTGTCATAATTGCGAACTCTTTTAAAAGTTATATTTTTAAAAAAAGCTAAAGTAATACTTCTTTTGCACTTACAATGACACCTTTAGAAAAATGAAATGCTATTCTGAATTAATTTTATTACTGCTATTGATTTATAAATAACATTAAATGTGAAAGAATCTTTGCAGTTTATTAATTGTTATAAAAAAATAACCCATATATTTTTGACTTCGATTTAGTTGTAAATAAATAGAGTCTCTTAATGCTAAAGTTCTTGGCGAATGTTTTTCACTTAAATTCTTATTAATTTAAGACATAAATCAACTTCAATTGACATGTAAAACCGGATATGACTTTTGCTTAATTATATTGGAATTGTGACAACTACTGAATAAAGTATTTACTTAATAATGCTATCTTTAAATTAACAATAATTCAAAATTAAAATAACTTAAAGTATAAAATGTTATTCAAACAGGATAACCTGGAGTTATAAGGCTTCGAAAAGTAACATTGTTTTAAAACCAGCATTAATATTCAATGATTGTGTTTTCTTCCAGTTCAAAAAAAAAATCACGAATAGTTTAATGATTTTATCAATTAAAAGTTCCTTTCTAATTTGTAATCTTTTATTAATGAATGGTTAGTCATCAATATGTGTCTTAATGTGTCAAGTATATCCTGATTTGTTTAAATAAATTGAAGATATTTATTTTCAAATATTTATTATAAATAATGAAAAATATATTAATGATAATACAGAAGATTTTCTTCAAAGTATGTTATATATTTCAATGTCAAAACGGATGTTGATATTTTTCTGCAATTCGTATTGGTTCATCCATAAGAAGAAGGAAATTAGCTTAATTTTGTATCATTTATTTCAAGTAATGGGAGTATTTAAAGTGCTTATGATATTGACCTCAAGAAATGATTTTGCAGTAAATATATTTAATCCAAGTTTATTTTTGCTTCAGTAAAGATTATATAAAGAAAACCTTAAATCTATTTTTATAAAGCCCTGAAAATTTTGAAATTATTCAAACAGAAGCCAACCTCTGATAATGCTCTATTTCTTAAATATTATAAATTTGCGGGCAAGTGCGCTGAGATTTATAATATTTAAGAAATAGTGCACTATCGGAGGTTGACTTCCGTTTGAAAAATTTCAAAGAAATCTTAAATATTTTTATTTATGTATTTAATTATATATTCTTGTTTGTAATGTATTTAGTGTTAAAAGGCTATTGAACAATCGATTTGCAAATAAAATATAAAGATCAAACTACATGGTATTTAAAATTGTATATTTTGGGTAAAAAATGATCACATGACAGGTAATATAGTTTAAATTAATTTTAAAATTTTATTATGCAACTTTTTATTTTTGGTCAGTAAAGCTGCATTTGTTAAAACATCACAGAAAGGTTAAACTGAATGTTTATTGAATTTAAATATATTGAATATTTTGTTATGCATTTTATTATGGAATTAGTATACTGCTGATAAGTATTATCTATCATTAATTACTTCTGTGTGAATAATTACTATTCCAATTTTGCTATGTATTTGTTTATGTTTTTTGTTTTTGTTTAATGTTTGCGCTTGTAGTGTAGTCATTGTTGATTTTGGAATTTTGATTGTTATTGTGTTGGCTGATCATGACCTGATGAATTGTGATAATTGTTATCTGTTGCATATCCATGTAAACTCATGTTGGGACGTACTTTTTCTTCACCCTATATGGAAGTGTTAAATTGTTATCATGATTACTTATGTAGATGCCCATACAATTTTGAGTTTATCAAGGCCTATATCATTTAACTGGTAATTTTATATGTATTATTATTAAAAAGGGATTAACTGCCCCTTCTCTTTTATATCCTTATGGGTGTTCAAGGCATTGACATTTGGATATTAGATCATGTGTAGTCATGCCATGGTCCAGGTTATTGACTTATCTGTGTTGGTTCATCATTATTATAGTTATTGGTATGATACCTATAGCATCAGATTACATCCCATCAATTCTTGATGGTCTAATATGTTGTAATGACAATATTATCCTAAGAAAAGTATGAAATAAACTAGTGAGCTGTTTACCAGCATTGAATAAGTGATTATACGAAATATAATAATATTAATATTAAGTATTAATTTATAATGCTGTATTATTTTTTAAAATTATTATTATATCAGAGTGATATGAAATATATGTTTTACTTAGCAACTGTAATTCTTAATTAAGTTTATTATTGAGTTATGTTTTTTAACCCTAGTGTACAAAAATATAATAGTAGGTTGTTGATTAACAAAATATATTTTAGAATGCTACCATGCCAACTTTGGATAAGTTAAAAGAATATTGCCAGTTTAATCTCAAATATAAATAAAATTAGGGATGTTGCATTATCCTTCAACATGGTAATATAGATATAATCATCAATGTATTTTAAAATAATTATCATCTTAATATTACCTTGTGATCAATTTTCTAGTGATTATCATGTTTGTATTTTTATTTATTTTTTTTATAAAATAATAATAAGCTGTAAAGTGTAAATAATGTATTTTTTTATAAGATCTAAGTAGATCTACCTTGTTAGTTTTAAAATTTATTCTAATAATTTTTTTGTATAAAATTTAATAAAGAATTATTTGTAAATAATACTTGTAAATAAAATTTATTTTGCTTTGAAATTTAATAAGTTGTTTGATGACCTTCATACTATTGTTTTTGCCATCATCACTCAATATTATTAGATATTATTATTTCATCATATCATCAATCAATATTATTAAATATTAGTATTTCAGAGCATATGATATTACATTATTGATATTATTATAAATATTGTTGATATTATTAAGGAATGTTATATTAAGATAATTATTGCCCCAAAATAAAATAATTCATGGTAAGACAGTAATAATATATTAACTTAAATCGGAGATATCAAAGTTAAATCATTTTTGAATTACATTATTATTTTAACATTATTCCTATCGCAATTATAATCAAAATATTATATAATAGTTCTGCAGATTATCTGATTATTGATATTATTGTCAGGTTTATATTACTGTTAGAGATTTATTAAGTTATTATTATTAAATTTAGAGTCTTGTCATTATTATTAGTAGTAGTCTGAATCATATATTTCTTAGTTATTTCCTTTTGTATTATTTATTTCAATTTGCATGTCTGGATAGCAGTCCCTTTTGTTTATCCAGATATACATAGTTATATGATTATTTATAAAATTAATAACACCAAGACCCCTGGGAATTCATTAATAAATAATTTTAAAAAGTAATTCCCCTTATTAAACTTTATTTGTTAATCTATTTTATTTATATTACTTTAATCTCTTATTATTATTGTAATTAACTTATAATCCAAAAACATGAACCTATTCTTTTTGACTATTTAAATTTTGAATTCATTGTCTTTTGCAACATCAGATTAATCCTTCATTATTATCATCATTATTGTCCTAATAGTACTTCCTTATCTTTATTTCTAATTTCTATCATCATATTATTTCTTTATCATCATAATTTATTCATCCTTCATTGATTTTCATTTTTACCATAAAATTAGTGGTTCATTATCACCATAAATTTTCATTTCCATCTTTCTCATTCTTTAGATTTGTTCATCATTCAGTCATAATCATTAATTCTTATTTACCTTTCATTAATTTTTCATTTTTTCCCATTTTCATCCATTATTCATTCATTTTATTTTTGTTTTCAAAACTGTTTTAATAACAGTTATAAACAAGCATAAGAAATGGTGATCATGTGATGTTTATTGGCTTTTATTGTTTTTGTTAATTTCAATATCTATTCTTTAAATAGATATTTTCTTAATTTATAATGATAATGCTAGATTGAATGAATGCAAGTAGAATGACTGTTTTATTCATTCTTATACTTTTTTTTTATTGTTATAACTAGTTTAGTCTATGTGCTTGATCTAATTTTATAATGTTTTGATTACAAGGGATTTATGGCTAATGTACTCTAACTATCTGTTTGTAAAAGATCTAGCTATTTTATAATGAGTTTTTAGGCATTGTTTTGGATTTAATAATGTTGTGTGTTTTTAGATTCGTAATGGGTACACAGTTGTAGTGATGATTTTTTATACAATATGTTACATGATATTTATTAGACCTCAGTTGAATAATTGATTAGGATTAGATTAATGTTGTGCCCTAAGATTTTTATATGCTTCTTTGAGGTTATGAAGGTTACAGTAGATATCTAAAAATTAGTTCTATTAAACAATGTAAAAATCAAATCAAATTTGTAAAGTTTAGAATAGTTTATAAATCATGATAAGCATAACTGTACATATTTTGGTTTATTACCAGATAATGCTTAGAATAGTTTATAAATCATGATAAGCATAACCATATATATTTTGGTTTATTACCAAATAATATTATAGACTCTATATTTTGCTTCATGAAATAAATATATAGATATTAATATAAAAAGCATAAATATAATGTGTAGATATATTTAAAAACAATACAGTAATATAAAGTTAGTAAATATAAGTAAGGGAGGAATTTGGTTATAGAAAAAATGCATTATTACCATTTAATCTACAAATGACCTTTTTTTTACTCACACATATGATAACATCTATTGTAAAGCAATATATTAATTATTATCAGCAATGTATAGTGGAAGAAATTGGCACTTGTGGGTTAAATTTTTGTAACTTGATATTGATAAATACTGAACAACAATGAAGATGTGAAAGTTTTTGATTTGGGTCAGTTAAAGGATTATAGTTCAGCTAGAAATGCATAGAATCATTACTTCTTTAGATGTTTTTATTTAGAGTGTGTCTTATAGAATTGGAGTTTTTAGCATGTTTATGAAAAAAGGCATATAACAGTGAAGTGTTATTGGTTAATATATGTATCATACACTAAAGGTTTTATTTTATTATATAGACACTCAAGTGACTAATTTTATATATAGATTAATATATAAAAAACATAATTTTGATTGACTCAAGAATAAATTTGCTCATTCAATTCAACTGGGTTTGGCTTCCATTTCTCTGATAATAGATTTCAATCAGGGATATTGCAAAACCTTCTCTATAACATTTCTGAATGACCTCTCACACCTGGAATATGGGATCCAGTTGAAATGTTAATACACTGTTATGGTGACAATGATAGAATGTATATTGGGATAAATTTGAAACATAAGATAACACTTTTACCTGTGAAAATCTTTGTTTTAATGTATCTATATATAAATTAAATACTGCCTAACACTTTAATTGAAAAATTCATATAGCATTACAAAAGTAGTCAAAAACAAAACTTTACTAAAATTTTCTCATGACCATGGTTTCATTTATTAACAAATAACCTTTTCAAGTGAAAGTCAACAACAACACACACACATATATATATATACCCTTCCCATAATTCATTTCAAAAACCAACTACTTTACCATCAAAAAATGTTTTCATGAGGTTTATGGTCTCAGATTCAAAAAGATTTATCATCAGTGTTTTTTTAGCTCATAAAAACGAACCTCTGCATTGTTAAATAATATTTTATGATCTGGATTTAGTTCATAAATATACAAAGCTGAGTTATGATATTTATTTTACTTCTATTCTTATGAATTTGAACTCTTTCATTAAAACTTTATTTATCTTGACCTATATATATATATATTGTAACAGTCAGAAAACGTGTGACTCATAAACATAGTGCAGAATTCAACCACCACAAAGAACAGCAGCACCATCGAGGTAGCGAAGCCACCTGTGTTACTGAGTTCGAACATAGTTTATCGGTTCCACAATACAATCCACGAAACAACGCATCTGATGTGACATTAGTAAATATTTCCTTAGGCACGGTGGTCAGGGATATGCAAGAGATTCTTGATTTTATTCTCAAGTTAGCCAATAATCAAACTAATATTAATTAAACATTCATATTTACATAATCGAGGAAATATTATATAGAATGGGTATCGAATAAATGAAATGTAACTGCAGACGTATAGTTTAAAATTATTTATTCACACATTTTAATAAGAAAATCATTTACTAATAATATTTTATGGATTCAAAGCTTCATTAGCGGGATTTGCAATACTATTATATTTTAAAGAATACATTTATTTATTTATTTATTTATACATTATTTTATATTGAGGACTTCAGTAGCAGTATTTCCAATACTGTAATGTTTACAAAAGGAATACATTTATTCGAAGGCATAATCTAGCTACCTAAAATTCTCAAGTAAGTATTTCTAATGCATGCCTTGGGGAATTTATACCTTTGCAATGCAAGAGTCTATAGTAAGATTTAAGAGTTGCAGTGGACATATATTTATTTAATTAAAATATTTATTTTATGACTAAGGGCAAACATTTATTTGAGAGTGAATTACGAAGATAATGCAGAGGCGGAGTGATATATAGAATAATAAAATTAAGTAAAGGAACACATGGTACGCTTTAGAAAGGCGACATGGAATGGCAGTATATTGAAACTGCAATGCTGCGAATGAGTTTATAAGACTGTCGGGCTGGTCTCTGCCTCGGCCCGATGAAGTAAGGTGTCACATAAGCATAACCAGGGACAAGCAGTCCGTGTCACAATTTGCCGCATGGCTGCATGGCGGGTCAAATCCTACGGGAGCATTTATTATGTCCGCTTGTGTAGGACAACTGAAGAATCCGGAATATTTACAGCAGAATAGATCATCGCGTCTTTAAAACGTAACACATGTATAAGTATAAACGATTGTGATAAGATTTAAATAGATTTCTAATTCGGCCCTACATTATCAACATTTACTAAAGAACATTGGTGACTCTCAAAGAAATGTAATTTGATGGAATTATTCATTAAGATTTAATATATACAAAACATATCTAAACTGGGAATGATTACAACTAATATGCCAGCCATTTGCAAAGTTGTAGACCCCTGCATTACAATAAATGAAGCATTGAATGCATGTCGGTTTATATGAAAATTAAATTATTTATGAAAGTAATGTTAATGAAATCTGTCACGCAATCACTATTTCACGCGATCATAGATTTAAATTTTGAACATTGAGACAATTATTAGCATGCAATAATTAAATAATAAATATAGATAAAATGTAGATTTCAGAAATATGCACCCAAGAAAGATAGAGTGAGGTAAGCTAGATTAGAGAAATTTACACATTAAATTAATTATTTAATTTTAGTTATACAAATGATAGTTTTTTTACATTTTATAATTTAGATAAGTATTATGAAGAAGAGCTATAGCATATTATTAGAGTACTCTAGAGTTTGAACATAGACAGGTACCTGTTTTATAAGAAGTTTTCTGATTCCATTAGTTTAGCAGCAAAAAGTTCACGAGTGGCAATTCTTTCTTGTATTTAGATATTTCATTTACTTTCACAGCAGCAGCAGCTTTCTCATTTATTTCAGGCAACAGATCTTCATGGTGAATTTATGACAGGCAATGGAAAGTTTGGCATCCGATAGGCCATCTCCCGATGTAGAATAATCTAGGTGCTTTTACTCGGTCATACCTTGGCAGGAACAATTTATTTTTATATTTTGGAGACTCTCAGTGATCGAGAGCAAAGCTAAAGTTGAAGTCAATGTCTCCAGCAAGTCTAAGATGGCCTCTTTTCTTATCTTGATCTCACATTTTTGTTAAGGTATTTTTAGGTTCTACTTAATCTGCCCTGAGGATAATCAATGCATTTTGTTGGTTTTAATTAAAAAAAGCTGCCATTCTATTGTTTACATTTTACATTTACTAATTACATTTTGGGGAATTTTTCTTTAATTAATCTATTATCTATAACTGACTGATGCTTTTAAATTTCAAAGACAAAAAGGGAACATAAGATTATTTTAACTTTTAATTAAAAATTACATCAGATTTTTTTAGAATTATTATTAAACAAAATTTAAACAAAGCAATAAATACGAACTTTATAATCCAAAATAAATGATCAAAATTATACAAAATTATATAACTAAAAGAAATCTAAATTATATTATTTTATCCCTATTTATTGCCTTTAATTTGAGATCGAAATGTGTGCATGTCCATGCTGAATTCTACACATATCTATACATTTTTAATATTGCCACACACACAACTCGATACCAAAAAGTTTAAATTTGGGCGGGATAGACCGGTCAGTGAGAGATGACAGAAAAAGGTGAAACTTAAGATTCGAATATGAATCTTACTGTTTCAATATATATATTATGACAACTGCAAAGAATTCTTATACACTATACCAGGAATGTATTTACTATCAATTAACAGTTTTGAACTATTTAATAATTAATTTAAATTAAGTCCTTTTTCCAATCCACTTTTGTACATGATTATTCTCATTTACAATTAAATATTTACTATTATCAGATCTACAGATATTTTAAGTCAATTTTGTGTATCATCTTTTTTTGAAGGTTTTAATAAAATAAATAGATTTATTTTAGAGGATTATTGTGTTTATGATAGTTTAGATATTGACAATGGGTATTAATCATTTGATAAAATAAATAGTATTAATGTACTTCTTTGTATTCTAAAAAAAAGCATAATTTTTTTTCTCCAGATAAGATCAGGGTCATTTATGATTGGCTAGTATTATTAGAGAATTCTATGTATTTTATATGTAATGATGTATTTATAAGATTAGAAGGGGATGGGTTATTGGTTATGTTATTTCTCATTTAATGTGCTCTGTCTATATTGATTTTTTTGTAGAATAATGTTATTAATCATTTTTCTGTTTCTTTAAAATAATTTGTTAGTATGTTGATGATTGTTTGTTTGTTACTCAGTAAGATAAATATATTTCGATAGATTGAATGCATTTGTTGTATTTATATAATGGACTATTTCCATCATTTAATATTGTTAAATGTCTTTAGAAAAATGTAACTTAATTTAAATTTTTAAATTACAAGTAGCTGACAAATCAATGAAAAATTTTCTATCAATATAATGTTAGAACAGCCTTCCAGAATCATACCATATGACAATGAATTCTAATGTCTACAAATCCTAAATTTTCAAACATCACATGATCATCATTTCTTATGCTTGCTCAGAACTGTTATTAAAACAGGCAAAACTCTCCATGCAGTAGTACCTTCTGAAATCTATTGATTATTCTTGCTTGCACTGAGTTGCACTACTATATGGAGAGTTTTGCTTGCTTTAAAATCTAAACTTTATGTGCTGAAAAACAAAAACTGTATCTATGAAATACCATGTAAATGTGGAAAAATGTATATTGGTGAAACCAGTTGCTCCATTGAAAAGTGATTTCAAGAGCACAAACTAATGATTATAAGAAAGAAAACAGATGTGTTTAATGTAGCAGATCATGGATATACCAATGAATATATATGTTCAGTTGGAAAAAATACAAAAATATTGGATAGAGACAAAAAGGTACAAAGAAGAAAATTCAGAAGAATCTACTCACATGAAAATGGTGAATAACCTCATAAGTCAAACTATTATGACTGCATATAATGTATGAAAACTACTAATCAACTTTGCTCTTAGAAAAAAATGGAGAAATCAGAATGAATCTTATAGATAAGTGTAAGAACTTTCTAGCGACTGTGGCCTATGGTATGATGGCTCAATTGGTTAGAGTGTTATCTTAAAACTAAATATTCAAGAATCTAAGGCTCTATATTTGATTCCCATCCTAGTACTGTAATTGGCAATGCCATCAATATCTGAGAAAGAGAGGAGAAAAATATCTCTTGAAACATTGCACATATACTAACCTTTGTGCTATTTCTAACATTTGAGTGCAATTTGAAAATTAAAATAAAGTCACATTTTTAAGACATTCAATACTTAATATTAGACAATGAAAATAGTCCAATACATAAATACAACTAAAATACCATTATTACAAACTTTCAGGAAACATTGAATCAATCTCATGACAACATCCTTTGATGTTAAAAATAGTTGATTTTTTAAGTAAATAATGGGAAGACTACTTTGTTTTCTAAATATATGTAGTTTGTATTTTGTTGAATTTCACTTGAAAAGATCTATTTGTTAATAGATGAAACCATGATCATGAGAGAATTTTAGTAAAATGTTGCTTTTTTTGGCTAGTTTTGTAATGTTATATATTATGTTGTGTATCAATTTTTTTGTTGATGTATGTTGTCATATATAGGTGAATCGATGTGTGATATTGAAAAAGAATTAAAGGAGCATGAATAAGCATATGAAAAACAAAAATAATAATGACTGCCTCAGTTTTCTTTTTTATGAGCATAAAAGGACATGTAAATATAAATTTAAGTTTGATATTGAAAGTGATTCTTCATAAATCGAGAAACCATAATAAAAAAATTGAGGAGGCAATTTTCATAAATAGAAATAAAATGAATATAATTAATGAACAAGCTGCTAACATTAAAATGTGGGAGTCATAGGATTTGAGTTAATGATGTTTGCTTTCATTTTGTTTTCTGAATTTAAAGGCACTCGAGGCAGGTTAAGAAATTAACCAAAAGTACTTCTGCAGATTGAATGACTGTATATAATAGTTAATTGCCCATTATATTTATTATTTTTGTTGTTATTACAATAGTTTTTTTAATTAATTGACATTTTATTTGTATCTATACACAATCTGTTCCAGTAAACTATCAGAGATATTTCAGAAGTCCTAAATTTTAATATAAAAAATATATGTAAAGTGATTATATTTTATTCTATAACAAGTCATAATAAATCTATTACAACAGAAATAAATATAAGAAATTTTTACACTTTTGTTTGTAGAGTATCCAGTAAAAATATGGCAATATGCATAATAATTCTTTTAAAATACTGAAATAAATTACTGGTTATAGATTCAAATAAAATAAAATTTAAAAATATCTAAAAAAAAAAAATATTCTATAATGTAGTGAAACATGTGCAAGAATCTGATAACATTCTTACATCAGAACATTTTGATAAGATAATGCATTTAAAAATAGCATATCTAAAATTGAGGATTAAATTCCAATCGTGTTGTAAAAAAAACATTTGAATAGAGAGCTCAGGTATTAACTATACCAATCAATATTTTTTTTAAATAATTGATAAATAATGAAAAATTGCTGAATTGAGTTGTTAATTATTACTCTTTTAAGATAACTCTTTAATAATTCATAAGCCTTGATTATTATACGGTACTATTATGAATTATATTTATGCATCTGTACTATATATATATGCATCTAAAGTTTTAAAAAGATTAAATCAGCGAAAGTCATATTATAAATATCGTAATCGTTAAATAGAATTAAATAAGTAAAAGTATTTTTTTTTTAAAAATCAATAAAAGTTATATGTATACAGCGTTATATGCATATGTTTGTACATACAGTATTAGATTCTTTTTAAATAAATGTTAAATGTTTTAATGAGAGTGGTTTTTTTTCCAAAAAAAAAAAGAAAAAGAAATTAATGATAGCATTCCATTAAGACTTAAAAGAGCAGTTTCTTCTAAAGATAAAAGAAAGAAAAAACACGCAATACATTAAGATCAATTTTAGAAAGAATATATATATAATACCACTTTTTCATTTTTTTTACAAAAAGTCAAAATTACAAAGACTGTACTAAAAATTTGATGAAAATTAAATGCATCCAATTATTTTAATTTATAAATGGAACTAATTGTAAAATTAAAAAGACTTTTTAAATATTATTATATGTATGCCATCTGGGAATGTTATTTGCAATTCCCAGTATAAGAAAACAAACGAACAAAATGTGAATTACAAATTATTTTAATTAATATTGTGGTCGTTGTTTTTCTTAATTAAATAATAGATAATTATCGGCCATATATATAATTCGTTATTTTTTTAAATTCACGAATCGTTTTTTAGATATTTTAGTCAACCTTAGAGAAATCAAAAAACAAACCGAAAAAATGCATATTTCAAAACATGTATTTTCCAATTATAAAAATTTAGACTTCTATTATCTATAATATATAAGAAATTCTGTAGTTTAAATCTTTTTATTTATTTATTTTTGCTATACATTCAGTGTTTTCTTCTTTTTTTATTTGTCTATGTATCTGTTCATTTTTCTTTAATTCATTTTTTTTATTTTTTTTTTTTTTGGGGGGGGGGTATTATTTTTATAATTATGTCCACTTTATTTTCTTTTTATTTATAAGTAAATATTTAATGTTATTTATAAATATAACGAGTTATCTATCATTTCATGTTCTTAACATTGTATGATTTCTAATCTCAAAAATAAATCAACATTTTACAAATTCTACATTTCATTACATGAACAACGCATCATTATTTTTGCATTACCTTGTTTATATGATTTAAAATCTTCATGTTAAGTATTATTTTTAGATTGTTAATATGAAAGACTTTAACCAAAGATTTAAATATGAATAAAAAATAAACCACGTTATCTAAAGAATCTTTAGTATTTAGTAGAATACGATGTTGATTCATCAAATATTTCTAACTCAGAATGATTTTTCCCTATCTACTCTCAGTGATATTTCTTATATTAAGTCTTAATTTTCATTTGAATTTTTTATTTCATCATTGTCAGTATCTTAGGTGGATGTATAGTATATACCAACTTTCTCATGCAGTACTGAACATCTCTCTGTTCTAATTGTTTGCAGTTGGATTATCCATTTATGTAAAAAGATATTTATCAATTCTATACACCAATATCCTAACTAATGTTTACTTCAATTTTTTTGTATACACATATGCATGTGTAAACATATGTTTAAAGTTTTATTCTTTCTTGTATTTCTATTTTTTCTTTTTCTGGAATCTCATTTTCAATTATGAGTGTCTGATAATGAATAAAATAAAATTTCATATCAATATGTCTCATTTAAATAATTTAAGTTACAATTCTATGATAGTTTTCTCATATCTATGATGCCATCTTATATTAGTTGCATTTATATAGTGGACTATTTTCATCATGTAATATAAATGTTGAATGTCTTTAGAAAAAATTAACTTTATTTAAATATTCCAAATACATTCAACTGTTAGATACTGCACAGGTTAATATATGCCCAACATTTTGAGAGGTATTATTCTTCTCTCTTCTTAAGGTGTTGCTGACCTGACCAGTGACAGTACTAGCATGGTAATCAAATCTGTATTTTTAGATTTTTGAATATTGATTTTTAAGATAATGTTCTTACCAACTAAATCATTCTGACAAAGGAAACAATCTGTAGAAGTTTCCTATAGATATCTATGAAGTTCCTCCTGATTTCTCCTCATTTTCCTAAGAGCAAAGTTGAATAGTGGTTTTCATACATTATGTATAGTCACATTAGCTGGACTTATTGTTCTCCACTGTCACATGAGTAGCTTTTTTATTACTTGTCAAGTGTTCTTTTTATTCTCCAGCATAATTCTGCTGCTTCTTTTAAAGGCCATTTTGGAGTGACTTCCTTAGTGACTGCCATTATATCTAATAAAAGAATATTAGATGGCATTATGGCAAAGTTAAATTATTTTTCAATAACAGAAATTTCCGCATCTGTTAGATGTTTAGAAGTGAGAGTTGTAACAAATGAAGCTGGTACATTACTTGGTACATCATGATTGCTGATAAGTCAATGTAGGTTTGCCTGTTTTTCCTTTTGGCATTCTTTTATTTTTCCATATAATATATAATATAATTTTCTTACCACTTGAGAAACTTGTAAAGTCTTCATCAGTAAGTTTATCTTTAGAAAACATTCTACATTAATAATGAAATGCAAGGTTTGATACTTGGGAAACCTTTGAACATTTTTATTTCTCTTATGGAGCTTCACACGGTCTCTGAATAATTCGTTCTGCTCTCAGGAAGTGAATTGGAGGTTTTAATTGCAAATCTTTGTGAATTATCCCACCAGATTTACATTTATATATGAAAGTTAAATGATTTTATACTTTGGCCAACTTTAGATATAATTTTTCATAATGTCTAAAGTTTGATATAATATTGGATCCCTACTGAACACATACTATTTTATTGAAGATTTGTGATTATGGTATTTAAGGTGTATTTATATATTGAATTATTTCCATCATCTAATATAATTATTGAATGTCTTTAGATAAATTTAACTCTATTTAAATATTCCATATATGTTCAACTGTTAGTAATAACATACAAGTTAGTATATGCATAATGTTTCAAGAAGTATTGGTCTCCCCTTTTCTTCAGGTATTACTGGCCTAATCAGTAACAGTACTAGCATGGGAATTAAACCTGGACCCTTAGATTCTTGAATATTGTATTTTAAGTTAATTCTCTAACCAACTGAGCAATCCTGATAAAGAAAACAAACAATAAAAATTTCATATATGTTTTGATTTCTTCAATTTTTCCTAAGAGCAAAGTTGATGACTGGGGTTATTTGCCATTTTCATGTGAGAAGCTTCTTTAAATTTTCTTCTTTGTAGCTTTTCTTCTCTATCCAATATTTTTGTATTTTTCCAATTGAACGTATGTTCACTGTTATATACATGGTTTGCTACTTTAGATTAATTTATTTATTATTTTTATATAGTTGTTTTACTTCAATTGTATTGAAAAGAACATATACATGCTCATCCAAATAATATTAATCAAATAAAGAGCTCATGCTATACTTAAGTTTCTTCTAGGTGAATGTCTATCTTGGTAATAGAAGCTTCATAGTTAAAGTTAGTTTTCAAATATTTAATTCAGTCACAAATCAGGTATGAATAGATAGTAGCTTAACAGTAAGTTTTTGTGTAGATTTTTGTGGTATATATGTATTTCTTGGGATCCCTAGCTCATTATAAGTTAATTGATTTCTCCTTCCAGAATTTTTTTTTATTCCTGATCCACTTTAAGGCTGGACTCAAAGGCATTTTTGGAGTGATCTCTTCATGCCAAAATAAGTTATCCACACATGCTCCAGTTTTACTCCTGCATAATAACTCAGTTCAGCATAGAGTAGTCCAGGATACTATCTGAATTCCATGGAAACTGTCAGCACAAGACAATACCTAGCTGTTCAAAGTTATTTGATTTTATACTCACCATCAGTTTTTAGATTTATGTGCATCTTTTTATCATTTGTTTTATCATAATGCAAGTTTTGTAATCTTGTCCAATTATTATTATTTTTTAGTTACAAAGTCCCTTTTTTACAGAATATTTTTACCATCTTTGATTAGCATAGTCTTTCTTTTATTTATCTGGGTAAACAATCTGTATGCACACACATTCTTTCCAATTTTAACTTTAATTAAATTAAATAAACAGTAACAACACAAATAAATTTAATTGTGCATTTCTAAGAATAAATCCTGCTAACTAAAAGAAAACCAAATTGCATCTTTAGAACGATCTTTAATTTTATTTTTTTTAAATATTACCAAATGTCCATATAGTTGGACCTTATATATAGATGGTACAATATAAATACAACTAAAACACCATCATCACAAACCTTTAGGAAAATACACACATGTATTTCTCCTAAATGTTTTAGTTTCTGAGAACCAAAACTATTTCACTTTTTGCAATAATATATTGAATATTGTTATTAAACGTTCATTTATTATTTAAAATAATATCTAAATCATTATGATATTCTTTTTTTGAAATACTTTTTGAATTTAGTGTATACTTGAACATAATTGTAGATATTTTTTTTAGAAAATGATATGACACAACATTTTTCAATGTTAATTTCTATATACTTTCTGACAAACCAATCTTGATATCTTTTGATATGAGACTGTAAAATTTTATGATTATCAAAATTATTAATAGTTGTAAACAATTTAATATCATCTGCAAAGCAAGCAATATTAGATCCAACTACACACTGCTCTAGGTTCAAACAATAAACCGAAAAGAGTAGTGATTCAAGTATACTTCCTTGAGGAACTCCAGAATTACTAAAATATGTATATGATCTTGTGCACCCAAATGAAACAAAATTAGGTCTATTTAAGACAAAAGACACAAATCACTACAGAAGTTCACAACCAAAACCAATAATATGCAACTTACCAATCAAGCTGAAGTCTTCTACTTGGAGAAATGCTTTGCTTAAATCAAAATAAATTACATCTAGCTGCTTGAATATATATGAAATTGGTCATAACAGATCCATCTGATATAAAAACATGTTGTGTTTTAGATAATGATCTAGTTACTTTATTTATTATCTTATTATACTTACATTATTTTATACATAATAATGAAATAGATTTAAAATTACTAATATCATTTGATTTCAATTTTAGTATTGGTATAACTTTTACAACTTTTCATTAATCAGAAAAAATACTTTGTTGGCAAGACATATTAAAGCTACAACAAAGCAGTGGAACAGGTGGTTAAAACACAACCTGTGTTCATAAAAACAGATGACATATCATACCCAAAAACTTTTTTTTTTCATTTTTGAGCTGTTTTATTGCTAATAAAGCATTATCATAATTTAGTAAAGCAATACCTATCAAATTGTTGGTTTTAAAAGCAGTAGCACACTTTTTTTGTTACATGAGGAGAAGTAATTGGCAAGATTATAAGCTGTAAAATTATCATTGTCAATAATAATAATAATAATAATAATAATAATAATAATAATAATAATAATAATAATAATAATAATAATAATAATAATAATAATCATCATCATCATCATTATCATCATCTTCGAAATTGGTAGAATATATTATCTATTTTTAGTAATATTAGAACCTAAAATTTTTTTATTTAAAATAAACTGCATAGAATATAGGCAACCCAATATTCACTAGATAAATCTTTCTAAACATAAGACAATTTCTCTGATGAGGAATTTGTGTGCAAACATTTTTACTTTTTAACTCCAATATGGCAATCTCTTTGAACACAGCAAGCAATACGTATACTGACACAATCAAAGCATCCAATAAAAAAATGAGATACTCATCAGAACATGGAAAAAAATCAAACACCAGTCTCAAGAATTCATCATTTCACAATGAATGACCTCATAAAACTAGATATGATTTCAGAATCTCATCCATTACCAGTTAACATAACAGAAGACATCTGGACTAATGAAAGTCTAACAAAAATCTCAGAACACTTTAATACTACCATCTCACAGGATCTATTTATGACTTGTAAATGTTTCTTTGCTGACCAGTCTGTTATCCTTGCAATTACACATATAAATTGTTCACTGTACAGGTTTCTTAAAGACTTGTTATACAAAGAAATAAGTAAAAATAATTTATGGGATTCTATATTGCACATTGCAGATCATCCAAATCATTTCTACCTCACTACTAAATTCTATAGTGAGGAATAAAAAGATAAATTTGATAAAACAATTAAAACTCTAGAGAAATATGCTTTAGTAAAAGTTAACCAATATAGAGAAAACTTTATGACCAGCATAATTAAAAATGTGTATTTAAATTACATTATCAATGACTTCAATAAATTAATGCAACTATTTGGAGTTGTTGTTGCCTTTCAACCTATCTATTAAAAGAAACTCCTATACCAATCTATAGCAATAGTTCTCAATTTAAAGTTAGTCTAAATCAAAATATAATCCCAAATAATATTTTTACTCTTATAAGCAATCATAAAACAATGCTTCTTTTAATAATTTATGGACTTAAATCATAATGTTTTTACTGCAAACAATGAGGGCATATTATAAATGCATGTCCAAAATTTAAACATAAACACTGTGGTATGATAGCAACCTCAAGTCATCAATGTGGAAAGATGTCAGTGATTAACACAAAATTCACTCCTCAAATAACAAGTGAATCAACTACAATATGTAATAATCAAAATAATCCAATTAATGACTACATAACTGAAGGAAAAAAAACATCTCTGGAGTGCAATCAATAAATAATGAAAGTGAATCAGTTTTACAAGAAAATCAATCAATAAATGATGAGGGTAAATCAGCATTAAAAGAAATTAACTCACATCAGCAAGAAATGTTAAAAAGTGATTGCCAGAATAACACCCCTCAATAAAACTTCACAAGATATTATAGACTATTTAGTGCCTTGTCTGTCCCCTATAGACTCTAAAATAAATGTCACTGCCAAGAGAAAACCAGAAAGACTGCAGAGGAAATGAAATAGGAAAAATGGAGTGGTGTCTAATGAATTCAGTGAAGATTATATGCCCCAGACATTAGATTATGAAAAAATATAACAAAATAAATATGAGTTCAATGGATACCAAGTTTGAATGCACTTCAGATGAAAACTTTATCACCAATAAAGAGTAAATGTGTGAGAACTATCACAGGATGGAGGAGCTAGAGTCTTGACACTTAAAAATTCTTTGTCATAATTTGTGTAAGTTACTTAAGCTACATAGAATTACAATCTAGTTACACCAACAGGTGTGTTTGTTTTTGAGTTATACTGTAATGAGAATATAAATGGGGTCATGAAATATCCGAGGACTAAACTCATCAGAAAAAAACATCAATTAATAAAATGGCTTGAAATTGTACAGCCACATTTGCTAAGGCTACTTGAAACAAAAATTTCTAAGAAATTTCAGATTAATCTATCTAACTATCTTAATAATTAAGGATATTCAGCATTCTCCTAAGCATCATTGTCTCCTTTAGCAGGCACAGGAGTAGTGGTAATGAGAACCTGTCCCTTCTATTCATTTAAAATCATGTGTATTGTAACAGCATTATAATTGGACTCCCAATGTGGCATAATGTATAATAAACCATGAGTACTCTGAATAATTGTTTTTTTAAATGAAATATTTTTTATCTAATTACGTATAAAAGCACTTCTAGAAAGAAATAGCAAATATATTGAATATGAGAAAGAAAATATATTAATAATTTTAAATTGTAATTTTTGAAAAGGAAAAAAAAATCAAAAGGTTGCAATTAGTATAAGTTTTTTTTATTTTAAAAAATATATATTATGCTTTAATGGGTATAGTGTGCCCAGCCACATAAGTTTATGATTGTAAATGTGGCACCTCATGATGAATGACTTTTGGGAATCTAACTCAGTGTAACTCCCATTTAAGCATTTCAATTAATACATAAATAAGTTGGTGGTATATATAATTGTGTTGCAAATATACAGGTATAAACTTATTATCTCTTAAAACATATTTACTTCAATGCAACCTCCTTAAATAAATAATTTGCTTGTCATGCCATTTGTTAAAAATGAAATGTAGTGAAAAGGGAACTCTTGAGGGGGGAGGCATAAGCATAGATGATTCATAGGAAAATGATTGTCAATATTTTTTTTTTGTATGTAATCTCTTTTTGTAAAATTACTAACCTAATGTCTTTGTAAATTGGCGTTAATCATGTACCATAATTACTAATCCTAAATAAAATATTTTTTTTGGGGTTTTTTTTTTTAAGCAAGTTTACTGATATGTAATGGGAACTCATGCTGTTACATTATTCTAATAAATAAAATTAAAAATAAAAAGTTTGCAAATAAAAATTTGCTTTTAAAAATTAAAAATTGAAAATTAAAAGTCATCTAAACTCATATATATATATAAAATCACACAGATGGAAAATTATTAAAAGAAAACTTTATTTTAAAAAAAAAGTATTTTAGTACTAAATTTTCAGAAAACACTGATTTAAAGATAAAAATATATATTTAAGAATGTACAAAATTTAATTAATTATATTGTGTAAAAAGGCTAAAAATGGAAATGATTATTTTTAATTAGTCAAAGTAAAGTAGCCTTTGGGCAATAAGAACAGAATAGCAAATAAAAAATTTTTTACGAAATGGACCACAGTGAAATAATCATCATCATGATGTCATGTTCAGTTAATCTGCATATTTAATATAAAAAGGAAAAAGATTGGAAATAAATTATGAGGTGTGCTATATGTGTTATGTCTGGGAGAGTTGAAGAAGGGATTGAAAAGACATACTTTCAATCCCTTTAGTTTTTCTAAAAGAAGAAACGAAATATCATTTTCCTATATTATGGACCCTCAGGACATCAGAGTCCTGCAAAGAACTATACCAGCTACAGTAAAGGACCTCCAGATAAATACCAACAGAATGGCTAATGGCAAGCAGTCTCCTCAGGACATCATGGGAATTAGAAACAACACTGGATCTAAATTACAAGCAACTAGAAAGTATGGACTTTTTAAAACTGTAAAAACTCTATATAACTAATGAACTTTAATTATAAAACTTTTCCAGTATTTAAATATAAATATGAATTCCTATCTGACCAAATTAAATCATTTATTAATAATTTATTTTTATTACATGTATTTTTAAATCATGTCCATTAATTAATTTTTTTTTTGTCTTTTGAGCATTTATTATGATTTTTTTTATTAAGCTAAAAACTTTAAATCTTGTTAAATTTAAGTTGGGTTGGGATGGCTGCATTGATTGTAAAGTTATGTTAGTTTAATTAAAGGGAGAGTTAATCTTAGGTTATTTGTTTTACAGTTAAATTGGGTTAATGGTTTGGATGTATTCGTGTAATTAGTAAATGTAGTATGAAGATCCGCTATGTGCAGGATCACATCATATGCTGCATTTGGGCAAAATAAGCCCATTTCTTATTGACCATCGGAGACAGACATATTCCCTGCTTCTTGGATCATCCCTTTAGCCTATGGAATGGGATCATAAGTCAGCAGAAAGGACCGCAATCCCTTTCTATGGAGTTTTTTTATTGTTCTTTTCACCAGACAGATGAAGTATTTCTGTACTGGATGAGAGACATTTTTCTAGATAACCATGCTGTTCAGATGTACCTTCCTGATAGTATGGTATTGTGCTGCTGTTGTATTCATGTTGCATTAAATACATCAATATATCAGACTGATTGGCATTATTTTGACTGTGAACATTTGGCCTAGGGTTAAATAAGGGATATATAATATTTTCTTTTTTTAATGCAATATATGTAGTCTATCAATATTCGACACTAATAAAAAATCAATCCATCTGTGCAAAGTTCTAAAATAAAAGTTAAAATGTAAATTAAAATCTAAAGTAAACATTATACTAAAATAAATAATGCTGAATTTTATATATGTGTAAAATCAATGTTCCTGGTGCATTGTTAATCTGGCAGTGGCTTATTCTTATTTTTTATTATCTTTATTTCTTTAAAATTAAAATATATATTATCTCTGCTGCTCTGAGCTAGTGACAGGTATTTCGGTCGTATTTATAAAATAAAAATTGAAACTTAACAGTAAGTATCTGCCTACTATATAAATTTTTCAGGTTTGAATGGCCTGGTTGCACCCTTGTATGGCAGATATGGTAAGACTCAAAAACACCCCGATCGTTATAGTATAGATGCACACATATTAATTATAACTTTATATCATAAAACAGTTACATTGAATGTAGCATTTGCCTATATACCCCCAAATCGTAAAGCAATTAATAAAGACATTCAAACTATAAGCTCTAAAATAGCATCCTCATCACATCCATTAATTTTACTTGGTGATTTCAACATTTCATATAATGGATTTATCGCATAATGATTGCACTTACTAGCTATACCCTTCATGAATAGAAAAGGCTATCTTCCACAGAATTCAGTCACATTTAATAATGGCAGGTTTTCATCATTAATTGACCTGATTTTTTCCTCACCAGGGTTGCATCACATGATCATCCTAACAATGAAAACCTTATCTTTATCAGATAATTCTGCAGCTATTGGTTCACCGAAAAATAATTTTATACACAGATCAATAACATCTATTAGAAATACAATTAGAGTACTCCTTCTATGTTGAACCCCTGAATATTTACTCTCAGAAATATATATATCTCTTTTTTTCAAATTTCAAGATATTGAAATGGATCCAGTATAAACATGAATTGCCTTTAAACAAAGCAAAGCAAAACTCCATATTGTAGTGCCACCTGTGCTAAACAGAGTAATCAATGTACGCCAGAAGACTTGTGCATAAAATCCCTATCTAATGCCTACTCATCCAATATCTCCAGACTAGTTTGCAGTGCTCTCAGATCCAAAGCTCCTTACTGACGAAGGCCACAAGCCAGAAACTAGTCTGGGGATATTGGATGAGTAGGCATTAGATAGGGATTTTATGCACAAGCCTTCTGGTGTCCATTGATTACTCTGTTTAGCACAATGGCACTACTATATGGAGTTTTGCTTTGCTTTGTTTATAAACAATTATGTGCTAGTATTGGAGATGTGATCATGTGATGCTTGCTGGTTAATGAATTACATTGTTAACATTATTTTGTATACAATTGATGTCATAACAAAGGTCATCCCGGCATCCTCAAGACTTCTAGCTTTTGTAGATGAAACACACAAGAAAATCACAAGCATTACAACAAATAAACAAGGTTGTTTAAATATGATTGCCCTGAAGAAATATTATCAATCAGTCTCTGAAGAACTTAGAGAAAATCTGGGAATAAAAAAAAACCCTTTTGGGAAAGATACACACATGGTTCAGACACTATAATCACTGGGCACTGAAACAAAATCCATCACCTCACATACCAACAGCAAGTAAAATACAAGAATAAATAATCTCTGGTATACAACATGTTGCTACCTCTCTACAAAGACTTTAAGTCGAAACTTCAAGAGAAGAAAAAATTCAATCCTGTGCCATTTTTTCTCAGTGAGCGAAAAGAAGAAACAGCATTTACTCCCAAGAATTTTATTCAAAACTTAACATCAATACCACCTTGATTTGTATTCAAGCATTTAGAAAAAATTACTGCACAGTACTTATGTAATCTAGATAACTTTCTATCAAAAAAGTTGATCATATACATGAATTATGCCCTATTTTACTAGTACCATTTACCAAAAAACATGGAAAAATAACTTCATTAAACAATCTAAGGCCCATATCAATAAGCCCACTGAGTATCAAATTGTTAGAGTCAATCATTAAAAACAAAATAAAAACATATCTTATACCTATACTATGTAAAATGCAATTTTCTAAGAAAGGCTCATTTACAATGCAAGCAGCCTTTCTTTTCAAAACAGTTATTGATTCTGTCAGAAATAATAAAAAATATAGTCCAGTTGTGATATAACTGGATATAAAATCAGCATTTGATATGATTCCAATTGAACTTTTTGTTGAAGCATTATCTGACACAGAAATACCAAGATCCCTTATATATGTAATCATCAATCTTCTATTAAGTCGAGAAATACATATTACCCTTAATGGTAAAAATTCATCCTCTTTTGTAAATTACTGTTCAATTTCACAATGTTCTCCACTAAGTGCACTCTTTTTACTATCTATATCAATCCCCTACTGAATATGATAGAGAAAGAATTATCAGGCTTATACATACCTGATATGAAAGCAACATTTCTTGTATTCCCTCCATTGATGATGTTTCAATTTTTTTAATCTCTAAAAAATAGATCCCAACTTTACTAAAAATTCTTAATTCATACACTAACAAATACAAGCTGGTGTTTAACATGGTTAAATTTTTTTCTTGGTCAATATATGCAGACCATTTCACACACAGCATTTTAAAGGAAAGCCTAGCTCATTTGTGGGATTCCCCTTCTATTTGAGCAACCTAGAAATGTGTCAACAAATACAAGACAAAATTAAGAATAAAATTGAATACATAATTGATTCACTTTCAAAATCTTACCTATCATTGTACTCACTCATAAGTATCTCTGTTTAATCTATAAGATCCCTGTTTAATCTATAAATTATGAATTGTATAACATGCTATTCTCCAATAATACTATACACTAAATCATTTACTAGTAAAATAAATTCATTATGTAGAAAGTTGCTGTGGGAAAAAAGATTGTTTGAATTTCACTAAAATGTCTTCAAGATCCTCTAATACAAAATGGATTGGGACTACATTCAATAAATATTTTTAACATTCAAAAGACATTAAATCTTATTTCTGCTTGTGCTCCTTTATTCCCATACATGAAAGTGTTCTTCACAATTACTCCAACATATAATCCACCACCAGTCAATGGATACTGGAAAACCTTACACTAATTCTCAACATTCCAAATTTTACTTATTAACCATGTCAAAATAAATTTGAATATTGGGATATATACCAGATAATTTGCTCTCCCTTTGTGCTAAATGATAAAAAAACAATTCTAAACATTAACAATAGACAACTAACCTGAAAATTCAATTTCTGGTCATTAGAACATAAATATTATGATTAAATCTTGAAGCACTGCCAACTTTACACTTTTATAGATACAGAAAGCATTACATAAATACAGAAGACATATGCTGGTTATGTCATAGAGACTGAGACTCAAGAATACTTTCTTTTTACCTGCCCTGCATTTGATAATATTTGCTCATGCATACTATCATTGTACAAACAAAGAAATTGTGACTTTTAAACACTTTTACAATAATTTGCAAATGGAACTACCCACATACTCAAGCAAGTACTTTTAGATTTATTTCACTATGGTGTGCAAGATACTCCTTTTTGTATAACAATAATCCAAGAAGATATCCAAATAAATTCTGGAACAAAATGGAACTATTTTGCTTAAGAGATGAAAAATTGTATTGCAAGAGAAGTACACAGCCACTTTGTTCATATTGCAACAACACTCAAAACTATAGCATGAAAAGAGACTAATAAAAGAGAAAACAAAAATCCTTCTCAGTGTATAAAACTGATTGGATGTGTATGTAAAAAAATGTAAACTGAAATTTGTAAAACACATGCATATCCCTTGCTTTTGTTGTCTCCCCCCTCCCAATTACAAATTTTCAATTTGTTTATATTAACTTCAATTTATCTGTATGTGGTAAAATAGTTATTAATGTAATCCTTTTTTTTGTTATATGCAATAAAGTATCCTTGAAATCTGATCATAATAATAAGGTAGTCTTTTCTTAGCATGTTGAAACTGCAAGAGAGTGTACTTTCTACGCAAACACACAGAAATATGCCATTTACATTGACCAATATTTCTGTACATTTGCGTAGAAAGTTACAGCCTATAGTCATTGCACACCAATATTAAATCCCACTAATGTGCTTTGCAACACTATGCAAATGTGCACACAACAGATTGCTGCTGTATATTGTGAGGATGTTTGGACTTCATCTGGCCAGAACTATTGTAATATGTCTTTGTAATGGTGATATTACACCCTAACTGATGTACTACTACCTACTAATAATTTTAAGTCCATCCCTGTATTTCCCTGCACATCACAGAATGTGAAAACAATTACAAAAGGGTCAGGCCAAGCACCATTTTATATAAGTCACATGAAAAGACACATTTGCATGAGAACAGCTATGAGTCAAATGAAATGGCTAAGGTTGCACATTGTTTTGGAAACTATAAGCTTGGTTTGGTCAGAGTACTGCTTAATCTATTGGTCAGATTAAGAACAGATACGAGACAAATAAAATGTCTGAGGTTGCACATTGTTTTGCAAATCATAATCTTGGTTTGATTCAGAATAATGCATCTTTTGGCCAATCCTTCATATTGGCAAAACCATTGGTCCCCTCCCTGCACATTCCAATGTAATGCTAAAATGTATAATGTAATTTAAAAACATATTTATTCCATTTTAGAAAATAATATTAAAGTTGAAAATTAAAAAAAAGTCCTGGTAACATTATATTTGCGTTTGTTTACATAAAAATTATGCCCTCTCACGGTTTCAACATGCTAAGAGTAAACTACCAATAATAATAATAATAACAATAATAATAATAATATCACGACAATAATAATAATAATAATAATAATAATAATAATAATAATATCAGTAGCAGCAGCAACAAGAATAATAATTACAAAAATAATAATAATAATAATAATTATTATTATTATTATTATTTTTACTCCATTGTCTGATAATTCTGCACAAACTCTAATTCATAATTTCAATGACTTACACACCACTTTTGCTAAGTAAAACCATCTGGGTCCTGCTCCCTTCAGCCACAATTAAGTTTTTGTTTTTCAAAATTGTACTATGCTATATAAGTTTGAACACATGGCTATAAATCCATTTCAAAAATAACAGTTCAAAAAATATATAGCTTTCATTAATGTTTAACCTTTAACATTCAACATTTAACATGTTACACTCCCCCTTTCTCATTACTTAGCACTGGCCAATGAATTACATGTCTGCATTGCAATGACTAAACTCACTCATCACTTCACACCCAAGTCTACCACTACATAATACCTGCAATCAGTTTAAAGATAATCTTGCCATCAAGAAAAGAAAATTTTGTCTTAATGAGCAGCACATGTGGACCAGGGGATATATATTCTGGTCTCTTGGCCACACCTCCACCTTTGAAATACCCATAGCACTACAGATCAAAAGTGGAACATACACAGATTTGACTATGATACAACCCATATATCTTTATTTCAAGCAGAAATTATGAGCAGATAATATTCTCAAACCATCACCATGTCTCTTTGAACCACCAGAAACTACCCCATTGTTTTACACTACACATTTATCTGCAAATCTTGTCACCATTCACAAGTCTTGTAACCCCAGAGCCAATGGAATACCTATTTTTGTCTTTACTCATCTTAGCCACTTCATCACTCTATATCTTCATGAACTGGCTAATTACTTATCTCAAAGAATATATGACATTAAAGATCTGTATCTTATTGCTATTGCACTATTCCTTTAAAAAAACCAAATCATATCTACACTCTTAACCTCTGGCCAATTTCTATGAGCCCACTAGGAATTTAAATCTTATTGAGGGTAATTGAAGATCAAACTGAACCACACATCCTTCCCTTGATCTCAAACATTCATTTCTAAGAAAGACTCATCCACTGCACAAGCTGCAGTTATATTTGGAGAGTTATAAGTTCAGTACAAGATCGCAAGTGATATGCTCCCATTGCAGTCCAGCTCGACATCTGAGCTGCAAATGAGTCAATCCCTTTTATCTTCTAAGTGATATGCCAGTTAAAATCACCATTCCTCCCACTCTGCTATATCTATTTACCAACATTCTGCTCAGGAAAGAGATACATATCACTCTCAATTGAAAAAATTCACCATACATCACAGCTACTCTAATCATCTCACAAGGAGCACTGCTTTTCTCAATTTTTTTATGTCATATATCAACCCATTTTTAACACAGATACAACAAAAAATCATTGACACCCAAATTTCACACCCTCAACAAAACATCCAGTGTATTGCATATATTGATATTACAGTATTTCTGAATTCTCAAAAACAATTGCCCATATTTCAAACAATATTTAATATTTGCACCTCTATCTATAGACTCAAATTTCAATTTGAATAAAGCTGCTGCATGGCTCATTTACAAAAAAATGCTGCAGTCAAATATATCTGGGAAAGTCTTGCACCTTCTTGGGCTTCCCTTTCTTCATTGGCCACTTGCCATGAAACTTACTACACAAAATAAACTTCAAAATACAACTACATGTATTACTAATTTCTTCTCTAAATCTTTCCTCTCTCTTTATTCCAAGGTTCAGCTATTCAACTTTCTCATACTTACTAAGATTAAATACTATTTTCCCACTATCAAATTATTCAAGTCATTTATCACTACTATTAATTCACTCTGAAATAAGTTACTATAAAGCAGAAAGAACATATCAATTTCTGCCAACTCAGCCATCCACTTATACATAATGGCCTAGATCTTCACAACATCCAAATATTTTGATATTCAAAAGGTTTTCAAACTCATGCATCAATTATTCAGTGCTTTTCAGCATGTCAGCATAAGCTCGCTGTAATACCCACTGACAGACACCCTCCTCCAGCTACACATATATGTTTTATCCAATCCATTCAAAATGATGCCCATCAAATGAACTTCTCTAGTAATAAAAATACCATTGCTGGTATATATATACAGTATAATATATACAAATTCTAACACTGATCACCCTGTCCCTATGTTAAATATCAATAATCAGCATCTTTTTGTCATTTCAAAAAATGATACTCTGGAACCAAATTTTTTTAACTTTCTCCTTATTTAAATCTATATTTCTTGCTTACATCTTATTTTTTTGTGCTACCATCACCCATATCAAAGAATGGATCCATTTGCTTTCTATGCCATGCAGCACACCTTTTAAATGATTGTGAAGATTTAAATAACATATGAAAGAGCATCTATAACACATACAAATGATTTAGTATCTCCACACAACAAATAATTTAATAATTTCAAACCTCTTACACCCTGACAGTGCATGCAGTCACCTTCATCCTATTTGTATTTTGATGCATCCATTGCACTTTCATCCTCACCAATAATACCTGATGGTATGTCCTTACTTTTCTCAATAAACTTCAACCATTAAAAACACAAGACTCAAGTATAGCACCACCAAACCTTTTTGTAGGGTCATTCATAAGGCAATGTTCCAACTTATAAAAAGACTTACAATTGACACTCTTCATTCCAAAATAATATTTATCATTCTGCACCATTCACCTATTTGCCATTGATTCCTTAGATTATTGGGTTTTTTTGTTCAACATACTTGCCTGTACAAGGTTCTACTTTTGTGGATCTCCAAGCTTCAATCAACTTTCAGCAACTGACAAACAATCAAACAGTCATTGTAACCAGCCTTTAACTCAAACAATAACTAACAGTATTGATTGTATATTACTTTAAAAACTCAACCATGTGTTAATAATGCAGGCTTAAATTTCACATCTGGAAAAATCTGCCCAAATTTTCAATGGCTATTGCAGTAGTATTTTGATGTTCAATGATGGATTACCCTTGGAAAAAAAATTTCAGAAAATATTTTGTAATCCTCTTAGATAAATAAATATCACTTCTTAAAAAAACAGTTCAATTGTTAAGCTGCCATACCACAGTATGCAGTAATAAAAACTTTTGCAGAAATCTCATCTACTATGAAATACTATATGCCAGAAATCCTTATTGTACCATAGAAGACTGTCTAACTAGATAAGTCAAGATTCTCACAAATGAACTTTAACAAAAATAATACAAACTTTTTTATTTTCCTCATGTTTATACATTGTGAAATACAAACTTTTTTATTTTCCTCATGTTTATACATTGTGAAAAATCTATGTTTTTATATCTATATTATAATCAGTAATATAAATCAGATATATGTAATAATCAATAATAATTACACTTGAAATCTCTCTGTAACCCTGACAAAATATCTGTGAACATTTGTAAACCTATGTAACACATCTTTTGAACAAAGTTGATTTTGTAGAAACGTAATAACAATAATAATAATAAACAAAACATTTATTTTATATAGCGCGAGGTTTTTATAAACTGTAATACAAATAAGCCAATAAGCTAATGCACATGCGCTTTCTAGTTGTCACTATATAAATAAATACTCCCACTTTTTCAAACACAAGATAAAGTCTTTGGGAAAAGATAGAATGAATCCATCCATCTTTTCGACCCAAATGTATAATAATAATTCAAATATTATTAGTAGTATTGTACTAGAGATGAGTTTTGCATTCATTCCTTATAAAAAATGATGTAAAACAAATATAGAATATGAGAGTCTATTATCTTTTTTGTTTGATATTGTATGGTGCTATTTTTTAACTTCTGTAAAAAAATTTTAAATATACTTCAACAATTTGTTTAAATTATAGTTCACCAATGTATTCTATTTTCTCCTCTATCTTCTCAATTAAGGCAATCAAAATTGTACTACTTAGATTGTCTTTTGAGATAATCCACTCTGCCTTTCCAGAAAACCATATTCATGTTAAAGGTAAAGCATCTTTTAGGATGACTTGCATTATTCACTTTCTTCATCCAATTCAAAATATATATAATTTTTACAAATAGTGGGCTCTATAATATCAAATCAACAATTTGAAGGATATGTTTATTTATCTTATGATTTTTGTATTTTTAAATTTTTATAAAGCATTCTTGAATAGAAATTTTCTAATACATTTGTGTTATTATGATAAAGATTCCAAATCTCATTTTTATGCAGTAAATTAATGTAGCAGCTGTATATGTTACTAATGTAGGTGCAATAATTATTTAACTTTGATGAAAATGTGATCTTATTAATATGTAAAAAAACAACTTATTGTAATTTGTGCGATATTTTAATATCAAAATCCATCAATCAAAAAGCTATCAAGATATTTAAATTTGCTTACATTCTCAAGGTTTTGATTTATTTGAATTTAATTGATAAAGCAAATTCTTTACATATTGCTTTCAAAATACTTAATGCATTCCATAATTTCTCTTTTGAATTGGAAAAAAAACACTATCATCAACATATTATAAATCTAGAGTACAAAAATTTATAAAGTTTTTTTGTTCAATTTAATTTAAAAATTACATCATCATATTTGTATTGCATAGTAAATCCTGATTCATTAATCTGCTTATGAATATCATCAAAGATCATAATCATAAAAATTGAAAACAGTGATGAAGCAAATACCCATCCTGATTTTATACCAATTTCATTTTAAATACTCTCATACTTTCTACCTGTAAAAAAATACAATGCAAATAAACTCTGGTGGACAACCAATTAATTTGAAATACTATCAACAGGGTCACATGCCATGACCAAATCAATAAAAGCAATATATAAATAACTTTTTATTAGTAGTAGTATACTCTCTATACCATAATGTCACCCATTGCAAATAGAAAAAGTATTTGATAAATAGCAAGACCAGTTAATGTATAATAATACTTATTAGTTTACATATATTTTTCAATTAAAATGAGTAGTTGTATGTTTAAAAATATTAATTAAGTATTCTAGCTCTATCTACTAATATTTAAATTATCATGTTAAATTTATTGCAGCATACAATAAGCAAATGCTCTTAATGTAAAAGTTTTACATCCACTGGCATTTTGTCAGTGTTCAGAAATTTAAATAAAGCAAATTTAATTTTAGTAAGCAAAAAAAAAATCGAATCTACTTTACATGCATAGATATATCAAGTTTTAGATAGTTTGTTTTTTTAAATGACAGTGATATAATTTTGTTTTATGATTTTTTTTTATAAAAGCTACTTAATATTCAATTTCATTTAGGTACAGAGATCATATGTCATTTGAACAGAAGGGATTTGTGTTAACCTTAAGCACGTGTACCTGTGATGATCTTTGGCAAACATTGGTTTGGACAGGATAATAAAGCACAAGATAGAGACTTTTGAAAAGAAATGGCTGTCTGTCTTATCTTTTGTAACTAAATTTAGTTATATAAACCAATCTAAAACTGCTTAGTTTGAGAGCATGAAAACGTTTCTTTATTCACTTTACATTCATTAATTTCTATATATTAACGTTCGTAAATTTTTCAATTTGTGTGTTAATATTACAAACTATTAGAAACTATGTAATATTCACTTTTATTAATTATCACAGAAATCATAGAATATATATTTATTGATAAATTATCATAATGAAATATAAATAGAAAATATAAATTTTTGTCATTAATATATTTTTTATATTACATATCTGCAACACATATTTGAAGTATTATTAAGCTTAATCATTAAACACTTATAAATAAACGTACAAAGTTATATAAAACCATGGGATGAATAAGTCTACTCAACTAGTAGGCTAACATCATGTAAATGTTTTGGCTAAACTGTTAATTAAATTAGTTATCACAATACTAAAAGAAATTAATATGTAATAATTTATATACCAGTGATTGTAATAACTTGGTCAAGTTTGGTGATCTAATAGATAGATAGATAGATAGATAGATAGATAGATAGATAGATAGATAGATAGATAGATAGATAGATAGATAGATAGATAGATAGATAGATAGATAGATAGATAGATAGGTAGATAGATAGATAGATAGATAGATAGATAGATAGATAGATAGATAGATAGATAGATAGATAGATAGATAGATAGATAGATAGATAGATAGATAGATAGATAGATAGATAGATAGATAGATAGATAGATAGATAGATAGATAGATAGATAGATAGATAGATAGATAGATAGATAGATAGATAGATAGATAGATAGATAGATAGATAGATAGTTAGATAGATAGATAGATAGATAGATAGATAGATAGATAGATAGATAGATAGATAGATAGATAGATAGATAGATAGATAGATAGATAGATAGATAGATAGATAGATAGATAGATAGATAGATAGATAGATAGATAGATAGGTAGGTAGGTAGGTAGGTAGGTAGGTAGGTAGGTAGGTAGGTAGGTAGGTAGGTAGGTAGGTAGGTAGGTAGGTAGGTAGGTAGGTAGGTAGGTAGGGTAGGTAGGTAGGTAGGTAGGTAGGTAGGTAGGTAGGTAGGTAGGTAGGTAGGTAGGTAGGTAGGTAGGTAGATAGATAGATAGATAGATAGATAGATAGATAGATAGATAGATAGATAGATAGATAGATAGGTAGGTAGGTAGGTAGGTAGATAGATAGATAGATAGATAGATAGATAGATAGATAGATAGATAGATAGGTAGGTAGGTAGGTAGGTAGGTAGGTAGGTAGGTAGGTAGGTAGGTAGGTAGGTAGGTAGGTAGGTAGGTAGGTAGGTAGGTAGGTAGATAGATAGATAGATAGATAGATAGATAGATAATCATTTTTATTACAAATAGAAAGTATGTGATTCAATAAATCATAAAATAGTTGCTAATATGAAATGCTTCAAGATATAGGTCAAGGATATTGTCATATTCTGGAGAATATTTTTAAAATATAAGAATAATGACTTTACATAATGATTTTACATAATGATACTAGAAAAATTAATATTGAGAAGAGAATGTGGTAAGTTTGCATCCATGTCTCCAAAACAAATATTTTATGGATTGAAATGAGAAACTAAGAGAGTAAAAATAAATGGAGTTTATTTAATTCATCTAGATTTTGTAGAGGATGCAATTGTTTTTGAAAATAATGCTTCAACATTTCAGAAAATGTTGCAAGAGTTATGCAGATGAAATTAAGAAAGTATGATAAAAGGTAAATGTTTAAAAAACTAAAAAATGTTTAATAAATTTTCTTAAAGAAGAAAATAATGATATATTAGATTACCTTAACAACTGGTCAGATTACTAATATAAATAAAAACATAGCTGATGAAATTAATCATAGAATTAATCTTGAATAAAATGCTTTCAAGAAAAATAACTTAATATTATGTGGAAATATATCTATGTGTTTGAAAATAAAGGTTTTCAATAAATGTGTTTTAGCAGTTCTGAATTATGGATCTAAAACTTGGACACTTAACAGAAGAGCAATACAGAGATTTCAGACCACTTGAGAAAATATGAAAAGTATTTAGAAGTAAGATGGTGTTAAAAATGAACAATGTGGGTGAAAGAACAAACAGGTATTAGTGACATCATTAAATAAATTAAAAAATTAAAAGTGTGGCTGGGTTGGAGATATTTCTAGATATGATAATAGATGGACAGTTAAAAACCTAAACTGTATTTTAAGAAATTATAAAAAAAAAACTAGAATGAGACCTTATGTAAGATGGATAAAGTGAGAAGTGTGCTGGGATGTTATGGAGAGAAGGTAGAAATTGAAAAACTGGATTAACTTAATAAGATCATTATGCAGTCGAAATAATAGTTAAAATTGGTCATGATTTATTTAATTTCATAATTTTTAAACTATATTTCAATGATGAGGTACTTCGAAGAATTTTTCATTTTATTTCCAATTTCAGTACTCTTGTTTTATTTGGGTGAACGTGGGTTTGCTATATTCTGGAGTTTTTCAAAATATATTTGCAATTTCTTCAATTTATTCATATCCTAGAAGTCAATTATATATTCAAGATTATATTAATCATTATGTGAGAATAATTGTTTACCTAAGTCAGAATGAGATACTCATATACTCCTTGATCTTTTCTTTTCAGTTTAATAGATAATTTAATATAGCACACATATTATATAAATGTTTTGATCTAAAATATTTCACAGACTACTATTTCCAATAAATATAATTAATTGCATTTAAAATTTATTAAATGGTATTTTAATTCACTGCTTTTTTTCCTCATATGTCAAATGTATTGACCAGGAAGCGAACCCAGGCCAGCTTCTTGAAAGGCAGCTATGCTAACTGTTAGGCCACAAATGCATGACATATTATTTCATCATTAATGTGGAATGGGTTGAAGTTATTTTACTTTAATTGCTTTCTATGTATTTAATTACAATATCATTTTACTCACTGAATCAGCCATATGATTTCTGATTGTAGGTAGTGTTATATGATTGAGTTTATTTATTCTATGATATTATTTTAAGTAATATTTTGTTTTTAGAATTTATTATGAATTATTTTATTAATAGATAAGAATTTACAATAAATTTTATTTCATGCAGTGCAATATATATTTTATATAAATATTAAATAATATGTAACTTGGCTATGAGTGCTTGCAATTAAAAAGTCTTAAGATCTACTATAACATTTTACATATTAAATTTGGATCTTTGGCAGTTGAAGAAGACAAAGAATATGATAACAGAATCTGTTGCTACCTTTAAAGTTATTGCATAAATTATAAATAATGAAAGATCCAACAATGACAAAAAATAGGAAATAATACTAGAAAAAATTGTATTGAAACTTTTGAAAGATTTATAATTGTAGAATTTTATATAACTAGTCATATAAATATCCAATACCAAAGTGTGTCCCTAGACTTATAGTCTAGAATGTCATATGAGGAGACATCATATTAGAGTTTACTCATGAGGATCTTAATTATAGTACCAGATAACTATAATTGCCTTTAGATTGTGGAAAACAGAGATTGTTTGGAAATATCAGTTGTCAAACCAGATTACAGTAAACAGAAGATAAAACTAATATAATAACAAATAAAAAAATTATCAGCATAATACACAAACATATATCAGTTGAGATTGCTCATTTATGAAGGCATATAATGAATTTGATATCTGGCAGTCTTTAAATATCAATATTCACAAACATTACTTGATAATGCTGTATCACCTCTGAAGACTAATATTAATGAACTCTATTTTATTTATCTGATTTTGTTAGACATGTGTTAACTAAGTTAAAATGTAGCCATATATTTATTCTACTTTTGCATTAAAGAATAATCAATAACAAACCAATTTAAATTAACTATAAATGTTTAAAACTTACAAGCTATTACAAAATTAGATGTATAACTTATGCATTCAATCTCTTGTCATGTTAAAAAAATAAAGTAATATGATAAACAGTTTCTAACAACCTGTAGAGATATCTCTAAACCTGGAACAAAATCAAAATTATCCACAAGTATCTCAAAGAATAAAATATATCATGGAGAAGCAAAAAAGCATATATAGAATTTGAATGCCATGGATAAAATATCTATAGAATCACTATATAAAATGCACATGCATGTATATAACAATCTTTAATTTTAGATGTGTATGTAAAACAAATAATATAAATAGGGCAAACTGCCTATGAATTTTAAAAATAATAAAATCCACATATACTTTGATTCTCATTCATTTTAAAATACATTGTTTAAATGATTTTTGGATAGCTTCAGAGAGATAAATTTTGTTAAACTAAATTTTAACTATTTCAAATTTTTTTTCTTTAGGTGAAAGATTGATTTAATTGAAACTAAATTTTGACTATTGAATTTATTTCCATTATTTAAAATTCTTTTATTTCTAAAATAACTTTATTAAAACAAATAATAGATGAAATACACAGGCTTATATATATATACCTGTGTCTATATATGTAATAGACAGGGTATGAGCACAGACTTTCACATGACCCACTCTCCACACCATCTCATAACACTGATACACTGAACACACATATGTCGAAAAGATAAATAATCACCAATATATGTATTTCATGCTTAACCAGCAATCATCAGTAGCAAAATTAATAATTACCTGATAACATCATGGTAAAAAATGACAAAACTTAATAAATTAATACATGATATTTTGATCATCAAGGACTTTACCTAGAAAGCTGAAAAAGATTCCAAGTTTTCTCATATAAAAATTTTGTAGATAAAATTCTGTCTCTGTCTTTAAGTTTTTTAAGAGTTTGTAGAAAATAAGAATCAATATCTGGAAAAGGCCGAGTAAATTGTTTCTTACATCTGTCCAACCATACAGAGAATGTCAAGAAAATTGACAGTCTGATGGTGGGATGTCGCCAGAATGCAGGCAGTCCTTAATTGAGATAATCTTGTAGAAGTCCACTTTAGAGTTCTGATAAATAAACATTTTAATATTCCCAAGTCTGGTGCAGGAGTAGATGATATAGAAAAGGAAAAAAATGAAGAAACAAAACTCATTTTCTTTTATATCTGAAATATTTATCATGTAAACTATTATCCACAATAAAACTTTTTAAATAATATCTGCACCTTTAAAATAAAAATATTTAAAAGTATAGCAATATATATATATATATATATATATATATATATTTATATATTTTTATCTTTATATATATATATATATATATATATATAAAAGTCAAATTATAAAACTAAAGCATTGTAAAATTATGTTATCATAAAATATAAATTTATAAATTCAATACCTAAAATAATATAAATAAAATTATAAATTGTCGGATCTACCAATCTTGTAGTAACTAAAATTTTAACATTTTATTAAATAATTCATAAAGTAAATAAACTGGTTATTTAAGTCCAAGATAAAGTTGAGTGGAGGTTATCTCACTATAAATGTACAATTACATTTATGTACGTATTTCTATAGACATGATGAAAAGAGAGTTCATCGGGTAGTGTACTAACAAGATCTTTTCCAATGATGATTTTCAAATATTAGTCACAATTGGGTTTTATATTTTTAGATATATTTTTTCCTGGAAATTTGTTCACTTTTATTGTTGAGAAGTACACCTGCTTCAACTGTGATTTGATATATATGTTGGAACAATGTTATATCTAATTCAACAAGCAGGGATTAACAGCCTGGTGGTTATGGACTCCATTCCTATAGAATGAAGTTTTGTAGTGGTGATCAACAATGCATTTTGATTCTTTCAACTGTTTTGCAAAATTTCTTGTAATCCATGTTGAACAGGCAAAAAGTAAATATCAAAAGACCAACAAAATTATTTTCTGAGTCTGTCTATTTATATTATTATAAACTTTGCAAAATACTCTTTTTTAGTTAAACACATCAGTAATTATTTTAAATCACCCACATTTACCTATTTTTAGATAAGTAAATAGCATGTTTACAGATAACAGCTAGCTATAGTAATCCCTAAAAATATGTTTAATTGACATTTTAAAACATTTAAAAACAAATTTATTTAGTTAAAATAAATTAATTTCTCTCCTATTTTAAAACTAAATTTAAAATTGACATGATTTTTTTTAAGCACAGACCTTAATCAGTGTGTGCATGTACCTACAACAGAATCTAAATTTGATAGAAAAAATATAAATTTAATTTGTAAAATCTGAATTTTAATTTACAATTGCCAACTATTTTTATTTTTAATTATAAATTAAGATAGATGACAGATCTATCTAACAAACTTTAAGTCCTCAAATTGTAATAATTCCTGTAACTGTTTATATCTATAAAATATTGGACAAGAAAATTAAAAAGTATTAATGAATTTGAACTATTATGTTGGTAAAGTTTTTTGAAATTTTCATGGATGACAAAGTAAATGAACCAGTAGAAATTTAATCAAATTAGACCTAAATTCTAAATTGAAGTAGTAATCATACGATTCAAATTATTCTACTTTTATTATGATCTAATTCAATGGGAAATTATGTAATAAATACTAATATTGAAAAAAAAGTGTGAACTTTATCATCTAACTTAAGATATTTGAGAAGCCTTAAAAATCAAACAAATGATAGTTCATTCTAGAAAAAAACATTACTTTTCACAAAATCACTAAATGTTGATTGATTTGGTTATACAATACTAACAACACTAATGATGATGGTGATGATGATGAATAACAAACTAATACTACATAAAGTAGTAAATCTTGATTACTATAATAACCTGTTTTTATATAATTATAGTTTTTTCTTACTTTATTTAATTTGTACTTTATTATAGACTTTTATATTTGAATAAGTTTCTTTTTTTATTATTTCAATCATTAGTTCTTTTATTATTTCAGTATTGATAAATCTCAAAGATCTTTAGATATATTTTTTCGTAATATATATATATATATTAATTGACTTTGATTTACTACATGTATTATTTTTAGATAGATGAACTTTTGCAATTTCTTAAAATAACTGTTTTTGAATGATATAGAAAAATTCTTTACAAATACTGTCAGTAAACATTTTGATAAAATCTCATTTTCTTCACAGCTAAAACTTTATTAAAGCTGTGGAAATTATTTGTAAATAATAAAAAAATTGTGTGTATATTTTACAGTTTATTTCATATATTCATGTGTTATGTTGCCAATGTATTTATCAATCTATAAATGAAGAGGAAAAAAAGAAGAAAAGGAAAATGTAAAATATCTATGACTATTTTTTGACCAATAAAATTTAAGACTAAAAGATAAAATTTGTAACGAAGAAATGCATTGAGTTAATTTTTATTTCAATTTTTAGTTTTTTAAAGATTTTACACTTTATTTTTTTGACATTTTAAATACATTATCATTGTCAATATTATGGATGTGGCCTATATCTTTAAAATTTTATAGGAAAGCTTACAAAAACGATTTTTGAATAATAAGATCTTTTATGTTAATATTATTTATATTTTTGTTTATTTAATCCAAATATAATCTTATTTAGTTAATATATATGAATCTCAAAGATCTTTTAAAATATATTAAACATTTTACCAAAGATAATGAAATTCATTGTATTTCTTAATTTTGAAAGTTCATCATTACGTTTCATATCTCATCCACTATTGATATTTTTACGGACATTATTATAGTGTGGTCTATATCTGCAGTTTCAGATATCGAAGATTAAAAATAACAATAATAATAAAATAATTTTAGTTTAATACATCTACCTATGTACACACACCTTTGAAATTATGTGTTTTAGGAGCATAATGCAGTTTGCTATTTTCCATAAATTCAAGTGTCTGTGATAGTGGAGACTATTATACTTGAAATACAAGTAAACATCACATGATCATCATTTTTTATGCTTGCTCAAGCTGTTAAAACAGAAAAAAAATTTCATAAGGTAGAAACTAGTCTGGGGACATTGGATCAGTAAGCAGTATATAAGGATTTTATGCACAAACCTTCTGGCATCCATTGATTACTCTGGCTTGCACTGAATGGTGCTACTGTATGGAGAGTTTTGCCTGTCTGAAAAACAAATAATATTAACTTTTTATCAACTTTTTTATTTGTGATTCATTAGAATGTATACAAAGTTAAAATTATAAGCAATCAACAACAAAGCACACCAATATTGCTATTCTTTTATAAATTATAATATCCGCTCCAATGCAATTTTATCTCTGACAAAAAAAAGGTTGGCTGATCGTAACAGTGGATCCAAATATTTAAAAAACTAATTTAATTATAGGCTTCAATTTTGAAAGCCTCCAGTCTCTAACAATATTATAATTCACTTATCACTCAATATCTGTTCTATATTTGAAATATTATCTTTTTGTTTTGCAATAACATATAGTAGTTGTTTTTATATATTACAAAAAATATTTTTATGGGAATAAAACATTGTGTTTTCAAAGGCCATTTTAAATTCTTATTGAATTATGAATTTTTTCTGAAAAATATATATTGTAAGAGTTAGCTTTCACTATGACTTATAAAATACACAGTTTTAAAAACAAAAAGAGAATAATATATATTTGTATTTTTATTAATCAAATTACATTCACATAAGCCATCATAACATTATAGCATAAAGAGAAAGAATGGTGGTTACATTAAAAGGAGCTCTATGATTATATATTTAATTATATTAAATCTATTTTGAAATCAATAAAACGCCCTTTGATTTCAACATATACATATGTGGTAGAAAGATTAAAATATATTTTATCTTTTATAAGTTTAGCTAAACAGGATGTGGGAGATTCACTATTATTACTCATCCATATGTACCATTATATTTTTGGCTTATCCAGTCATAGAGATTATTAAAAGGACTTCTTCTCTTGTTATTTACCATTACCGTATATATACTAATCTCATCTAAATCTTAGCTGGAATATAAGCTAAATTAGTGAATAAAATATATCCAAACATGTCATCATCAGCAGAATAATAATAATAACAACAACAACACAACAACAACAACAATAATAATAACAATAATAATAATAATAATAACATAACAACAGTAATAATAATAATAATAATAATAATAATAATAACAACAATAATAATACAAATAATAATAATGATAATGATGATGATGATGATAATAATAATAATAGTGGATGGAGTTGAAGGCAATTCATGAGTTTTATTGAGAGTAATGGATTGTATCATTGAATGCTATTCGGTGTGGTTACTATTGACCAGGTGGCAGCAAAAATATCTGGGGATACGGTGTTGCTGTTATGGGCCTTGATTTGTTGGAGTTTATTTATGAATGTAGCTGGGTGTCTTCTTGTATTGTTGCCAATGGTGAAAATGCAGCATGCGCACCAGAAGGCATACAGAGTGAAAGTTGTTACAAATCCTGTGGTGGAAAGGTTAGATTCTGATAGGGATGAATTAGCTATTGTGTAGATACAACATTTAGCATGATATTCCTGATTTGGTTAAGGGCTTAACACTGTGAAAGAGATGTTGTTGAGTTTCCTCTTCTGCATTATATAAGGTGCAGAATGGATTTATATTTTTATATAGATGGCAATACTGGAGAAATGTTGGCATGTATATAGGTTAAGATGAACTAGGAAATTGAAAAAATTAGGCTCTAGAAACCATCTTTTGAAGGAGTGGAGTAGCTGGTAATTATTGATACTAAGCATGAGAAAATTTTTTGTTGGCCTCTGGGTATAGCATGTCATATGTTTGCTAGTATGTGTATTTATTAGTTATGGAGAATGTTGATCAGTTGGATTCTAATAGGATTGATTAGTAAAGAGTGGAAAGAAATGAAGCTGATATAGGAGATCTATCCTTTTAACTCTGCTGCTATTCATTATTATTTACATAATAAAGCTTACTTTGCATATCATATGAAAACTTTGCAGTATGATAACATGACAGCTGATTGATATACTTTACAATGCTTGAATAGAAAAAAAAAATTTCAGATAGCCGATCAATTGCTGACCTGGTTAACAATCCACGACTGTCTCAATAATTGAGTATTTTGATGTTCTTAGATGAAATTAAAATAACAGAAAACAGATCAAATCTTTTCCACTGTTTTTTTTTATAAATTGGTGTTAGTGAAGCCTTAGCTGCAGAAAGTTTTTTTAAATCCATTTGTATTGTTATTGTTTTAACTGGCGTTACTTTTAATCTGAGGATAAAATTCTATATGACTGAGACTTACTTAAATGACTAAAATTATCCAAGTGATTTTAAGATTTTTTTCCCAGATAGTTAATCTAGTAAGATTTTTACAGTAAATGGTAAAAGGTTTATGCTATTTATAGTTCAAAAGTAAAATAAAATCAGTAAAAATTATAATATATTGTCAGTATTATCTGTTTTCTAGAATATAATTTTTGCAGACAAGTACTGAATATATGTAAATGTATTGAAATGAACCTATCTATTATTCAATTCAATAAACAAAAAAAAAAGAGTTAAAATATATTCAGTTATGTTTATTCCACATAAAAACTTTTTTTTTATATAAATGTTCAGACTAATTTAATATATCATTAATTAAAACTAAATCATTTATTATTATTATTATATATTTCATGATTTTATTTAAAATCCTTAGATTTTTCTAAGCATAATGATCATGCTTTTTTTAAAAAAATATTCATCAGTGTATAACATTAATCATTCCAAAATTGAGCATGGCAATGAAAAAGATTGGGCTACATATAATCTTATGTTTTGATTAATTAACAAAATGCTTTTTTAAATCTATAAGTTCTAAAGAGGATTATAATGAATATTTTTCACTTAAGAAAATATACTTTCATATTCTCAATGATGAGAAACTTAACAATAATCAAAGTAGATTAATTGCTAGTCACAATGATATTAAGTATTGTTTGGTTCTAAAAAAGTTTTTAATGTTGAGATTATGCAGAGTTGATTTATTCGAGTCGTAAGCAGAAAGATACTTAAAATCAATTCAGAAAAGTCATTCTGAAGTAAAAATAAATATTTGAAAGCTCTAAAATCATAGATTTATTCAGTAACAATGTAATAGTGAGGATGATGATAGGCTCTTCAGCAATGACAGATTGGTGGACTAAAAATCAATGAATTTCAATTTAATCCATTACTTCTGGCTATCAAATGTCATATGACTTCCAAATAACAAAACTTTTGATTATTTACTTTAGTGAAGATAATTATAAACAGTTTTTCTATGCTAACAACTCTGAAATTGTCAAGATAAGTATCAAAATCAAAAGTAAATATAAAACATATAAATACACAGTTAATGTAATATTCTTAAAAAAAATTACAAATATAACTTTTTAAGTTTTTCAAACTATTTATTTATAGCACTGAGAATGTACAATAATGTCGATGGAAAACTAACTGAATGCATATATTAACAATTTACACATTTTATCAAATATTTAAAGAGCACTCACTTTTTAGCACTAATGGTAAATTATTAACTGGTCAAAAATGATTCACTTTTATGTCTCTTCTATACTATTTTATGGTTAGAAATATCAGTCATAAGTACTCAAAGGGATGAAACTTTCTATTAGTGCTGATCTTCACATTTATTATGTAAATTCTATTATTTTTAATAATTACATAAAGAACAATGGCTATTAAATGTGCAGAGCTGAGAATATATATTATTTTTGACAGTACTCATTCTGAATGAATGTACTATAATGATGCACACAAATCTGGCTTGCAAAAAATATTTTTAAAAAATCATAAAGAATGTCCCCTTTCCTATATATCAAAGCTAATTTATTAGTTCTACGGGATCTATGTTGCCAAATAAATAATAAATCAGTCATTGATACTCAAAAAAAAAAACTTTATATTAGTGGCAATCTTCACAAAGTTCTAGTTATTGCAATTATATAAACAACAGCTAATAAATATGTACTGCTCAGAATAAAAAAAAAATTATGGAGAAGCCAATTTCAAATGCATATCTTTTATAAAGATTACCAGTAATATAGAATTTTACTTTTTGATTATTAATGATTTATTTACTATCCATATAAAAATGTAGAAGTTAAATATGATAAAATTGGTATCATTTTCAAGATTGTTCAAATGAATACCATAAATCTGTCTTGTAAATTGTTATTATTGTTTGCACATTCAAAGATAGTTTATCCATAAATTGTATTATATATTCTCTGTTTATCTCCAGTGTTATTAAAATTTATATCTTAAAAACCCTATCAAAACTGTCAAATATTTTGGTAAATAATATTAATGGAAAATTTTAACTCTTCAAGTATTAAATATTGATTTGTGTGGAAGTTAAAGAAAATAGATCATTTATTGTTTAACTTACAAATCAGAAATGTTATGAGAAAGTGACACGATTATTAAAGTGATTTTGATAAGCTATGCTTGTGACAATATGCACATTCCTAGTTTTTCTAAAATTACTATACTCTGCAATAAATTTAAATATCAATCTATTCAAGTTATTTTTCTTGTTAAATATAATTTTTAAATTAAAGAGTAACCTACTTCCCTTAGTGGAGGTTTTTATGTTTGAATCAAAATAACAGAATCACTACACACACACACACACACACATACACACACACACATATACAAACATGATGGAAGATGGAAAATATCATAATATTTTAGCATGATGATTAAGTGTGTAATAATATATAATAATGTATAGCCAAGTAGTTCTCAAGATGTTTTGTAAAGATAATATATTGACTTAGCAGAAACTACATATTCCCTGGCTGCAGAAAGAAGTTTGCTATTAACTGAAAGGAGACCCTTTGATTCCTCTTGGAGGCCTTAAAGGAACTGAGCAGGGCAAATTCCTAATGTCCACTCCATACATTCTTGTCGTTGCAGCTGTTATTACTATGTGATTATTCATATAGTATACGAACATGGATGGGCTGCTCACCAACACGCATTCGCCAGCGTGGTGAGTTTATTGGCTTTTTACCTCTGAGTTTAAGATCAAGAAACACCATGGTCTTTCTTCTCAGTGCCTGATAAGGGAGAATGAATGTTTGTGTAAATGATAAATATTTTTCCAATACATATATACAATTATGACAGACAAAAATAAAGCATGGCCCTTATTCCCAGGAGGCTGTAAAGTCACCAACTAAGGCAACGGTTGGTGGCCGAAGGCGGAGGGTGCTAAGAATCCCCTGATTGTGGACCCAGGCTGCCATTTGATGATGACTTTTTATTTAAGTACTTACAACTGCAGATCACTTTCAAGTGAAGGAAGATTGAAAGAATTAGAAGAAGAACTGTCTTATATTAAATGGGACATTATTGGCCTTTGTGAAGTTAGAAGAAAAGGAGAAGAAACAATTGATTTAAAAAGTGGACATATACTCTATTATAAAGGCACACATATTGGAAATACAAGTGGAGTAGTATTCATTATAAATAAAATGTGGCAGAACAATATTGTGGAGATTGATGGTGTATCGGACAGAGTGGCAAGATTAGTTATACAACTTAATAGCAGATACCAAATACAGATAATTCAGGTTTATGCCCCAACTAGTTCTCATAGTGCCTGAAGTAGTAGAAGATTTTTATATGGATGTACAAAAGGCTTTTGATCAGAGTAAACAACATTTTAAAATTGTTATGGGAGACTTTAATGCTAGAATTGGTAGACAAATGAAAGATGAAATTGCTGTAGGTAATTTTGGTTATGGTAATAGAAATGAGAGAGGACATAGACTTGTGGAGTTTGCAGAAAAAGAAAAACTTTATATTATGAATTCATTTTTTGAGAAAAATGTTAAAAGGAAATGGACATGGAAGCATCCAAATGAAGGTACAGCAGAATTGGATTATATTTTGACTAACAGAAAATACATATTTCAAGATTGTAATGTTCTTAATAAATTTAACACAGGAAGTGATCATCGATTAGCAAGGTGTAAGTTACGTGTTAATGTAAAACTAGAGAGACAAAAATTATTAAGAAAAACAATATTTACAGTTGATATTCCTAATCTTCAGAAACATTCTAATGAATTTAAATTAGAACTTAGAAATAGGTTTCAAGTGTGAGGAGATTTTGAACATGATTCAGATTTGAATGAAATTAATATGAAAATAACTGATACACTTTTAAAAACTGCAACAAACATAGCTGGTAGAAAAAAGCAGCAATTGACTAATAAAATTTCTACTGAGACTAGAGAATTTATGAAGAAAAGAAGGAATATGAAGGTATACAAAAATGATGTATTAAAAAGAATTGAATATCTCGAATTTTGTAAAATGGTACGGAAAAGAGTTGAAAGTGATGTAAGAAAGTATAACTGTGAAATAGCAAGGAAAGCTGTAGAAGAAAATAAAAGTCTCAAAAATGTTAAACAACATTTTGGTATTGGTAGGAAATTTATATCTGCAATAAGGAAAAAAGATGGAATTATTACTAAAAAGAGAGATGACATCATGAAATTGGTAGAAGATTTTTATCAAGAATTATATAGTAATAAAGAACAAGTACCTCCTATATCTATTACATCTTCTGAATTGCCCAGAATTTTAAATGAAGAAGTGAGTCATGCAATTAAGTGTATGAAGAAAGGAAAGGCTCCAGGAAATGATGGAATTATAATTGATATATTAAAAGAAGCAGGTGAAGAAATAGAAACAATTTTAGCAAAGTTATATACTAAATGTCTAAATGATAAAGATGTACCAGAAGATTGGAAGAATGCAGTAATAATATTAATATTTAAAAAAGGTGATAAAGAAGATATTAGGAATTACAGACCTATCAGCCTTTTATCAGTTTTATATAAAATTTTTACCAAGATAATTACAACTCGTCTACAGAGAATTTTGGATTTCCACCAACCAAGAGAACAAGCTGGATTTAAAAGTGGTTTTAGTACAATAGATCATATCCAGGTATTGAGAGAAGTCATAGAAAGGACAAACGAATATGAGTTGTCATTATGTTTTGGATTTGTAGATTATGAAAAGGCATTTGATTCTATACACATTTCTTCAGTGATTAAAGCATTGGATCATCAAGGTATAGATTCAGGATATTGTCATATTTTAAAGAATATTTATAAAAATGCAACAGCAACACTTAGATTACATAATGATACTGGAAAAATCAACACTGAGAAAGGTGTAAGACAAGGTGACTCCATATCTCCAAAACTCTTTACAACAGTGCTGCAAGAAGTATTTTGTGGATTAAAATGGGAAACTAAAGGAGTGAAAGTAAATGGAGAGTATTTAAGTCATTTAGATTTTGCAGATGATGTAGTTGTTTTTGCAAATAATGCTTCAGAGCTGCAGGAAATGTTGCAGGAGTTAGCAGATGAAAGTAGAAAAGTAGGACTAAAGATAAATGTTAAAAAGACTCAAGTAATGTTTAATCAATTTGCTCAAAATATGAAAATAAAGATTGATTATGAAGAATTAGAAGAAGTTAACAGTTACAAATACCTTGGTCAGATTATTAATACAGATGGAAACATATTGGAGGAAATTAATCATAGAATTAAACTTGGTTGGAGTGCTTTTGGTAGAAATAACTTGTTACTAAAAGGAGATATGCCTATGTGTTTGAAAAGGATGGTTTTTAACAAATGTGTTTTACCAGTTCTTACTTATGGATCTGAGACTTAGACACTTAATAGAAGAGCAATACAGAGACTTCAGACCACTCAAAGGAGTATGGAGAGATGTATGTTGGGAGTAACAAGAAGAGATCGAAAATGCAATGTATGGGTAAGACAACAAACAGGTGTTACTGACCTTATTGAAAAAATTAAAAGATTGAAATGGAGTTGGGCTGGACATATTGCTAGAAGAGATGATAATAGATAGACAATTGAAATTTTAAACTGGATTCCAAGAGATTGTAAAAGACCCAGAAAGAGACCACATGTGAGATGGATGGATGAAATAAGAAAATGTGCAGGGGTGTTGTGGAGAAGAGAAGCTAAAGATCAGAGAAGATGGATTAAACTTGGAGAGACCTTCATCCTGCAGTGGATTGATAATGGTTGATGATGATAATGACATATTCCCTCTTATACAAAAGTATTTTCTGTATGATTCTCTGCTTTTTTTCATCAAAGTTTCAATTTTAATTGTAATAATAAAATTGCTTTTTTACTGCAAGTATATTCCCACACTTCAATTATATGCACATAAATTTTAATTCCAATATTTTTATACACATCAGTACAAATATAAAAATATAAGTATTAAAATATGCAATCACCTTGAAATTGAGAAATCAGTGTTAGAATTTGGAATAAAGACATTGATGGATATATAATTCTAATACTTTATAAAGTCATAATAAATCACTTTTTGATGAAGATGCTTTATTAAGAAAGTGTCTGTGATTAAGGTAGTCTACATACAGATGTTTTCTTTCCATTTTATGTTGAAGAACTTAAAACTTGACTATCTCATAAAATCTGATTAGGCCATTTATACCTGGAAAATTTTTCACTTATTTACTTATTTAAAATATAAAAAATTCCTGCAGAAATTTTAATTAAAAAAAGACACTTTTAAGATCTTCAATGCTGATACTATATCCATAGATTTGATAGTCATTTCCTATGTAGTTCAAAATTTGAATTTAATCACATTTACATAAGTCAGAGACTGCCATATTGCCTTTATAAAGTATGTGAAAGCAATGACTCATGGATTATCCTAAATCTATTTCATAACTCCAATACTGTCTTGGAATGTCAAATTTATCTGACTTAATGGTTGGATCTAGAAAATACATTTCTTTTTGGAATTATCTAAGAAAATCCATTTTATATCACCCTTGATTTGTTGATTGAAAATATTTTTCATTGAATCCTAAAAAGGATATCTTGATTTGAGGCAAGACTCTGTTTTGAATTAGTGGTATGTGATCTACAAAATGTTTTTTACATAATTTCCCTGAGGCAAATTAATAGATGTAATAATCATAATGGTATGATAAAAATGAGAAGTAGTGGCAATAATAATGAAAAAATATTTCATTTTAAATATAAGAACATGAAAGATCTGAAAACCTCTTGAATATAGGTACTGTATATAGCTAAGATCTATCAAGTCAAAATCTTGATAATTATAGTAACATTTAATAAAATTATTTTTGGAGGAGAAAAACTTTTAAAAAGATCACAATGAGATCAGAATGACCAAAGTCTATGGTGCTTAATTTATTATGAGATAAAAAAATATTTTATATTTTTTAAATTTCCAAAGGTATAATTAAAAAGTTAATTATAATAAAAATTGTGTTGTCTATTGATATCTCTACCAATTTTATCAGAGCTTAGACTACAATATTAGGTCATGAAGATGAGAGAGGGAAAAGGGTTTGTTACATTGTGACAGTGTTCTTACATCAATGTTATGAAAAGAGGGAAAATATTTTTATAGCATTTAATACACATGTTGGTATAAATGATAAAGTATGACCCAATTACATGGCTATTATGAATAGTTCGTTTAGACAAAAAGTTGTTAGAAAAAAATTTGTAAGTATCCCTTTTAAAGTCAATGATATGGATTAAACCATAATTATGAAAAAAATGTAAAACACATTTATATTATGATATGGGTACTATTGCTTAAGAAATCATAGATTAGAAAAAAACCAAATTTTTTGCTTTTTAAAACCTGTTTTATTTTAATTATAATAATTGCAAATAATTACATTTAATGCATTAAAAACAGTAATATATCCATTCTATCAATTTATTTAGATTTGAGACAAGATATCCAATTTGATGCATTTAAATGAGGTTTCCGTGGCCATTAAAACTGAAAGAAGGAATATCCTATTGAAAATTTATGAATATGTAGAGTCACAAATATGTAAAATCTGATTTTAAAAATAGTTCTATTTCCCATTTTGTAGATATAAAATTAATAGGAAACAATAAATTAATAATGAGATCTTTCAAGAATTTTATTGAAAAGATTGTTTCTATCTATTGAACAATGGTCAGCCAGAGATTAAATGTAGTTTTAAGTAGTCAGAAAACATTATGAACTAAAAATAAATGTTATATATTGATAAAAAGAGTTAGTCAAGAAATTTAAGTCAGGTAATCACAAGATTTTAGTGGACTATTTGAAATTAATTCATTATCAACTGGAGTTTATTATTAAATTAGAAATGTGTTATTGGCATCAAAACATCTTAAACATTTGAAACAAAGCCTACCATTAAATAAAAATATATGCTAACCAAACTTAATTTTATATTTTTTATCACATTGTAGCTTGAAGAAGTTTATAGATGGCTTCATTTTGATGAGTTTTGAATTTAAGATGATTAGTAAAAAAAATCCAAAATTATATTTATTTGGATCTACAGTATGGTGATAATTGTGATATTCTACAGAACATTCTTAATTTTTAATGCAACTTTATTATACTAATTAATGTTCAGAAAAAATATTTTTGCTACCTAATATTGGAAAAAAAATCTTTACAATTTTTTAGCTTCATGATTATCTGACTGAGAATGTTAAAAATATATCAACTTGAACACATAAACTGTAATATAAATGCTACTACATTAAACATTTTAAAAAATAAGATATTTCATTTTATAATTATTTTGTCTTAATTAACTGTACATAAAGATATTCTGTTAGAACTTATTGCCTGGAAGAAAAATGAGTACTTTCTATTAATATAACTCTAAAAGAATGTGACTTAGAGATATTCTATAATATTATATGAGTATGATGATAAGACCAATTAGTATGGCCTTGATGATAATGATGATAATTTTACATGTGTAAAAGCATGTCATTGTTAGATTAAGACTTTTGAAACACCCAAAGAGTGACAATCTTACTAAAAAGTATTTTATGACAAACTTAAATTATACTTTTTATAAAGCAAATAGACCACATTTATATTACACAGATTCTATTAAATATGGTGCCTAAAGGATCAATATTTATAACTTTCATTTGAATGGTATAATAAAAGGTAATATGCAATGGAATCTGCAGTTAGATAAAGAGTTGAAGTGTTTTGGAATAAGATTATTGCAAGTGAATCTAAAAAAAAAAAAAACAATATTAAAAGCTAATAAAGAAACAGAATAAAATACCCATGTTTATTGTGAAATAAGTTAACAGATAACATCACAAAATGACAAATAATAGAATATAAGATGTGTAGACTATATAAGTGAATATACTTTGCAGTTTTGTTTATACATTCATTAATAAAATTAGCTTCTAACATTTTATTTTTAATTATTTTCTGAATTTAAAATCTGATATTAAAATAATCATACTCATATATGAATGTTATTAGTGAGAATGTATTTATAAAAACGAAAAATAGCATAAAAGCAAAATAGCATTTTAACAGGCTACTGAGGATAAATACTTCATTAACATATTTTTTCAAATTAACAATGAAAAAAAAAAACATTTCTAATTCGGCTAGTTAACATCCTGTTGAAGAAGGCTTTTATTTTTCTAAAAATAGGAAGATATCCTTTTACTAAAAAGTAAATGGTTAGCTATGCTTGTATGAATCAAGCAATTGAAAAGTCTATATATACTTAAGTCGTTAATATCGTAATGTGTTTCTTTAAATTTAAAATAGTTTTTCTTTTTTTTAAAAAAACACACAAACAAACATGGTTATTAAAGTTTTTAGTGCAATTTTAATTGTAATAATAATATAGACAAATGAATTTAATCATTTCACATAAAATATTTTATCCGATTTTTTAAAAAAATCATCTTGCATTAAATTATTTAATAACGTATTATGTCTAAATGTAACTACAGTATTATGTTTACATTTAATCACAATATAACATAACAATCTAAAAGACCGCATCATTTTATGATAAAGCTCAGACAATTTGTACTTGTTAATGTTTACGTCACAACTTTAATTATATAACAATAGACAAAATTGTATTAAACGAGTTATAAAAAATGACAAACTAATAACAATTATACTAATAACCAAGTGTATTCATAAATATCTATTTCTATATTAAGCGAACTTAGCATCTGATAAAAGAATTTTAAACTATCTTTTTTACACTGCCTGAGCAATCTAACAAAAGGATTCAAATTTAATATACATATTAAATAATATTATTTATATATGTAGTAATTATTTTTTCCAAGCAAGTGTTAAGTGAACCTTCTCACTTATATTTGCGGATTGCATCAAGAGCGGTAATTCTCTCTATCATTCAATTTCAGATCTAGTAATCATTGTATTTGATTTCATAAAAACTACATTTGATCTCTTAAGAAATTATTGATTACTAGCTTATGATGTACGTAGCACTTTTAATTTCACCTAAAGATTTTTGTCAAAGAGATAATTTTTATTTTTAAATTAATAAACAAATAGCATTAACGCTACTAATTATAAAACTGCAGTAATATAAATCAGCCTTGCTGCTAGACATTTGAATTAGAATTAGTTTTTTTTTTTTTAAATCCAGGTGTTTTTTTAATTAAATAAAGTTTTTTAAAAAATCTTTTTAATTATAAAATGTTAAAATGATAACAAAAAAGTATCACTTTTTAATGCAATCTTTCTAATCAGTGACTAACTTATTTCCTTTATAAGAAAAAAAAACTTTTTGAAAAGTAAATCTGACTTTTAAGTAAAAGTCAAATTCAATTTTGTAATCTTTTCGCCTGATTCATGAAGACGAGGAGGGACATTATTTACAAACAACATATTGCAAACACTAACTACTTCTGTTTATCTGCAACTTTTACTTTAAAGATTTCAATGTTAAGAACAAGCACTTTTTTATCAAGTTGAATTGTGAAAGAATTTTAATATATACAGTAAAGAATAGCTGTATATATATATGGATTGGTGAATGAAAATCAAAATAGAGAGAATAGTGTAAATAAGTAGAAAAAAAATAAAAGTGGAGATAGAAATACAAAGATATAGAATAAAAACTAGAAATAGAAATAGAAAGATATTATATAAATTGATAGAGAAATATGGCTAGAAAATGCGTAATATTAAAAAGAATAATAGAAGGGCAGAAATAGAGATAAATGAAAACAGATTACTAAACATATGAATAATGAAGTAAGTATATAATTTGAGTAGTTCAAAGATTTTTTATTTTGATCATTATTGACATAAATATTATAGAAAATGATAGTGTTCTTTATTTTAATACATCAACATCAACAATTATCATTCCACTGCAGGATGAAGGTCTCTCCAAGTTCAATCATCTTCTTCAATCTTTAGCTTCTTTTTCCACATCACCCCTGCACACTTTCTTATTTCATCCATCCATACCACATGTGGTCTCTTTCTGGGTCTTTTACAATCTATTGGAATCCACTTTAAGATTTCAATTGTCCATCTATTATCATCTCTTCTAGTAATATTCCGAGCCCAACTTTACTTCATTTTTTAAATTTTTTCAATGAGGTCAGTAACACTTGTTTGTTCTCTTAACCATATATTGTGTTTTCAATCTCTTCTTGTTACTCCCAAAAGGCATCTCTCCGTACTTCTTTGAGTAGCCTGAAGTCTCTGTATTGCTCTTCTATTAAGTACCGAAGTCTCGGATCCATAAGAAAGAACTGGTAAAACACACTTATTAAAAACCTTCTTTTTCAAACACATAGGCATATATCCATCTAGTAACAAATTATTTTTACCAAAAGCACTCCAACTAAGTTTAATTCTATGATTAATTTCATCCATTATATTTTCATTTGTATTAATAATCTAACAAATGTATTTGTAGCTGTTAACTTTTTCTAACTCATCATAATCAATCTTTATTTTCATATTTTGAAAAAATCCATTAAACATTACTTTACTCTTTTTAACATTTATCCCTAGTCCTACTTTCCTACTTTCATCTGATAACTCCTGCACCATTTCCTGCAGCTCTAAAGCATTATTTGCAAAAACAACTACATTATCTGCAAAATCTAATTGACTTAAATAATCTCCATTTACTTTCACTCCTTTAGCTTCACATTTTAATCCACAAAATACTTCTTGCAATACTGCTGAAAAGGTTTTGGAGATATGGAGTCACCCTGTCTTATACCCTTCTCATTTCTGACTTTCCTAGTATCATTATGTAATTTAATTGGTGCTATTGCATTTTTATAAATATTCTTCAAAATATGACAATATCTTGGATCAATACCTTGATGATTCAATGCTTTAATCATGGAAAAAATGTTTATAGAATCAAATGCCTTTTCATAATCTAAAATCCAAAGCATAATGGTAATTCATATTCATTTGTCCTTTCTATAACTTCCCTCAATATCTGGATATGATTTGCTATACTAAAATCACTTTTAAATCCAGCTTGTTCTTTTGGTTGGTGGAAATCCAATGTTCTATGTAAATAAGTTGTAATTATCTTGTTACAAAATTTGTATAAAAGGCTGGCAGGTGTGTAATTTCTAATATCTTGTTTATCACCCTTTTTTTCAATATTAATACTGCATTCTTTCAATCATCTGGTATATCTTCATCATTTAGACATTTGGTATATAACTTTGCTAAAAATAATTCTATTTCTTCACCTCCTTCTTTTAATATATCAATTATAATTCCATTGTTACCTGGAGCCTTTCTTTTCTTTATAAATTTAGTTGCATGTCTCACTTCTTTATTCAAAATTCTGGGCAATTCAGAAGATATAATAAATATAGGAGGTACTTATTCTTTATTACTATATAGTTTTTGATAGAAGTCTTCTATTCATTTCATGAGGTCATCTCTCATTTTAGTAATAATTACATCTTTTTTTCTTATTGCAGATATAAATTTTTTACCAATACCAAAATTTTGTTTTATACTCTTGACACTTTTGTTCTCTTCTACAGCTTTCCTTGCTAATTCACAGTTATAATTTCTTATATCATTTTCAACTCTTTTCCATACCATTTTGAGATATTCAATCCTTTTTAATGCATCATTTTTGTCTATCTTCATATTCCTACTTTTCTTTATAAGTTTTCTAATCACAGTATAGATTTTATTGGCCAATTGCTGTTTTTTTTACCAGCTATCTTTGTTGCAATTTTTAATATATATATATGCTAATGGCAAAGTGTGAAAAACAAGCATTGTATAGAATGGGCATTATAAAAATGACAAATGATTTTTTGGCAAAATATGAAAAAGGCTTTTATTGAAAAGATACAAATGAAAATGTAAGATATATAAAGTATAAGATTCAGGATTTTTTACTTAAAGAAAAAAAGACCAGTTGTGGAATTACTTATTGCTGCAAGATAGACTGAAATGGTATTTTAAATTGCACATAACTGCCTTTTTAAATATGAACATTGCATAGCGTTACCAACCTGCTTTTGATTAATCCATAACCATGTTTTTATTTGGATAATTTATATTTTGTTAAGACTAGTCCAAAATAAAATTAATTGCAAATGAGAACGTGTTTAATAAGGCAAAAATATTACTTCGCCTTTATCATCAATTACAATATTAGAGGTTTCAGTTATTCCTGATTGGAAAAAAAATAAATTAAATAAAAAAATAATAATTAAAATTAATAATAAAGAATAAAATTAAAGTATTCTATCTTTTTTTAATTTTGTCACTGGCATATAGTGGGTACAATATACACATACACACACACATATATATATATATGATCAGCTGCTACTTTTAAAACTATTAGGGTCATTCCAACTCCAAAAAAAAAAAGAAATTAAAATGAAAAAATAAATGTTATTTTTCTTATTGCACTATCAAATCGATATAATATTAACATCATCTATGTTCTTTATTACTTTTTACAATAATTTTTTTACAACATACTATTGACAGTTTTGATTGCACCTGCAATCTTCTTCAGAACTTCTTCTTATAAGTGGAAGTTCTGAAGATTACTGGGGTAATGAAAACTGTCAATAGTGGGTTATAAAAGTAGACATTCTGAAAAAGTTTGCTGGGGCAATCAAAATTGTCAATAGTGGATTGTAAAAAATCATTGTAAAAAGTAATAAAAAACATAGGTGATATTAATAAATATCATTGCTGGAAGTATATTATATTTTCAATTTTTATTTTGGCATTTTAAAAATGACTAGATAATATGTGAAAATTAAGTGGTGCACACTGGACATCTCACTTTTGGCATTGTATAAAATGCCTAGGCATTTTATACAATGCCATTTTGACATATTTACATTTCAGTTTAATTGAAAGTGTGTAATTTTAATATATGAAATTTTAAGTTTTTATAAATATTTTATATGGACATTTTTATATATTATAATAAAAATGTATTTAGCTGCCATTTTATAACTTATTATCTAAATAAAATTTATCCTGTAAGCTTCATATTATTTTAATTTATAATTTCGAATTCAACTATAATGTATGACAATCAAAAAGCAAATAAGTTCATTCATTCATAATTCAGTTTGAGTACTAAAAATTATCTTAGAAAATATAAAAGTTATCATGTAAAGGAGCAATCATTTAACTTTAATCTATTTTAGAATGACAGAAAATCACCTTTTGGCCAATTCACCCCCCTAGTGAATTTTTTCATAAATATTATATGTTCAAATGCATATAAAGCAGTATATTTTATTATAATAAATTTTTCATCTGATAAATTTGTGCTAAAAGGTGCAAAATTCAAAATTCCCACTCTTACAATAGACATAAACTCCACCCTGATATGTTCAGACATTGTCTGTTGCCAAGGCTGTAAAACATTCAGTGTTTTATAACATTGCAGTTCCAATGATTCAAAAATGTGTTCATTTGCGAATTCAGTTTTAGATTTTTTTAAAAAATAATTTACACCATATTTATTAGATATCAAGAAATATAAATTATTAATAATTTATTTTGACTTGAAATACTTTATTTTCAAAATATAGCAGCTAATGTAAATGTGAACTGAAGCCATTTACAAGACTAGCTTTGATGTAAACAATTTACTTTATATTTATGAGTAGGAAAATATCACAATTTTGTAATAAATATTAAAAAAAATTAATTTTTAAAGCATAATTCATTAGATATAAGAGAAATAAATATTCATTTGGATATTTAAAAATATAAAAAAAAACAAATATTTTGTTGATTTTATAAACTGAAAATAATCTTTCTAGAAACGATGGTGTGTAAAGTATTTGTTTTGATTACATCCTCATTTGTTTAATGTTTATAGAAACAAAATGTGAACATTTAAAATTTGTTTCAATAGTAAACAAAAATATCTATAAAATGAAGTTAAATTTATTATTTTCTAATGAATAATAATCATTTTATCATATATTTTTGTTGATATGTGAGACAAAGAAAAATGTCAGAAATATCAGAAAAATAGTGAATTTCGATAGAATGTCACTTTTGTTCTAGATGTTTTACTAAATTAGAGACATTTGCAATCTAAAAGTTTAGATGAGTATTTGGATGCAAAAACAACTATTTTCACTGTGAAAATTTGTCATTTAAGGAAGATAATATGACTGATGAATTGTCTTTGCATTTTGATGTTAACAATATTGAAAAATTACTACCAAATACTTTTAATAGATGACATTATTAATGCTACAAATAATTAGGGAAACATCAAAATTAAAAGAATATATGTATTGGAAATGGGAGAAAATATGTAGAAATTAGAAGTAAAAAAATGTGAGATTCAATCTTTAGAAGGATATCAGAAAAATAAATAATGATAATAATATATAGAGATGATGAGAAGAAATAGTGTTTTTCCATCTGATTTATTCAAGTGGTGTGTGAAAGGTTTAGTTCTATTGTGAGTATATTATGATAGTTTTGATCTCCATTAATCTGGTCAGAAATCATGAAGGCAATATTCAGGATCAGTTTCAAACTAGGCATTTAGGATATGTTCATGATGACCAATTTCAAGCTCTAGATTTCATCTTGAAATGTTTTTAACACTGCATATTTAGGATCTTCTTTTCAAGGATAATAGTTTTTGCTTAACAACTAAGACAAGAAAACAGCAACCAGCAATTTTCAATTTTCAATTCCTAATCTGCAAATTTTAATTCAGGATCTGTAATTAGCCAATAGCAAATATACAACATAAGCAGTTTAAAATTAGTGAATATAAAAATATATATTGCAATCATCACAATAAAAAAACAGAGCTTTTATATACTATTGTTATTTCCTGCCAGATTTTAAAATCTAACTGGGTCTAGTCTTTATCTCTCACTAGATCTTAATTAAAAGTTTTAACCAGAACTATTCTTTATCTCTCATTAGATCTTAGTTAAAATTTCAGTCAGGGATATCTTTTATCTTATGTTTTTATTTTTCAAATACCAATTTTAATAAATTATAAAATAAGACTTGGCTTTTAAAATAGATTAAAACAAAATAAAAAGAATTATCTCAATCAAAGCTCTTTTTAATCAAAAAATTTTAAGATTTCAAAATATAATCAAGTCCATGTGTTATACCACATATGCCTACAAACAAACAAAAATACAAAATTTTAAGTAAAATTTTCTCAGCCCTTTTAAAATCTTTATAGATATATATTTTACTTTTGATTTTAGAAGGGATGATTTTTGAAGCAGAGCAAGTATCCAGTTCTATAGATATATTAAAAAAGTTTTCTTAACGTAAAAAAAATAAGAGACTAATAAATAGCTTTAATTCAGACTATCTATTTTTTATATACACAAATATACATATGCATTTTTGTACTATTAAAAATGAATAGAATTTTTTATAAGTCTATGACAATTTGAATATGTTAATTTATAAATTAGTATTCAGCATATCTGAGTACTTACATATATATATGAATTTTATATAAATTTTTAATATGGAATTAATTGTGTATTGATAAGATATATGATTTATTAGGTTCATTTTTTTTCTAAATTCCAGTGTATACACACATTTCCATGTGCACACACATATATATATATATATATTAAATCAGTCATTAATTATGTATTATAAAAATGATATTTTTGCACAGGCATGTCTGTGTGCTGATATTTGTGTTTTACGTAAATCTGTTATGAGATATTTGTAAATCACAATGTGATAGCTAATTGTGTGAATCAAAATCAGAAGGCTTGATTTATATGTGTAGCTATATTGTATAGACCTTAATTTAATTTTATTGTTATTAATAAATTTATATTTCAGTGAATTTAATCATAAAATAGAATTAAAATATATGTTTGTATTGTATTTCTTGATCACAGTAACTATTATAGAGCTTTTGCTCTCTTAGGTGGATTTGTGCATAACAATCTGCTATTTAAAAGGGGTTTATATTTATTGATTATGAAAAACCAGTTGACAACCTGCTTGGCACAAAAGGAATATCCTTTAAATTTTATGCACTATATTTTATTTTAATTATTTAGAAATTAAGTTTATAGTTGGCTATTACACAAATATTAGTGATGATCAGCATGTTTTAGTACCCAGCATTATTTTTTAATTGTTATATTCTTATGGATTGGCACTTGCATTTGTGCATCCAAATTATTGTTGTTTAAATAATTTGTTCTAAGATGGCAGGGCTAAATAATTAGTCTTGTCTATAAGTAGACCCATTTCGAATTATAGATTGAGAATTGATTTATTGTTATTGTTGATTATTTATGAAGGTGAATGATTATTACTGCTGTGTAATGGTGGGGAACTTATAGTTGCTTATTTATAGTTTTATATTGAACTCACACACTTCATGCTTATTATATTATTTGTAAATTTAAATGTAGATTAGTTCATTATATTTATTCCGTTTTATATTGTAATGTTCTATTTTGTTTATTTTAAGGTTGATGATGATGATTTTCCATCATCCCAGGTGTATTCCAGTTTTTTCATATTGTTAGAATATATAATAGCTAAATAGCTGACATTTTATATACAATAACAATTACTTTTCTCAGAGCTTTTATCACAAGTCATAAGAATGTGTTTGTCGAGATTTCAAATCATTATTTTTTCTTTTGTTATTTTCTCCTCATACTCAAATTCTATTGGTTGAGAAGTTGTAAAAAATATTTTATTGTCCAATAGCTTTTTTCCAAATATTGCTAATTTTCTTTAACTCTTTGCTCGCCTCTTATGAGGCTCCTCGTCGACATCTGACATCACTCTAACTCAGCCAGTTTTTATATGAAAATATTCGTTAAACACGTATTGAATTCGTTTTTAAAAGTTCTGTAAGATGGTGCCATCTTCCGATTTATTTTACAAGTAAAAAATAGAAAAAAAATGCATTTAAACCTAAACAAAGAAGGAACATTATTTGTGATTGGTTCTTAGCAAGCTCTCAGCTGAAAAAGACATTCTGATTGGCTGGAAAGAACAAAGAAACCACCTGATCAAAGAAAATAAAGAAAAACGCTGAGATTTTCATTTCGAATCCAATTTTAAGTATTATAAAATTATATTTATGGAAACTAAAAATGATTCTCAGACAGAATAATAAAAAAACAAAATTATTTTCGAAAAATATTGAAGATTTTAGTACAAATATTGAAGATGTAATAAAAAGAAATATTTACTTTTCTATAACGTAAAAGTCGATCTTTTTGTTTATATTATAGCTTTTATGTTGCCGATATTGAATATTTTAGAATAAATAAATAGCAATTTATTTTTGAAAGAACTTTCGTTCTCTTCATAACCTGAAAAATTAATAACATACTTTTTATAAACGTATCTGAGTTGAATTTAATATTATAGGCGAATATGTTTTAACAATAGGCTTTGTCTTCAGTTTGTGAGTTGGCCAATTAAAAGCTTTGATTTTTACCTCATACAACCAATGATTTAATTAGTGGTTAAAAGGTTAATTCACATTTCTCATGTATGCTCTTGGGCCTTTTAAAAATCTCCATAGTTACCCTTAGCAGTGTCTGGTTGTACTGTTCAATTTTGCTAAAATGTGTGTTTTATTAAAATTGATGATATAGTTAGTTGTGTGTGTGAATAAATGACTGATGAATAAGATTTTTCTCTAACTGCCAAAAGGTGGTTTTTTTTTCTTTTTATTTATATTCATACATTAGACAGACCACATTTTGGCAATTAAAAAAAAATCTAATTTATCAGTCATTTATTCACACTTAAAATTAACTAACAGTGACATCAATTTTAATAGTACACACATTTTGGCAAAAATTAAACAATATGACCAGAGATTGCTAAGGAAAGCTATAGTGATTTTTAAGAGGCAGAACATAAATGAGAAGTGTGAATTAAAGTACATTAACAATATTTGGACAAAGCTGTTGGATGATAAAATATTTTTTAAACTGATCAATCAATAGAATTTATGAATGGGAAAAAATAAGACAAAAAAATAATTTTAAATCATCACACATTCTTATGATTTGAGAAAGAAAAATCTCTGAAGAAAGTACTTGTGATTGTATTGAAATGACAGCTATTTAACTATTATATTTTTACTACATGGAATCTCCTGAAAATAATATTATGAATTCATCATTTATCCATGAGAATACTAGAATTTATATATATATATATTGCTTTTTATATGCATTATTCTAGGAAATTTTATTTCGATCAATACAGAGAACTAACTTTTTCTTTAATAATCCATTTGATTGTTTACTAATTTTATTCCACTTGTTTTATCCATATCGTGTATCTCAGACTCATATAGTATTACATTTTGCACCAGTGTTTTAATAATTGTATTTTTTACCACTTTTATTAATTTGAGTTTAAAACATGAATTGGATTTTTTTTTAATAATATATTATCTATATAATTTCTTAAGTACATTATTACTGTTATTTTCTTATACTACTACATATAATTTTGAGATATCTTATTTTCTCTACCTTTTCAATATTCTATTCTTTATATATTATATTTTAATGTATTTACTTAAAACTAATATATATATATAAATGTTGTGTATTCTACCTTAGGGTAATTTAAAGTTATGAATCCTGATTGATATTGGGAGAAGACTTCTAATGCTTGGAACTCTATTAATGTAATTTGTCAAAGCATTTTAAGATAAAAGTGCTCTATCAACCTCAAGCAATTTCTCTAGAAATATGTAAAGTATTTTCATCTTTACAATGCATATGTAATCATTTAGACACTCTGAAACACATGATTTGCCTATTTTTACTCAGAATCTCATAGACAAAACTTGACAATGTATTTTTTTCCAATTATGCAATAATATAGCATGGACTTTCTTCCTAAAACCATTGATGTGCAAGCTTAATAATAATAAATTTAAAAGAAGCACTCCATATAATACTGCTTGTAGAAGCTGCTGTTTAATTATATATGTTATCAATAATATTATATTTATTCTTTGGGATAATATAATATTTGACTAATAATAACTAAATCTTGAGTAAATATAGACTAACACAATATTAAAAGTTATTATGAATTCATCATATGTCACTGTGTGTAATTTGATAAACAACAAAATAATCAAATATTATCAATAAAAAATGTTTTGCATTAATGACTTTGCTATATTTATATTTCTCATATTTTTTCATGTATGAGTAGTACTCTGCACTCAATTTTTTACAGTAAAGCTAAAGTGTTTATCTTCTGTCTTTAGAATATGATCATCCATATGATAGAGTATTAAATAATACCTACCACTCATTGATAAATTTTCATTCAATTTCTAAAAGCAATATCATCCAATGAAGGCAGATGCTAGAAAAAAGAGCATGCAGACTTCACACATTTTTGCCATACTATCAACATTTCACTATTAATAAAAATTACTTGCAACAATACCCAGTTATAGTTTTCATTCTAATTTTAAATTTATTATAAAATTTAAACAATTATAAAAATAGTTATTTTTAAAACTATTAATATAACGGTGCTTGTATTATAGATAAAGATGCTGTTGGATGGCGCTATTTTCACGCTAAAACTATAATATATGAACATTCACGGGCCATTGATTTTAATAATTTTTCTGTGCTTTTTTGTAATGCGAAAATAAAAACAAAACAAAATCGTCTTTTTTAAATATTATTTTTTATTAACGTATACAATTTAAATGATAATAATAAATGTTAAATAAAATCAACAAATTACAATTTGATTCGTGTTTTTTATATCGTATACTTTTTAAATTGTGTTACGGCTTTTTTTTTATCAATTTTCTATCGGATATTTTTTTACTTGTGTTACAGCTTTTTTTTTATCAATTTTTTATCGGATATTTTTTTACTTGTGTTATGACTTTTTTTGTTGTTGTTTAACTAAAAAATAATAATCATAATAAAAGTAAAAGTTGTTATGGTTAGATTTAGGGTTAGTTTTAGGGTTAGTTTTAGGGTTAGTTTAGGGTTAGTTTAACGGTTAGTTTAGGGTTAGGTTTAGGGTTAGTTTTAGGGTTAGTTTAGGGTTAGGTTTAGGGTTAGAGTTAGTTTTAGGGTTAGGGTTCTGTTTGTTTGTAATGTAATGCTAAAATAAAAAAATTCAAAATCGTAACCGTACTCGGACAGAAGAAAGAAACTCAAACTTTTTTAAATAACAACAAACACATACAAATGTGTTCTTTACTTATTAAACATGTTTATAATATTTGCTTTTTATTAAATTTACAAAAAAAAAACTGAATATTTGGATCTTTCTTACTGGATATTTTTTTCGTACCGCTCTTTTTTACTTCAAAAATATACAGACGGTAGAATCTTCTTTGTCTCGTGGAATGTTACTAACAGTACGTTACTTGACATGTTACTTAATTGCAACTGAATAAAAACATAGATATTTAACATTTTCCCAAATAAAAGTTCAATACAGTATGTTGTAAAAAGTCTTATAATTATTGTTTTAAAAAATCTGAACATTTAAATAGTTTAAAATAAAAAAAAATCCAATGAAAACAACATTTCAATACAATTCAAATACAAACTCTCTCATCAAGCCATAATTATTTTATAAATTGTGCGAATTCGGAAAATGTATTTGCTACTATGTGACTTACATGCTGTACTGTGATGCAACATAGCGGCCTGCATTCTGTAGCACAACAAAAAAGTTGTATTATAGAAAACACAGGTTCGAATGTGTCGGCCGCAGAAACAGCATTTTTATGTGTTTTGGCACGAAAACCGCACCATAGAGCGGTGCCTTTAGCTATAAGATGAATACTAATATAACTTTGCATTGACATACAACTCAATTATTTATTGGAAAAATTGTTTTGCTTAATAATTTTTGCATAAGAAGCTCACATAATGTAATAAAAATCTCACTACTACAATCAAACATGCCAACCTAGATTCTTCATCAATCAATCATGTGAAGATTCTCAAAGGAGGAACCAATAAGCTTTATAGATACTTTGTTAAAATAAATCATTTCTAGCAGTAATGATGTTAAATATTTTTTTCCTAAGAAATGAGATATACAGTGCCCTTTTCAACTAATCATTATTGCAGTGTGGCTAATTAAAGAGCTAAAGGCTTTTAGATAAAGACTCAACCTGTCTCTTTTATTACTTATGAACAACATGACATACATGCAATCTTGATATTTTTATAAATACTCTCCTTCTGAATGTATCAAAGAGAATTAATACATTTTCCTAATAAATACTTTCAATTGCTTGAATTGGCAAGTATTTTATCAGGAATCTCACTAGAAGTGTGCTGGATAACATCTTATGTTTTCTCTCATCACAGAATCATACAACAACTTCACTCTTGTAAGACTATTTGCTTTGCCTAAATTAGAAAAAAGCAGTTCACAGTGTTTTGTGATAATTGAGTATCTAGATTTATTTACCTAAACAGTTTGGATGCACAATGCTTACCTCATAATAAGTAGTAGTTTCTAATTTCACTTTCACATAATTAAGTAGTTTCTAGATTACATTTGCATTTAATATGTTGTCTTAAATATATACAAATATTTATTTAATACAAAAAATTAAAGAATTTTGGCTTAAACATTAGGTTATCATCATTATCCAAAATTTACACTCATGTTATTTATGATGTGGGTCTATATGTAATGTTAATATAGAAATAAAGAGTGTGCTAATAGCTGTAAACAAGCTTTTTTTGATAAATGCTACAAAAGAATGCATTTGAAATTTTTATCTAAGATTGTCCTCATCCCCAGACCTATAACTCTCTTCAGTGATGAACTAGGACATCAGATTCAAAATACCCACTCAAGCTAAGCATTTATCTAATAATAACTCTTAAGAAGAAGTCTGAAATTTTCAGTTATCTACATGTCTTTAAATTCATCTCTCCAACTGAAAGAATCCTATGGGTCTGAACTTAATTCAGATACGCCATATATTATTAGACCTATTAATTTAAATTAGCCAAAGTCCCAATAGCCAAATAATAATAGTAATAAAATCAAGTCATATATCACATGACATATAAATTGCATTTATAAATATGTAAAATAAAAAGCATGCTAAAGCTTTTTTAATGATAAATGCTACAAGAAAATGCATTTGAAATCTTTATCTAGGTTAGTCCTCATCCCCAGACCAGTTTCGAGCTATCACTCTCTTCAATAAGAAGCTAGGACATCAGGTTCAAAATACCATTTATATAATAATTAACTTTTAAGCAGATCTGAATTTTTCAGACATCTACATGTCTTTAAATACAGTTCTTCAAATAAAATAATCATATGGGTCTGAATTTAATTCAGATACATCATATATTAATAGGCTTAGCAATTTAATTTACCAAAGCCCCAACAGCCAAATAATAATAGTAATTTAAATAATATCTGAATTTAAAGACATGTAGATATCTGAAAATTTCTGTCCTTATTCTTAAAAGTTAACTATTAGATAAATATTTAGCTTAAGTTGGTATTTTTAGTCTGAGATCTTAGCTTGAAACAGTATGGGGTTGGGGACAATCCAAAGTAAAGATTTTGAATATGGTCTCTTGTAGCATTTATTATAAAACAATAAGCTTCTTTAAAGCTATTAGCATGCTCTTTATTTTATATATTTGTAAATGCAAGTTATATAAGTCATGTAATATACAACTTTATTTTATATAAATATATAATTTATTAAACACAGCCAAGACATAAATAAACACACACAAACATATATATTAACAAACTAACTTTGTTTTATGATAATTTTGAATTAATTAACTTTGTTATATATAGTAAAACATAAACATTGGAATCAATTCAGTGTTTGTTTTATTATATATGATTTTGTTTGATGTAGTAGAATATATCTGGATTATGATTGTTTTATCATAACAGGGTATACTAATAAGACAGCTGAATATATAAAAATATGACCAAAAAAAATTAAAGTTGTGCATTTAACTCCGAGAGTATGTGTTGGGTCTTTTAGGGCATGCAGAAAATATTAGCAATAGAGGGGAAAGATAGTTTACAATTGAAATCTGAGAAAAATAAAAGCGGAATGGCAAAACAAAATAAGGAAAAAAATACTCAACATTTCAGAAGCAAAGTTATATATTAAAATTTGTTTAGAGATTCTGTAATGTTTGCTTCAAAATGAATCGCACTGAATAAAAATATCAGTATTTATAAATACAGCTATTATTTTAAAAGAAATAATTGAATTTAAATTGGCTTAAAAGAGATACACTAGTATAAAATGATTATAAAACACTGCACTAGATTAGTAAAAAAAATAGAGCAAAAAATGTTAGAAATGCACATGATTACATAAAGATTATTGACTATAACCTTTAAGTGAAAAAGGAATATTCAAACGGCTAGACTATCTACAGCTCAGGCATCTATGAATAAAGAATATATTATTTAATTTGAGCAAAAATATGTATTTATGTATATTTTTTTGTTAATAAACTTTTCCATTAACAAAATTTTCCCAAAAAAAAAAAAGTCATTTTTAATAATATAAAACAGTTGTCGTCATAAATAAATAGGTTTGAATTAATTAAATAACAAAAAATCTTAATAAAAATATAATAAATATTTTAAGTTATATATATATAATTTAAAATAATTTTGTATTTCGACAAGCATATAAGATTTATTCTCAAGTTGTATAATGTACATATGAGATGCTTTCAAAAATAAAAAGTAAAAATTTTTAAAAATAAATCGTTTGTGTTTGTTTGTTTGTTTTTATTATAAAGAAACAACTTTAAAAATAGGATAATGCTATCTATATTTTTATATATGTATCATATCATATCGGCATACTTTGAATTATCTTACAAGCCTATTTATTTCTCTCTTGGGTTTATATATATAAAGGAGTAACTGCTAGATTCCTACCGCAAACTTCTAAAAATTAAATTATCAGATCAAGTTAGATAAATTGAAAACGTGATTTGTTAAAAGAAAATATATTTCTTCCCAATGATATAAATCATTTAAAAATATACTTCCCTAAGCTTCAAATTTTCCTGAAAATAATAAAAACAACTATAAGAAAAAAAGGCTGTAATAAATAATAAAATTTACAGAAAACACTTATTCTTTAATAATATTCTTATATAAAATGTGCAAAAATATTTAATATTTTAGGATATTTTTATTACGTAAAATTATGTAAATGCTACGGGTTATCTAATAAAAAATATAGTGCTATATAAAAGTATAAAATTGACAAAAAATACTTTCTTGTCTGTAATAGATAGTGTTTTGAGATAAAAATGTACCCGATCCTTATCATTGTCTATCCTTTATTTTATTGTAATAATTGCCAGTTTCACAATAGTCCTCATTATTTAATAGTCATATCATATTAGGATTGACTTATTATTCATATAACAGAGCCGTAAGATTATTTTATTATTTAAATCAACATTGATATAGTTGCGCAATCTAAATTAAATACCATTAGATTGATTATTGTTATAGTGATCCCAAATATATTAGATGAGAGTGGCATGATTGGTGTAGCATGTACTTGGATGATGAGACAATTGAACATATCATGGTTTTTTATTTAATCCACAAATTGCTTTCTTTTGATAACTTAAATAAGTGCTTATAATAAAACCAAATAAACATTATAATTATTGTTTATAAATGCTTCTCTCATCTCCATTTGCATTCTAGATGACCACGATACTTTATAACCCCCAACTGAGCTAAGCTGTAAATTAATAGTATAATAAGAGTCTTATCCACAAGGAGAGATGCAACCTAAATTATAAATTTATTCTATCTCATATAGAATTGGCACCTGGGCATTTATTTTATGTGAAGTGATGTAGGTTCAGATTGTAGAGGTTACAGTATATATATATTCCCAGAAATTCATAATTTCTGGGAGCTTCAATGCAATAAAAATATAGTAGCTAAATAGCTGATGTTTCAGTACAATAACAAATATTTTCCTTAGAGTTATTGTACTGAAATGTCAACAATTTAGCTATTATATTTTTATCATATGGAAGCTCTCAGAAACTACAATAAATATATATGTAATTTTTTAAAACATGAAAGATAAAGCTCAGTAGCTATGGTACGTAATTATTGAATTATAAGTAATCTTTAATAGAATGGCATGCCTTGTGTTTGTTAATTTTTTTACTACCTCCAATTTATCATTTAATTAATCTGTTTTTTATAAAAAATCTTTATTCTTTGTACAATGCTTACATAACACCCATCAACATCAACAGTTTCGATTGCCCCTGCATTTTTCTTCAGAACTTTTAAAAAAGCTTTAAATATAGTAATAAGCAATAAATTTATTATTGCTGTCAAGTGAAAGAAAATCATTTGATTCCTCCTGGATGTCTTAAAAAACTGAATAGGAAAAATTTCTAATATTCACTCCATATGTTTTTTTATTATTGCAGCTATTATTACTATGTAATTATTCATATAGCATATGAACATGGCTAAGCTGCTCACTAATACACATCAGTCAGCATGTTAAGTGTTTTGGCTTTATATCTTTGAGTTTAAAATCAAGAAACACCATGGTCTTTCTTTTCAGTAACTTGATAATTCTTAACTAAAATATCAGTTGAGTTTTCTTGAAGGCAGAATAAAAGTGTGTCTGGATGATTTATTTTCTAATAAATATTTACAATCAGGACAGACAAAAATAAATTTATGATTTCTAATCCCAGGAGGCTGTAACATCAGTAGTCAAGGCAACAGTTAATAGGTGAATGTGATGGATGCTAAGAATCTCTTAATTGCAGAAATTCTGGATGCCATTTGATGATGATCTTTTATTTAAGTACTCACAATTTCAGATCACTTTCAAATGAAAGAAGATTTAAAGAATGGGAAAAAGAACTGTCTCATATTTAATAGGACATTATTGGACTTTGTAAAGTTAAAAAAAGATGGAGAAACAATTTAAAAACTGAACATGTATTCTACTAAAAAGGTACAAACATTGGCAATACAAGTGGAGTAGAGATTCATTATAAATAAAAAGTGGGAACACAACATTGTGAAGACTGATGGTGATCTGACTGAGTGGCAAAATTAGTTATTTAACATAGCAGTAGTTATCAAATGTAGGTAATTTAGGTTTATGCTCTAACACCTTCTCATTGTGATAAAGGGGTTAAGAATTTTCATATATACAAAAGACATTTGATCAGATCTATCAATATTTTAAAATTGTTATAAAAGACTTTAATGCTAAACAATTGAAATATGTAAGTTTTGTATATAAATTTGGTTATGGTGATACAAATGAGAGAGGTCATAGACTTATATAATTTTCAGAAAAAAAAACATATTTTAAGGGTAGCTTACAACTGTCCAAACCAACACTTAAATGTCCACAACATTGAAACTAAATCCATGAAAAACACAGATAGAGAGAATAATTTAGACATGTGATATTATTTTATATGCAAGCATATGTATAAAGGTATACACACTTGACATTTGCTTTAATATGCATCAAACCCAGATAGTGTTAAAATAAAGTAGATACTTCTTTTTATTGGAAAATATATATATATATATATATAGACCAATAAAGACTTGTTTGTAAATGTACAAACATCATAATGTAAGACAGTAACTCAGTAGACATGGTGATGACCTGAGATCAAATCAATATCTAAGCAGCCAAGTGTTAGAAAATGAGAGTTAAATTTTACCATGTAACTTTGCTATGTAATTTAATCACATAATTTTGTTACACAATTTCTATAACAACCATTAATTCACACAACAATATATATATATATATATATATTGGATTTCCATTCTTGCTATTAAAAGGTGTGAAGGTTGCCTTGACAGCAGTTAGAGATATTGGTTGCTATATTTACTGTGAATGTTTAGGTGGTTACTGGTTGGAAACTAATTATATATATATATATATATATATATAAGGATGGAAAAGGAAATCAGAAATGCGAGTATCCTAAACAATGGAAATGAGCTGCAGTATAAAAGAACACAGTTCATTTCTATTATCTTTTTTACTATTACCAAATGGTATGATAACTACAAACAGTAAACATCTGAGAATAGAACATTAGAATGAAGGACAAAATTAATGATGTATTTGGAAATACTATCTCTTTTGGTAAAATTTTGTAGGTTAGACATTGAAGCAAATTGTGATTTAAACATGGCAAAGATTAATGAACTTTAGCAGCACAATAAAAAAAACTAAATTAAATTTGCATTGATAAATAGAGACAAATGACCGCACTCAATTGAACAGAAATAAAAAAGAAAGTTTTATCACCAGTACATACTCAGAAATGATGAGGTGGATTTTCTTTCACATAAACTTGCTAAATACCAGATAATAAGCTGAATAAAATTGTATTCTACTTTAAAAATTATTAAACAATGTGCGCTAACTATACAAATCTGCCATAGGGCTGGAGGGGCTACCTTAATTGCCATAAAGCATAATGATATGATTCACTCATGCAAATAATGCCTAGAATAATGCCTAATACTTTATTCAAAGTGTTTGAGTATATCCAGGAGGAGAGTGACATTCAAAATGGAAGCACCCAGTTCAAGTACATTGGTGGAGAGTCTGGGTGAATGATGGAAAATTTGCCAAAATGGACTGTAGCCATTGGGGACATTAACATTAAAATCACAGACTTTAATCAGGAGGATCTAAACAATATCAAATTATGTTATATATATATATGTTTGTAACATTCTACTGTTATTACTCTCGCACTTGGAAGTTCAGCATGTTTACAGGTGGAAAATTCCATTGCAAAAAGAAGTAACATTGTACATGGGGAAGGAAGGTTTATTAAGTTAGAAAATCTTTTTTTTTTATTTTTGTAAACAAAATTTGGGTCAAACCCCTCTATAATGACGTGGCATTCGATTATCATCATGATTGCTTAATATGGGATGAGCTAAAAATTTGGTACTCTTTCACATTAATTTACACACACTAGTACAGGACAGAGTTTATGTTGTCTGTTGATTTGTTTATATTTAACTAACAATTGTCACATTCAGTTTATTCAGCATGAATGACTAGCATTCTCATGTGAAAGTCTTTTTTTGTCTACTTCAGAAAACTTGTACATGGGGGGTCCCAAAGAAGGTTTTTCCAGCAGAAATTGGATCATGGAGCTATAAGACATATTGAAATATAATCTTGTAAATAGTTAGTTAGCTATGCGATTGTTATTAGGAGGAAATAATATTTTTTTTTAATTTTATGTTTGTATCTTACCTAATCTTATTGATTTTGTAAATAGGGAGTGTCTCATTGCATATCTATCAGGAGCATGGTTTGTTGTAATTAATAATTTCATTATTGAAATGGTAGGGATGCATATGGGTCACATATAGGTACATCTTTTGCTATATGAATAGAATTTGAATTTTTATCTGTAATTAATAAAAATTGTTAATGTGTTTTAAATCAAATTGGTTTCTAGTTTATCAAACTCGTTCATACACTCACTCATCAATTTACTTAACTAAATATATATATAAAATACATATTTTGCAGGTTCATCCGTGTTAAAAACTTTTAATATTAATATACTGACGTTTTGACTTGGTCACACAAGCCATTCACAGAGTTATAAAAGGTAGAAAGACGGTTGTAGAGGCACTACAATCACTGATTTGAATAAAATGTTAAAATTCCACCAATAGTAAAAAATGTTAAATTTAGGAATGTTTTTTAAAAAAATCTTTCCAAATAGGAGGAAGTTTGCATGTATCATCTTGCTTATTGATACAATCTGGCCTTTTAAGTATCTCAATGGCTTCTCTAATTTTGCACTGATAGAGATTATCACATCTGGATATGATCCTGGTACTAGAAAAATCAATTGTATGACCTGAATCTATAGTATGGAGTGAGAGTGCTGCTGATGATGAGTGTTGTTTAACTGCATTAGCATGCTCATCTCTCCTAACACTGATGCGACAATTACTCATACCTATGTAAGAAGCGTTACAATTTTTACATGAGATTTGATAGACACCATGAGATTCAAGAGGGATTGAATCCTTAGGCTTGGTTATTATATTGCTGATCTTTTGATGAGCAGAAAATGCTGTATGTATATTATAGCATTTTAATATACGTCCGATACTGTCTGTAGTTCCTTTTACATATGGAACACAAATCCTAATAGCTGATTTATCATCTTTTTGTTTCCTATTTTGTCTATTTTGGGCTCGAACTAAGGTTTTATTTATAAATTTGTAATTATAACTATTTGCTAATAAAAAACTATTAATATGATTTATTTCTTCTTTCAGATGTGTCTCATCTGAGAGGTTAATTGCTCTATTTAAAAGAGTTTTGGCTACAGAAACTATCTGAGTTGGGTGATGATGAGAATGGAAATGCAAATATCTGTCTGTGTGTGTATCCTTTCTGTAAATAGAAAAAGATAAACTATTTGGTGTTCTGGTGACTAGAACATCAAGAAAAGGGAGTTTTCCATCAGACTCTGTCTCCATTGTAAATTTAATATGAGGATGCATATTATTTAAATGTAAGAAAAAAATCATCTAATTTATTTTTTCCATGTTGCCATATGACAAAAGTGTCATCTATGTATCTGAGCCAAACGAGAGGTTTTAAAGATGATGATTCTAAAGCACGAGTTTCTATATATTCCATGAATAAATCAGCTATTACTCCTGAGATAGGTGAGTCCATAGGAGCACCAAAAACTTGTCTGTAATGCTGTCCATTGTATACAAAATATGTATTTAAGAGACAATGTTTAATTAAAGCAATAATATGGTCTGGTAAATTGCAATGTTGTGAGATTATATTTAAAGCTTCATCAATTGGAATGTTTATTCCTTAGTAATAAAATACATCCTTTACTGTGGACTAGTTTTGATCGTATTGCAAGTTTTAGATCGTTTAAAGATTCAGAATTTGTAACAGCAAAGCAAAAGAAAAAATTGCAAATGCTAATTAGAACACAATCCCCAAACATTATGTATCCAAATCAAAAAACTGTTTATAATTTATCTAGGAAAGCCCTCTCTACAGATGAAATTTCAGTTTTAGAAAAAGGTTTCAATTTTGCTTTAACACTTTCCCGGATACCTTTGGGAGAAAATTGTTTGTAATGTTGAATCAGCTCTCGATAAAATTGATTCTACATCAGCTGATTTGGCTAGAGCTGAGATTTGTAATATTTTTAAAAAAGCTAAGCTTCCTAAAAATAATATTTCAAAGAAAGAAAGACAAGCATTAAATAATATAAAATCGGACAAATCAATTGTTGTACTTCCAGCTGATAAAGGTAATGCCACAGTTATAATGGATCGTGACATTTACCATAATAAAATTTTAGATCTGCTTAATGATAAAACTCATAAATTATCAAAAAGAGATCATACTACGTATTTTGAAAAAACAACAAAAGCTATTATTAATAAATCACCTATTGAAACAGAGATAAAAAATAAAATAATCCCTCGTGAAAAATCTTGTGTCTGTCCAAAATTTTATGGACTTCCATAAATTCACAAACCAGATACCCCCCTTCATCCAATAGTAAGTGCAATAGGTTCTCCAACTCATATTTTAGCCAGATACTTATCGGATTTCATTAAACCTACAATCCCATCTATTAAATCATATATTAAAAACTCTTCATTTTATTTCTGTTTTAAAAAGTTTAAAAATTAATGCTAATGACATTCTGGTCAGTTTTGGTGCCGTGTCTTTGTTTACAAACATTCCAATTGATGAAGCTTTAAATATAATCTCACAACGTTGCAATTTACCAGACCATATTATTGCTTTAATTAAACATTGTCTCTTAAATACATATTTTGTATACAATGGACAGCATTACAGACAAGTTTTTGGTACTTCTATGGGATCACCTATCTCAGGAGTAATAGCTGATTTATTCATGGAATATATAGAAACTCGTGCTTTAGAATCATCATCTTTAAAACCTCTCGTTTGGCTCAGATACATAGATGACAGTTTTGTCATATGGCAACATGGAAAAAATAAATTAGATGATTTTTTTCTTACATTTAAAAAACATGCATCCTCATATTAAATTTACAATGGAGACAGAGTCTGATGGAAAACTCCCTTTTCTTGATGTTCTAGTCACCAGAACACCACATAGTTTATCTTTTTCTATTTACAGAAAGGATACACACACAGACAGATATTTGCATTTCCATTCTCATCATCACCCAACTCAGATAGTTTCTGTAGCCAAAACTCTTTTAAATAGAGCAATTAACCTTTCAGATGAGACACATCTGAAAGAAGAAATAAATCATATTAATAGTGTTTTATTAGCAAATAGTTATAATTACAAATTTATAAAAAAAGCCTTATTTCAAGCCCAAAATAGACAAAATAGGAAACAAAAAGATGATAAATCAGCTATTAGGATTTGTGTTCCATATGTAAAAGGAACTACAGACAGTATCGGATGTATATTAAAATGCTATAATATAGATACAGCATTTTCTGCTCATCAAAAGATCAGCAATATAATAACCAAGCCTAAGGATTCAATCCCTCTTGAATCTCATTATGTGTCTATCAAATATCATGTAAAAATTGTAAAGCTTCTTACATAAGTATGAGTAATCGTCGCATCAGTGTTAGGAGAGATGAGCATGCTAATGCAGTTAAACAACACTCATCATCATCAGCACTCTCACTCCATACTATAGATTCAGATCATAAAATTGATTTTTCTAGTACCAGGATCATATCCAGATGTGATAATCTCTACCAATGCAAAATTAGAGAAGCCATTGAGATACTTAAAAGGCCAGATTGTATCAATAAGCAAGATGATACATGCAAACTTCCTCCTATTTGGAAAGATTTTTTTTAAAAACATTCCTAAATTTAACATTTTTTGCTATTGGTGGAATTTTAACATTTTATTCAAATCAGTGATTGTAGCGCCTCTACAACCATCTTTCTACCTTTTATAACTCTGTGGATGACTTGTGTGACCAAGTCGAAACGTCAGTATATTAATATTAAAAGTTTTTAACACGGATGAACCTGCAAAATATGTATTTTATATATTTAGCCCATGCAAATCTTCGTTTTGACATATATATATATGCACACACACATATTATAATATATAACCCAATAAGGTTTGTTGTATCTTAAGCCAATAAAAAAATTTAATTGCTACATAAAATAAATTCACCCCTGAAGAGAACCGAAGGCAACATTTTTTTTGGATTCGAATACTGAGGCATAATGGAATCCAAAAGTGGGGTGGGATATGGATGAACTAGCCTAAATCATATCTAGATTTAATGAATAAACTAAGAGCTAGTCCATTGGAGGTGGATATGATCATTGGTTAGTTACTTCATCATGTTACTCCTAGCATCCCTACCTGAAGACCCTACATCAGACCATAGTTAGATGCACTCCCCCTTTTCTGGTGGAAAACCCAGACTATTACAATGTTATGAATTATTTTTTTGAGAAAAGTCTTAAATAGAAATGGATGCATTTGAATAAAGGTACAGCAGAATTGGATATTTTAACTAACAAGAAATTATATTTTAAGTTTGTAATATTTTTAATAAGTTCAACATAAGAAGTGTTTATTGATTAGTAAAATATAAGATACTCGTTAATGTAAAACTAGAGAGACAAAAATTATTAATATAAATAATATTCACAGTTGATATTCCTAATTTTCAGAAACATTCCAATGAATTTAAATTAAAACTAAAATCATTTTTAAATCCTAACATATTTTGGATATGACTCAGATTTGAATGAATTCAATGGAAAGATAACTGGTAAATTTTTAAGCATTGCAACATAAATAGCCAGTACAAAAAGTAAGCAATTGACTAGTAAAATATCTATTGAGACAAAACAATTTACGAAAGAAAAAAGAATTACGAATATATATAAAAAAATGCCTTAAGAACAATAGAACATCTTCATCTTTGTAGAATGGTGTGAAAAAGAGTTGATAATGATATAAGAAATATAATAGTGAACTAGCAATGAAAATAAAAGCCTCAAAGAATAAAAATAACATTTTGATATTGATAGGAAATTTATTTCTACAATAAGAAAAAATGATAGAACTATTATTAAAAAGAGAGATGACAACACGAAATGTATAGAAAAATTCTCTCAAGAATTACATAGCAATTAAGAACAATTAAATGTACCTCATACAACTATTATTTCTTCTGAATTGTTCAGGATTTTAAATATAAAAATAAGATGTGTAATTAAATTTATAAAGAAGCAAACAACTCCACGTAATGATAAAATTATAATCGATATCTTAAAAGCATCAGGTGAAGAAATAAAAAAATTTTGGGAAAATTATATACCAAATATTTTTATGATAAAGATAAATAAGATGATTGGAAAAATCCAGTATTAATATTAATATATAAAAAAGGTAATGAAGAAGTTTATATATATATATTGTAACGGTATGCCCCCTCTCAACAAGATAAGTTAAGGAGTCGCATCTCACCATAGTCAGATTTAAGGTCTTCATATAGGATGCCACGAATGATGTGATTTAATTTTGATATAAAACTATATTTGTTCCCAATAACTAATTTATTATTTTAAAAAAATTATTATATCCAACCACATCAAATCAATTTTCACCTTAATTAACTTTACCATTATGCTCAGATTTCGAACTCAGGGAAGTTTAACACTTTACTCTCTTCAGGGGTTCCTATCAATATTTTAAAGTAATATTAACAACGAATCTCACTAACTATTTAATTCAAATAAAACAAAATTGAAGACTTCATTTAATATAAAAAACATACTTATTTATTTAACACTTAAATAATTTAAATTTTACAATATATATAAAAAAATATTTATATATCTACCTCCTTATATTAAAAATATAAACATTCTCTTTGCTTACGGTAGATATATTTTCTAAACCTATAACCCTACGTGATTTTACAATTTATTTAAAATATAAGTATCCTAATATTTAGACAATTATATTAACGCTAATTTACACTAATTAGATAATACAAATAATAATCCAATTATTTGTATATAACACCTTCATTCGTTAAAATGATTGTCAGTCAAGTTATATTTATTAATATAAAAATATATACTTCACAACAATGTTAATCATTTATTTCTTTATCACACATTACATTTATTAGTCTATTTTGATTAGTATAAACAATGTAGTGTCATGTCATGGAAAATAATATGTGGATTCAAAATTAGTTTAATATCTTACCTCTAAGTTCACATTATCCCGTTCCCAACATTAACATTTATTAACCGATATTTAAATCTTTATTAATCATAAATAAAAACAAAAATATTCTAAATTATTAATTCTCTCTTATTATTCATTTTTATAATAAAATGAATACGATGATAAAGAAAATGAAATTAACTTTTCCTAATTATAATTTTCAAAAATCCCAAATGGCATTTATAAAAGTTAATGTTCCTCGCGAGAATGAAAATCCTTCGAAGATGCAGTTTTTTGATTCCTTTGTTGTTAAACATTAAAGAGAATAATATTAGGATATCCTAAGTTGACATTTAGTTTCCTCTTTATATTCATCTTCTTAATATAAAGTTCCTTCATTAATATTTATAATTCCATTTTGAAGATCTAATTTTTATAATTTTAAGGCATTCATAATTCCATTTTGAAGATCTAATTTCTTTATAATTCTAAAGCATTCAGCAACGATGTTATTCCCACATATATATGTTTGATTAGGCAAGTGCATTTTATCTATCCCATGATAAATATTTGTGTTCTAGCCACTCTGCATTTTCTTTATAATGAAAAGTACATAAAATTTGAATGAAGTTTTTATAAACATGTTCTTTTTTTTTTAAGACGCTGTTTAGATTTTAAAACGTAATTCAAACATTTTTTTCTATAAAACACGAAAATATATTTAGATTACTTTCATTGAACAAGTATAAGAAACTTCTTTTAATGAGTATTAAATTGTTTAAAATATAAACTTCAACTTACACTGTTATTTGTAATCAAACATAGTAAAAGTTTTTATGAAAATATAGCTGATAAAAATAGAATCCTTATTCTTCTAATAACAAGAATAGAAGAATTATTTCATGTCTTGCTCCATCAGCTTGCTGAAGCATACCCATTATCATTGTTGCAATAACAATTAGATATTAAAACACTAAGTTAATTTCACTTCCTTTAATTCGATAAACTGTGAACCCAGAGGTCATTTATCACCTTGTCAACAGTCTTTTGTCAACAACATCATTTTTCATTTTAAAGAATGAAAAATAGTAACTTTATATATTTATTTTCATAAGTATAATAATAATGTAAATATAATCTATACATATTGATTACATAAATATATGAGTATGTATGAGTATATATATACTCCTACAATATATATATATATATTAAAAAGGTGAGAAGGTTGCCTTGACAGCAGTGAGAAATATTGATTACTATATTTACTGTGAATGTTTAGGTTGTGACTGGTTGGAATCTAATTATATATATATCAGTCTTTTATAAGTTCTGTATAAATTTTTTACCAAAATAATTAAAACTTATCTCTAGCAAACTTTGGATTTTAATCAACCAAAAGAAAAAAGCCTGATTTAAAATGGTTTTTAATACAATGGATCATATTTAAGTATTAATAGAAGTCATAAAAATGGGCATTCATAGATTAGGAAACAGGATGTGATTCTATGAAAATTTTTTTAGTGAATAAAGCATTAAATCATCAAAGTTTAAACCCAAAATATTGTCATACTCTAAACAATAAATATAAAAATTCATAAGTAACACGTAGATTACTCAAGGATACTAAAAGATTAACATTGAAAAGGGTATATCCCCAAAACTTTTAATAGCAATTTAACAAGAAATATTTTGTGGATTAAAATAGAAAATTAAAAGAGTAAAAGTAAAATGGAGATTATTTAAATCATCTGGATTTTGCCGATTATGTGGTAGTTTTTGAAAATAATGCTTCAGAATTTCACTAAATACTGCAACAGTTATCAGATGAAAGTAAGAAAGTAGAATTAAAGGTAAATGTTAAAAAAACTGAAGTAATGAACATTGGATTTTTTCAAAAGAAAAAAATAAAAATGAAGAATAATAAGTTAAAAAAAGTTAACTATTACAAATATCTTGAACATATCATCAGTACAGATGGAAACATAATGGATAAGATTAATTATAAAAATAAACTTAATTGGAGTGCTTTTGGTAGAAATAATTTAATTTTAAAAGGAAATATGACTATGGGTTTAAAAAGGAAGGTTTTTAATGAAAGTGGACACATAACAGAAGAGTAATACAGAGACTTCAGACCACACAACAAAATATAGAGAGATGTATGTTAGCAGATGATTTCAAAAATAAAATACATGAGTGAGAGATCAACCATGTTACTGACATCATTGAAAGAATTTAAATGACTAAAGTGATTGGGTTGAACATATTTCTGGAAGAAATGATAAATGGAATTCCAAGAGATTGTAAAAGACCTAGAAAAAGACCACATGAGAGATAAATGGATGAAATAAGAAAGTATACTTATGTGGAGAACAGAGGCTAGGGATCGGAGATATATAGACCTTGGAGAGAGTTTATCCTATCATGGATTGATATTGGATAAAAATTATATATAGATTAATAAATTAATTAAATAATAGTTAATTCTGGGAATGGCAAATGAAATTTGTCTTAAAAAATGCATTATTCATTTTGAATCATTTATGCTTATTTGTAAATGAAAAATGTAATATGGAGATTTTTACTGAATGATGCCTATGTACATGCACATTTGTAGGGATTTTCTGGTTTTAACACCCAATTCTTTTTATATTATTTTGTACTTTACTAATGGATACTTGTTTAATATTTTTTTTAAAAATTGTAGTTAATTCTGATTATTAACTGCCCTTTATCAAGATAGATATTTGGTGGAAAATGGAGCTCTTTCTAAACTATTTTAGTTTGAAACTGTTTATCAGATCACATACATCTAATACATAATATCTTTCATAATTATAAATTTATAATCTAAAATATATCTACTTTAAAAATGATTCTTCATTGTTAATATGAAATAATAATATATATTAAACTGTTATATTCCCCTCATATACACTTTAATGCAAATTTTTTATATAGTTACTCCTTTATTTTCCTTACAGTTCTGCAGTCTTCATCAGAAGTACAGCATTTAAACATATAATTATGTAACCATTATTTTATATACATATTATACATTATTATTCATAATCATATTCAATTTTAACTATGTACTTTTACATCTTTTAATTTATAACTATTATTTTATTATCATTTTTATCCCATTCTATTTTATTTTATGCCCATTTTTATTCATTAACATATTATACCATTTTTATATTTATTATTTATTTTATTTTAATTTCTCTTTCCACTATTTGTTTATAATTTTCTATAGCTTTATTCATCTTTTATATATTTTCTTCTTAATAATAATTTTTATTATATATATTCTTATCTTTCTTTGTACTTTTATTACCATTTTATTTAACTTATCTCTTTATAACCTTCACCTTTCTCTTTTACAATTGTAACTTTTTATTTTTTATTTTTATATAACCTCTATTTAGCCCTTTAAAAAAAAACCTATATTTTAAAACACTTTATATATATATTTATTTATAATAACTCTATAAAAATAATGTTTTACCTCCCCCCCCCCCCCCCATTCTCTTTAAATTTGGCTTTAACTTCTTAATTAATTTAGCTTCTTTTATTTTTCTATCTCTTCTTTTATTAGTATAATTAATCATTTTATACTATCTCTCTCAAATACATGTTCTGTTTCTACATAATGCATATAAAAATAGTTACAAATGTAAAAGATAAAGGTGAAGCCTAAAAAGAGATAAGTTAAATAAAATGGTAATAAAAATAAAACAAAAGATGAAAATAAAAATATAAAAAAAATTAATAATAAGAATAAAGTGTATAAAAAGGATGGATAATGGTGTAAAAAATAATAAAAAAATAATGGAAAAAGAAATTAGGATTAAAAAAATAATAAAATAAAATAAAAATGATAAAATGATATATTAATGAATAAAAATATGGGTAAAATAAAATAGAATAAAATAAACATGATAATAAAATAATAGGTATTAATTAAAAGATGTAAAAATATATGGTTAAAATTAAAAATGATTATGAATAATAATATATAATATGTATATAAATATGTATATAAAATAAGGGATAAATGATTGTATGTTTAAATGTGATAGCTCTGATGAAGGCTGCAGGACAGTAAAAATTGTAAGGAAAATAAAGAAATAATTATATATAAAATTTGCATTAAATTGTATATGATGCTAATATAACAGTTTAATATATATGAATATATGAAGAAAGATGCAAAGCAAGTTAAAAGAGAAGATATAAGGATAATAAAAAATGAAATAAGTCTTAAGAATCTATATAATTATCTAAGACATGTATCATATTTATATCTGATTGAATAATTGAAATCTATATAAAAAACTAAACAACATTTAATTAAGTTGGTTTACATATCTTTAAAAAAATTGCAGTTTTGAAAAGTTATAATTAATGAAAACATAATGCTTCCTATGACTTTTGGAAAACCTATACTTTTCTTCTTCCAATTATCTTATTAGAAGATAATTATTTTATGCTAAAATGTTTTAATATTGGGTATTTGTGTGTTGTTTGGTAATATCTAGGAAAGTGTAAGATTGGGTATAATTATACAAAAGGATACCAAAAAATGCAGTGTATTAAACATATCAGTATTACTTAAAGAAAATTAATGGAATTTTTTCTTTTATTATTTTCTACGAAATAATAACTACATATCCATTTAGGCCATTTACTGAAAGTCTAATTGAGTTGAATACAATATTTTTAAGTTGAAAATTCTCAGCTAGTAGAAAAATATTTACATTTATATCTGTTTGAGAACTCCAGGTATGAAGATAGCAGATAAATGTGTTGCACTATGTTATAAGGTCTAATACTACTCGCTCTCTTTTTATATATATATATAATGTTATATATTTTTATAACCATTATAAAATCTTAAAATTGATTTACTGTGACATCTCACATTGTAGTCAGTTTCATGGTTCAGTAAGTTTTGATTTTATAAAAACAAAATGCTAAAATATTGCCTTCTGGGATTTATCACTGAAGTAGTAAATGGTAGTTAAAATCGTTAATAAATGTCAATAAAAATAAAAATCTTTATAAATTTTCGACAAGGTCAAGAAACATTTGACATGGAAAAAAAATGTAAACCTTTAAAGAAAATATCTCACATTATCCAAATCTAAATTGAGTTTTATATGAGTAGTTTATTTCTAAGTCACAAAGTTTCTACTAGAGCATAAAGTAGACGTCATACATTGCATATCTCCAAATATATATAAAAGATTATAGAGAACGTTTACGCTACTAATATACAATATACAGTTTTCTACCATTTCTGCTAACTATATTCAATTAAATTATATTTAGACACTTGTTATATATCCGTTATGATATTAATAACGTCAAGTAACAAACTCATGGTCGAGATAATCTTTTTATTTTATATATAATGTATAGAGAACTGTTTACATATATATATATAATTTTAACGACAAAATTATGGTTGAGAGAAGACATATGGTAAAGATTAAAACAGTTCATTTGGTTGATTTTAATATTTTTTTAATAAAAAAGTTGCGATAGAAAGTAATGTCAAATTATAAAACTCGTGCACTTCTTTTTTTTAAATAAAACATATAACTATTAAATATATATATATATATTGCATCACATTTTATTTTTCAAATATACTATTTGTGTATATGTATGTATACATATGCAACGTATAATAAATATCACACTATCTACTATGCTCGTGATCTAGAATTTGGAACTTTGTCAAACTTAGATATGTTTTTTTAAATTCCTGAAAACTTTTAAGTAAAGCTAAAATACTTTTAGCAACTTAGTGTTTTCCTGAAGATTTGTGATAATGGTATTTTAATTACATTGATATATTGGATTATTTTCATCATTTAATGTTAAGTATTGAATGTCTATAGAAAAAAATAACTTTACTTAAATTTTCCAATTACTTTCAACTGTTAGTAATAGCATACAAGTTAGTTTATGCACAATGTTTTGAGAGTTATTATTCTCCTCTCTTCTTCAGGTGTAATCCTTAGATTCTTGAGTAGGTTAAAGTGTTAACTTAAAATTCAATACTCAAGAATCTAAGGATCCATATTCAATTCCCTTGCGAATATTGTCTCAGATCAAGCCAGCAACACCTGAAGAGATAACTATTTCAATACTCAAGAATCTAAGAATCCAAGTTCTATTCCCATGTTAGTACTAGCATAGAACTTGGATACTTAGATTCTTGTATATTGAAATAATTGGTTAGAGTGTTAACTTAAAATTTAATATTCAAAAACCTAATGATCTATGTTTGATTCCCTTGCTAATACTGTCATTGGTCAGGCCAGAAACACCTGAAGAAGAGAGGAGAATATTATCTCTTGTAATGTTATGCATATACTAACCTCTCTGTTATTATTAACAGTTGAATGTAATTGAAAATTTGAATAAAGTTATATTATTTTAAAGACATTCAATACTTAATATTAGATCATGAAAATAGTCCAATATATAAATACAACTTTTAGCAACTATCTCTTATATTACCAAGTACCAATTATTTGTTAGTAAATGAGTACCTAACTTTAAAAAATACAAAAATTTATAAAAGATCCTTACCCATCAACATCTACTAGCCTGATAAGCAATGTCCTTTTTTAACAGTTGTCCATCTTTGTGTAAAATCTTTTATCCTCTTAATGAAACATTAAATAATGATTTTTATCTTTTAATTTATAGATATACATATGTAATATTTCTGAAGTATTAATCTTCACATGTACATACCGTAACAATTCATTATAAGCCATATCATTTAGATGACATTTCAATAAAATCACAATCAATGCTCTATTATATTAATCTACTAACCAGATGTATAATGATCTTGAGTACTATATGAAACTATTCATTTTTATCTAGTTAGTATATTATTACAGGAGGGCATCACTTTCAAGTTTACTCAACTGACTTTTAGATAGTTAAACTTGTAACAAATTCTTACATTCTGTGCATATAGAGGTTATTTCTTCAGAAATATTACTGCTATATATTCTTAACACATCATGTTTAATATCTTTATTTATTTAGAAAAATGCTAAAATTAATAGAAGATTTATATATAAGGTTACTTAAAACAAAATATTGACTTTGATCAATTTTGTCTTTTTTATTTTACCCTTATTTATTTTTATTTTGAATTATTTTTTAATTTTAAAAATTACTTTTCATCTTTTTATCCTCAGAGCTGAATTCTGTTTATTTTTTATATATTTATTTAGCATATAATTTTTTAATGACATTTTAAATATAATAAAATATAAAGGAACTTGCAAAAAGTACTATTAGAAAACAGATTCATCACTGGCTTTATTAAGCCTTTCAATCATACCTTTGTAGCCATAAATTTGGTATTCATAAACAATATGGTTCATAACTTGACATTAACTGATAAATTCCATGATTGAAGCAGATAATCACTACAACTATGGGTTCTGAATAAGTTGAGGAGACACCAATTATGTTTAATAAAAACAAATTTGACTGACTTTATTATTGAATATGGAAAAATAGATAATGAAAATTCAATTTTTAAAACATATTTTTTTAGAGATTTTTGTTTAAATCTCCAAAAAGGGCATTTTAATTTGATATGAATCTTAAGTGGTAAAATTATATGTTGAGTCATTGGCAAGTCTGATCTACTTTATAGCTTTTTATACACTTTAATGTCTCTACCAGATATCTGAAAAAAGTTGCTTCATAGAAGATATATGGTAGAGACATATATAGAAGAATAGGGCCACTACTAATAATATTTCTTATAGTAATATTTAAATGAGTTTCCAAAAGTTTAGTGTAGACAGACAGGGCCATAATGCTAAGAAAGTTGTTAGCAAAGTGTTTGTATCACAACCCAAAATAATGCAAGTTAACTTTCCAAGAAGGCTATTTTTAGAAATTAATTTTAATCTAATCGTAGTTACATGAAAAAAATTATAATGCAAGGTTATTCCAAAATAGCATGGGATAGATTTATAAATGATAATTTGTTTAGATAAAAACTTGATCTTACCATTATCATTAGATTAGAAATAAGTCACCAGTCCTTGAAAAATATTTTCAGTCATTTACAATCATAATTAAGAGATTTTTCTACTTTAGGAAAGGATCTCTTTTGAAAAACCAAAGCAATATCATAACTATAAATGAAGTTTCTGTGTTTAGTTTTGGAAAGATTATGATAAATAAATTTAAAAAATAAATAAGAAAACTGAATACTGAGTTAGACCTTTCTCATTTAGTGATAGTTGAATTTTTCTATTGGACAATATTTTGTTAAGTAAATTAATGATTTTCCTGCACTTTAGAAATTTAAAAACGTTTAGAATAAGACCAAAATTATAAACTTAGATTAGATCTATCAAGGTTACATCGATGTTTAATTTATTTTGAAAGCTAGAAGAGTTGTTAAAAAAAAGATTTTCCACAGAAGCTTCTTTCTGACCTAAATTCAGCCTACACAACAGGAAGATAATTTTAACTACTGACAAAGATTCTTATTAATATGATTTTTTCAAAAGCTTGTAGGAAACACATAATAATAATTTTGGGTGAGATTTCTTCAATCATTGCTAGTTTTATGTGGTGTTCAAACTGCTATAATGTTTCTTATATGACAAATTTTGCTATAATTTCTTTATGAATAATGTAACTCAATAATTCTCTAATTATGCTTTGGCTTTGGGTACTAACTCTGGAAGTTTATCAACAGCTTTCATATAAGTGACTAAGTTCTATGACTAGATCATGCAAAGTTTCTTTTCCATGGTCTCTCTCCAGTTGTTTTCTTTTCACTTTTTCCAATGATTTTATAAGTTTGTCAACAATTCTGGATCACTGGTAGACAAATGTGTCTATAAAAATCACTGCTGTTTTTGATTCAATCTGGAATAAACTGCTTTTAACATCCTCAAAAGATGAACTCTCTGCTAGCTGTTATTATGAAATTATTAATAAAGTTTATTTTATAAAAAAAACAATTTCTATATAATTTTGTTTATGAAAAAAGTGCTTTAATTTATTTTTATATAATCAAAAGAAATTAAAATTTTAAAACAACTTTTACAATCAAGATATTGTAAGATTTGTTTTATATCTATTTGAATTTACTTTAAATATTTTTTATTTTTAGTTTTTTTTTTCAATATGCATGTCACTTTGAAAGTTTACTGAAAACAATGTAAACATGTTTGATTTTTTTTTTTTGCCAATTGCCTTGAGTCACATAAACCAATTTACAATTCTGAAATATTTTGACACATTATAATGTCATCAATCTTCAATACTTGGGCAAAATTTGAAGGATATCTATTTGATAGAAATGTATTTAAGTTCTATTTTAACATTTAACCTAAACAAACCAAGTTTCTAACTTAAATAAAAGTAATTTAAAAACAAATTAAAATGAGTATGTCTTGTTTTATGAACACACTCTTTAAATAAATGCATTTAACACCTTTAGTTTTTTTTTACACTTTTACAAATTAGATACAAAATTTATCTTTATATTTACATGTTCACCTTCAAAATGGTTTTAGTGAGTTTCAAGTTGAGGGGAACTCTTGGTAACACTAAAATTATGGTAATAGATAAATAATAAATAAAACAATGATTGGATGTATGGTAAATTATACAAATCTAGAGTAAATTTTAAGTTTTATTTGGTTATTGTGATTAGTTGTAATGATATCAAATTGTAATTACAATATGATTTATGCTGATAAAACAGGCTTTTTGAAATAAAAATTACTTTATTATTATACAAGAAAATTTGTGTCAAAAATAGATAGATGTGTTAAAACTTTGTTTGAATGTGAGATGTCTTTTGGGAAAGTGGAAAAGAATAATATTAAAAATATGGAAATATGGCTTTGAAATAGTTAACTACAACAAACAGGATAAAAAAGAAAAATGTTGAGAAAAATCAGTATAGAAAGATTGAGAAAAATAAATTTCCATGGGATACATTTTCAGATATAATGTTTTTCTATTAAATGTTTGAAAAGTTAAAGGTTGAAAATAAAATTTAGGGAAAGTACAAGTAATATATTATGTTTAAAATGTGATCAGTAAAATTGGCCATATAAAATAATTCTGAAAAAAGAATAGCATATTTGCAATGGTAAGCTATTGCTTTTACAGACTGTTGAAGATGGCTCCATTTTACATATAAAAGCATAAACTGTATTAATATAAAAATATTGAGAACTGAGAAATTAAGTTAAGCATAGACTCATATTTGAACCCAGAATAGTACAGAGACCATCTCTATCTAATAATAGATATTCATTTACAAAACATGAATTGATGGTTCACCATGGAATTCCTACAAAAAACAATTCTAATCCTGTTTGTGCCAAGAAACAGATCACACAAATATTTATTATTTAGAGCAATTATCCTATTAGGCTATAAATAATATTATAATTAATTATATTTTAATTGAAAGCCAGTTTGAATAATTTTTGGAGTAGAAAGATGGACTCAAATGTTGATTGTGTAATACAAATTTCAATGTAGTGCTATGCTTAATTTAATAACTAACTAATAATTAGTTATATATAGAGATGTTATTTTACCGGCGTTATTGCTTGGAAACGAAGCTTAGACACCATATTGATAAAACATAAAGGCATTAGAAAAAATTTATTTTAAAATGCTCTGTAAAATTTCAAAAATGTAATTGTAAGATCATAAGTCCAATCAATATATTTTGCCTTTTTATTTTTTTCTCTTGAAATAGAAATGAGCATATTCAAGAGTGAATGGTTGCCGCTGCTGGTGATAAGGATTTTTTTTTTTTTGTCAATTTTTACTTTTTGATTTCATTTTTTTTTTTATTGTTATTAAATTATTCTATGGATTTTTTTTAAGGAGTCAATAGGAAACTAATATAAAATCTAAATAAAAATTTTGAATCAAAAAAAATTCCAAAGAAACACAAGAAAAACAAAAATAATGTTAGTTTAAAGAATGGTTGGGGGGGGGGGGGTAATTAAAAAGAGAACTTATCAATATAATATTAAGGGGAGAACCATTTAAGTAAAAATTAATAATAAAATAGAAAATATAAACAAAATAATTTACTTACGTTAGTAATGAAACCCAGAGATATAAAAAATGATAAATATAATTAAATAGTAAATAAAGTAAAATAGTTGATAAAAATTGAATGTTTGTCAAAGCAAGACTGAAAACTTTATAATAAAAAAGTTAGGCCAAGTAATAAATTATTAAAGTAAAAAAAACGAGTTTAGTTTTCTTCAGATAAGAACAAAAACCAATGTTCGTTACATTAAAAAGAAATTTATAAACGTCATCTGTAAAAGAAAATTAATTACTAATGGCTATTAAAAAAAAAGTTGTGAGGATTAATTAGTATTGTATCATGGTTTATGATTTATGTGAATGTTTCTGTTGTTTGCAACAATTAGGGCCTTCATAAAAAAAAAAAAATAGTAATAAATTACATACATTTTATCACAGCGGTAATTTGTATTTTATAAAAAAAAGCACAGATGTAAAAATGAAGTTAAAGTTGTAAAAAGGGTTGGAAAATAAGAATAATTAATGTCTGTTTTATTGGTCTTCAACAGGATGTCAATTAAATATTGTTAGTAATTATAATGTATAAACAAAAGTATTGTGGCAGAGTAATTATTATTTCTACCCGTCATAAGACAAAGTGGAGATTGACATCAAATAAAGCTGGTTACTTCAGCACTTTCAAGCAAGTTTAAAATTGATTGAGCCTCCCCCCCCCCCTCAAAAAAAAAAAAAAACTACAACTATACAAAATCACTATTGCTGTTATGGTTGTAATTTATAATGCTTACCAATTTTTTAACATAGTTTATTTTAATATCTTAATATTGAATTCTGTAGATTAACCTTTAACGGAGACTTCTCATAAATCCATAAACTTTTCAGAGATATTTTAACTTTAAGTATTTATATTCCCCTTTGTGACAAAAATATAAAACATATTATATTAAGAAATATCTTCAACAATTTGATTTGGTATATATAAAATAAATATTCGAAATTACGTGCACTAGGAAATGAGATGTAGCCAACTTCTAAATGTTAAAGGGGGTTAGCACATAAAAAAGCTTCCAATAATTTTAAATTGTTATATATTTTTTTAAAATCATAACACAATAAAAAAAATTAAAGTGTGCAGACATTTATAATGCATGTAGAGTCAAAACATAACAAAAGTATATGTATAATTTTATTATTTTAACATTTACAGTAAAATGTTATCTAAACAAAATGTTTCTTTCACCAAGGTATTATTTGGTCAAAGTGATTTAATATTTGATTATAATACTAATAAAACTCTGCATGATTTGATCTAGTGATAGACTGATAGAATCTGGAAGTAAAGTCCATGAATTGTAGCTCGGATGTGTCACTTTCTGTTTTTCGAACTTCTTATAAACTTCTGAACAATAAATCATTCAATTAGTATTAGTAAGACAATGAATATATAATGAGAATTTTCTTTCACCACATGAAGAAATTAATGCTTGTTTTGAAAATCATATTCAGATTGACAGGTCACCTTCTTGTTGTTAATGTTATTATTTTGAAAGTTTGATGAAAAGAATAATTTTCATTTAAATGATTAGTTAAAAAGGTTGTTTTAGTATATTTTATTATTTTGGGAGGAAATGAGACAAGTTACTTTACAATAAAAAGTTGTAATAATTATATTTATAAAGGGCATACTCGTTATGTAAAGTAATATTTATTAAGGCTATAACCTTAAGACTATGCACCTAAAAAAAAGACTGTAGGAACTTCTGCAAATCTTTAACCCAAGATTTATTTTAAAGTCCAGAGACCAGAGTGACTGCTCTGGTCTTTTAAATAAATCTTGGGTTAAAGATTTGCAAAGGTCCCTACAATTATTTTTTCAGGTGCATAGTCTTAAGGTTATAGCCTTAATAAATATTACTTTATAATACAAAGCAAATTTTGCAAAAAATTTGGTAGTACATCTGCATGTCATATCTACAACCTGAATTTGACTCCATGCTGATAAATACTTAAAAATGTTTACATTTTAATTAAATTGTGAAATTATCTTTTAGATAGTCAGCCCATGGTTCCTCAGTTACCCATTTAATATTGATCAGTGAATGGATACTTAGATATTTTTAGTTAGAGGTTTAAACAAAAATGAAAAAAATATTCAAAATCTCTTCATCCAACAAATGAAAAGGCTACTTACTATTGCTTTCATTTCTATTGTTTTTTATATAAAAAAACATGGTAATGAAACTTTTGCTTTACAATAAATTATTTAAATATTGTTTTAGCTTCATTTGCTAAGTTTCTTAAAAGAGAATTAAAAAATAGTGATAAAATATGACTTAGTCACCATTCAGTCTAAAATGACATCAATAACAAAAAAAAAACCCACAAATTTGTTAAATAAGTGAAAAACCTTTATTTATTAAAAATAATAACTGCTTGATGATCTTCTTGTGGATTAAAAACATTCATTACTATACCAAAAGATTAAAATTGGCAAGTTTAGTAACATTTAATGTAGATTAATAATCTAAATATTCAGTAATTTAATTGTTGTAAAATGAAAATCATAATTAAGATATTAGAGAGATGTTTACAATGGAAACAGAGTTTTACTAATAATAAAAACTGGAATTGAAATACATTGTTTATTTTTTTCATGGAGTGTAGTTTTATTTACAACAAAGTCACGATGATTAGAATAAGGAATGTGAAAAGATTTCACTCTTGTAGAGATATGTTAGAAGTGAAGTAATTGCATTGCTGAAGCATTGATCATCATCATCATCAACCATTATCAATCCACTGCAGGATGAAGGTCTCTCCAAGTTTAATCCATCTTCTCCGATTTTTAGCTTCTCTTCTCCACAACACCCCTGCACATTTTCTTATTTCATCCATCCAGCTCACATGTGGTCACTTTCTGGGTCTTTTACAATCTCTTGGAATCCGGTTTAACATTTCAATTGTCCATCTATTATCATCTCTTCTAGCAATATGTCCAGCCCAACTCCATTTCAATCTTTTAATTTTTTCAATAAGGTCAGTAACACCTGTTTGTTGTCTTACCCATACATTGCGTTTTCGATCTCTTCTTGTTACTCCCAACATACATCTCTCCATACTCCTTTGAGTGGTCTGAAGTCTCTGTATTTCTCTTCTATTAAGTCTCCAAGTCTCAGATCCATAAGTAAGAACTGGTAAAACACATTTGTTAAAAACCATCCTTTTCAAACACATAGGCATATTTCCTTTTAGTATCAAGTTATTTCTATCAAAAGCACTCCAACCAAGTTTAATTCTATGATTAACTTCCTCCATTATGTTGCCATCTGTATTAATAATCTGACCAAGGTATTTGTAACTGTTAACTTCTTCTAATTCTTCATAATCAATCTTTATTTTCATATTTTGAGCAAATCGATTAAACATTACTTTAGTCTTTTTAACATTTATCTTTAGTCCTACTTTTCTGCTTTCATCTGCTAACTCCTGCAACATTTCCTGCAGCTCTGAAGCATTATTTGCAAAAACAACTACATTATCTGCAACATCTAAATGACTTAAATACTCTCCATTTACTTTCACTCCTTTAGTTTCCCATTTTAATCCACAAAATACTTCTTGCAGCACTGCTGTAAAAAGTTTTGGAGATATGGAGTCACCTTGTCTTACACCTTTCTCAATGTTGATTTTTCCAGTATCATTATGTAATCTAATTGTTGCTGTTGCATTTTTATAAATATTCTTTAAAATATGACAATATCCTGGATCTATACCTTGATGATACAATGCTTTAATCACTGAAGAAATGTGTATAGAATCAAATGCTTTTTCATAATATACAAATCCAAAACATAATGACAACTCATATTCATTTGCCCTTTCTATGACTTCCCTCAATACCTGGATATGATCTATTGTACTAAAACCACTTTTAAATCCAGCTTGTTCTCTTGGTTGGTGGAAATCCAAAGTTCTCTGTAGACGAGTTGTAAATATCTTGGTAAAATTTTTATATAAAACTGATAAAAGGCTGATAGGTCTGTAATTTCTAATATCTTCTTTATCACCTTTTTTAAATATTAATATTATTACTGCATTCTTCCAATCTTCTGGTACATCTTTATCATTTAGACATTTGGTATATAACTTTGCTAAAATTGTTTCTATTTCTTCACCTGCTTCTTTTAATATATCAATTATAATTCCATCATTTCCTGAAGCCTTTCCTTTCTTCATACATTTAATTGCATGTCTCACTTCTTCATTTAAAATTCTGGGCAATTCGGAAGATGTAATAGATATAGGAGGTACTTGTTCTTTATTACTATATAATTCTTGATAAAAATCTTCTACCAATTTCATGATGTCATCTCTCTTTTTAGTAATAATTCCATCTTTTTTTCTTATTGCAGATATAAATTTCCTACCAATACCAAAATGTTGTTTAACATTCTTGAGACTTTTATTTTCTTCTACAGCTTTCCTTGCTATTTCACAGTTATACTTTTTTATATCATTTTCAACTCTTTTCCGTACCATTTTACAAAATTCGAGATTTCAAGTGTTAGGAGATTTTGAACATGATTCATATTTGAATGAAATTAATATGAAAATAACTGATACACTTTTAAAAACTGCAACAAAGATAGCTGGTAGAAAAAAGCAGCAATTGACTAATAAAATTTCTACTGAGACTAGAGAATTTATGAAGAAAAGAAGAAATATGAAGATATACAAAAATGATGTATTAAAAGAATTGAAGCATTGATATATATATATGAAGTAGAACAGAAAGTACGCTGAGTGATGACTTAGTTGGGCATATACTTAAAGTCAAATATAATAATAAAGTTTGTTTGGAGTTTCACAACATTTATAAATAAAAATGTAGGAAAAAAGCAAGATATTAGATGAATTGGCAAATAAATTATAATTAGACTGGTTTTTAAAATAATAGGTTAAAAGATTAGAATAAGAGAGGAGGTTGTGGTTAATTAGTCCTGATTTTTTTTAAATCAACAAATGAGTTTTATTAAACTTTGAGTTATAATGACTTCTTAATAGGATTAACAATTTTCCATTTAATTAAACAAAAGCATTTTAAGCTAAAAAATCAATTTTAACAATTGACACAAACATTACACTTTTGCATATTTTTACATGTGCTTACTAATTTTTCAAAAAAAAAAAGTTAACAACATATAGAGATATTTGTTGATATTTTTATTATAATAAAACAAGTTAATCTCTTTTCTGTTTTAGGAAAAGATACAGTGTGCTTAATTTTTTGATAAATTTAACTTGAACTTTTAGTAAAGTAAAAAAGGCATCTTTGCATTAAGACTTTATAATTAAATAAATTTTATTAGAAGTAATTAGATCAATTTTAGTTCTAATCAAACATCTGCAGCCTGTTAATTTACAATTTTTCGAAAAAGTTATTATTTTATTAGTATTAAACAAATTACAACACACCTGTTTTGATGAGCCCCTCATGCCAGGACCATCTCTTGCATTTAATGTGTTCATGGTGTTAAATGTTATATCTTGACATCTTCTATCTATATTGAAATTATTTATTTGAATATGCATATTAATAAAACTATAATTATGGAAAAGTAATAATGGAAAGATATTTATCGAACTGATAGTTTTAATAATTATGAATGATTATGGAATTAAATTTGTAACAGAAATATATGAATGCCTACCATTAAAAATGGAGAAAAATCTAAAGATAAACAGATTAAAAAAGCCAATGTCATGAAATTTTATATCATCATGCCTAACAAAGGCTCATTTGAGTTATAAACTAGGTCTGAGAATAAGACACCCTTTGTAACTTAAATTACTATTAAGGTTTAAGGTTAAAACAGCAAAACTCTCCATACAGTATTGCCACTCAGTGCAAGCCAGAGTAATCAATGGATTCCAGAAGGCTTGTGCCTTCTCATCCAATATCCCCAGACTTGTTTCTGCCTTATGGAATTTTATGCACAAGCCTTCTGGCATCCATTGATTACTCTGGCTTGCACTGAGTGGCAATAATGTATGGAGAGTTTTGCCTATTTTAATAACGATTATAAGCAAGCATAAGAAAATGTGATCATGTGATATTTAAAGCTTTAGGTTGGTATAGATATTCATCCATGTACCAGCAAATGGAAGTTTAACTAAATAGGTAAAGAGGTATTTTTTGAAAAGATGGATAAGTAAACAAAAGATGACTATACAAATATGTTGTGAGGTCTAACATATTTTCTGTAATAGAAGTTTTTAGATGTATTGTTGAATAGATAATGATATTAATAAATATTTTGTGCAATGATACCTATATCTTTAAAGAATAATGTTATTAAATTAATAGTATTAAAAAGACAACAAAATTTCTAATCTGCATTTTTTAGTTAGTGAACATGAAATTCTCCTAAGAATTATGTTGCGAATTAAATTTAATATGTTAATTCTCTAAAAAAAACAATAATCCTGAATGTTTTTCTGACAATGAAGATATCATTATTTTTTACTTCTATTTTATTCTGAGAATATAAAATTGTCATTCATAAATAAAATAATTAATTAATAATAAAACTGCAATGGCTAACAAGAAAATGAGAATATTTAGGGGATTAAGTTTGGAAAAAATATAAACTTTTTCTGATTGAGATTATTTTATATTCTTTTGTCATGCATTGAAGAATTTTAATTGATCTGAAAAATAATAATATAAATCTATTAAATCAACGGTAGCAATAGACTTTAATATGATAATTATGTCAATAGAACAGATATAGGGATTATTTTACTTATTGTTCTAATAATGTTATAAGAATTAAATAATTATTTTCAATTATATGTTTATCTTACTGGTTCATTTGTATATCATCAGAAATACTCTTTTTGTTGAAGATTTTGTAATTTTAAAAACAGAAAAGCTGAAATTTCTGATGAAATGTATGGAGAATATTTTAAATATGTTTGATAATGGCATTGGATTTTTTTAAATATATGGGTGCATGAAATTATTCCCTCTGATGTTAACAATATTTTTGTTTTTATGTTTTATAAAAATAAAAAAGATAAAAATATTCAAGTTATTATGAAATAACATTACTATCACTTTTAGCAAAAGTAATTTCAAAAATGTTATTAAGTAACTTGGAATCATAGATGATTGGTTTCCCAGTATCACATGATTATTTTAGAAAAATAAAAAACTATAGGCATAATTTTCTTATTCAGAGAATGCAAAAATATGTTATAAAATATAATTTATTTAAGATATTTGATTCATTTATAAAGATTTTACCAAATATAAAATTAGATGATTTTTTACAAAAGTAATTTATCCCAACCCACACCCCCCCCCCCCCCCCCAACCCACCCAAACCCAAAAAATACCCCCCACACAACCCCGCCGGGGCCATAATGCACCTTCTTTATAATAGTAGGAAAATAACTGTACCTACTGATTATGGGGAATTAGGGACAATTGAAATGAAATCTAGTTATAAATAAAGATGTGTATTAACACCAGTTTCATTTTTCATTTACATGAGATTTGTTTTCAGAGCCATTTGTGAAATGGATGTTAAAATATGATGTACTTTAATAGTAGGACTATTAATTTAAGCAGATTAAAAGCAAAACAAAACATCATCTTGGTTTTGAAAATTTATAATATCTTGATGATTATACTATTTTTACCAATTAAGAAATTATCTACAGTATGTTTTTATAAAAAAATATAGTTTTAATAATTAATTTTCAAGAATGATATTTTGCCAGACAATGTTGGAAGAAAAATCATTTATAGAATTTAGTTAGGATGATTATCAATTGGAGATAAAAATCCATCTAAATATCATTGTAACTGTGCATATAGAAAGACTACCTTAGATTTTGAAATGCAGAAGACTCTAATATTCTTCATTTTGTAGGTTAAAAGATAGGCTATTTTATCAATGTGTTATAACTATTTCAACTAAATTGATTTATACAACTGATACTCTGTCTATGTAAGAGTAACATTAATCATTAGATTTTTTTTATTTAAGAATGCTCTATAATATTATAGAAATATGATTTCAAGATTATAAGATCAATTAATATGATTTAGATTTAATAAACTGAAGACATGTTTATAATTTTAAAAGCATATATCATTAATAGTTTTGGCTAATGAACAAATGGAAGGTAAAAAAAGTTTTTTAAATATATATTTTCTGGTAAACTTCAGTATTGTTCATTTGGAAATATAAACTCCATTTACATTATAAAGTTTATTTCAAAATCACCATAAGGTGATACAATGTCCTTACTTTCAGTGGGAAAATTAGACTGAAAATAGTATGAAATGCAGATCTACAATAAAACTAAGCCTTAAAATCTTTTAGAAGAAAATTTACAAATAGCACTGCTAAGTGTTTAAATTTGTGTTTTGAAATTGGTTTATATAATAATTGCAGAACACATTAATCTTTGCTGTTCTTTGTCATTTTCTCTATTGTTTTTTTCTGGAATTTAGAATGGTCAAAATTACAGATGTTAATAGCATTGCTGTTCAACATATCAAATTTTCATTAATAAAAATCATTGTCAATAGCTCTAAATTTTCTAAGTATTTAAAATGTGATTTGAAGAATACATCATTTAATATTTATAATAGTATAAATTAAACACAAAATCATATTATTTCATGTTATCTGTATAAAACATAGAGTAATTGTATGTTGCACTGATTAATAAAAACTTTGATAATGTCTATATAGGCTTATAATTCTATGATATTGTAAAATTAAAAGGAATCTAGCAATATGCATTAAATTGTGAGTGTGAAATTTAATAATATAAAACTTATTACACAGTTTTTAAAATAAAGTTACAAAAGAAAATTGTACTAAAAATTGCCAAAAAGTGGCAACTATCATAAACCATTGTCAAGTATTATTACATGGTCATAGCATTTCATTTTTTAGTTAGCGTATGTGATTTTGGGTAGAGAACTTATTATGCATATTCATTCTAAATGTCTAAAATTTAAACTTCCCAAGAAAGTGTCAAGGTTTTTATTTTATGCTCTTAAAGAATTAAACAATGTATGAATATGTTATTCTTCTAAAAAACAATTGTAGATTTACCACCTAAAAATGTAACATTATAGATTTAAAATTATATATAATTCTATGAGATTGTTATTATCCCAAAAAAATGTAAATAGAAAATGACTGGCTATTATAATTAATAATATCCTGTACAGAGATATATATTTTACATGAGGCAAGAGTGCTTGCAAATAATATGTGAATAATTCCTGAATACTTGCTGTCCAAATGATTTCAATGATTTTCAACTCTAGGCAACATCAACAAATCTATATTTGATGATGTTTTACAATACCAAAAGCTGTTATAAAAGGTATTGGCATATTAATTTCTACTCATGCCTTATTTGGTTTATTGATTATTTATGATAAGTATATCTACAGTCATTTCTTTTTAGTAATATCTTCTATCTTCATCATTAACTTTTGACATTATATTTTTTCTGACTGCTTTATGTTTGAATAACTATCTTAATCTAACTATTGCAATCAAATACATTTAACTGTTCCCATATATAATATATATGAGATTTAATTTAAAGTTTAAATTACCTCACTGTACTTAACTCCTTAATTATATACATAACAAATTACTGTTGGAAGTACTAATGATAAGATCTTGCAAGCTTTGTGGCTCTTTTGTATATGCTGCAGTAACATAAATGCTTTGATTAGTACAAAGTGTGCATTATTAAATAGCTTGTCAATTAGTTTTTTTAAATCTTGAATATTCATAATTTTTGTTTGCAAACTTTCATGATTTATTTTCTTCATTCTATTTAAATTTTATATTTACAAGTATTGAAAAACTTTTAAATATATTTCAGGTATTCATACACGGTTGTTATGTATAAACATATATGTGTATATTTTGATTTAATAATAATGACAATGATAAATATGAAAAAATATTGATGGGTGACATTTATTTAAATTTGTTTTTAAGTATGTTCGATGTTATGATTAGTCCATCATAAAAACAGTCATTTCTTTTAAACAGTATCCTGAATTTCATGCTTTTCCTTTCCATCACAATAGTAGTTATAAAAAATAGATTATAAATATAAAAAAAGTTCATTCGAGTAATCCAAATATATAATATCTCAAATAACAAAGAAAAATACACATTATTCCAGATGTTGCTCAAAAATTATAATTAAAAATTAAAATACTAAGACAAATAGCAATATAACAAGCTATAGAACCATATAATAATAAAGTAACTACAACAGCCTGTTAGAGAAGAATATGTATATCTGTAATAAATTATAAAAAAAAAAATAGGCAAAAATCTCTCCATACAGTAGTGCCACTCAAAGCAAGATAGAGTAATCAATGGATGCCAGAAGACTTGTGCATAAAATCTCTATCTAGTGCCTATTCATCCAATATCCCCAAACTAGTAGGCAGGCACTAGATAGGGATTTTATGCACAAGCCTTCTGGAATCCATTGAGTACTCTATCTTGCTTTGAGTATCACTACTATATGGAGAAAGTTTTGCCTATTTTAGCAACAGTTATGAGCAAGCATGTGAGTTAATGATCTTCTAGATGTTTAAAGATTTAATAAATTATATACACATGTATATCTATATGTCATGCAGAAAAGAAAAATTTAATAATAGTAATATTTTGTTGAAGGCACTTTTGATACTGTCTACCAGACTCATGGCAAACAAACTAAAGTGACCAGTTAAGATTCCAGTGCATGCTCAATGGGTACTAGAATTTCTTAGATTGACGTTATTTGACTTAGAAATAAAGCAGAATCCATATCTTCCGTTTCCTATCACTAGGCTGATTGCATAGATAAATCTATGTGTATAATTTATATTGTAGACAGAGTTATTGATTATTTATTTTTATATCTATAATAAAGCAAGAACTATATTTCAATTATGAGCATACTTTTATAACAAGAAACTAGAAAGCCTTTAATATGGAAATATCAATTAATTGCTAATTATTTTTTAGAGATCCACATATCAAAGTATACATGTTTGTAAAGATTCAATTTCCATTCAGATTTAAATATGTCTAATAATTCTCACCCAATAATAACATTATTAAACTTTCTTTTAACCAAGAAATTTAAATATATCACACATTGAATTTTTATATACTACTCTTATACACTTCAAATGATTTATTTTTTGCTAGAGTTTGCGTTTTAACTCAGAAATGAAATATCTAGTTCATTTAAACTTTAAGTTGATGGCATATTAATGAAATGAAAATAATCCAAATATATGACTGTCTGTCTATTGCTAATATCCCAGAATTATGGGAAATGTTTTTTTGGGGGGAGGAGGGAGGGAATTTAAGTCATATTAAAAATAATTAAAAAAAAAAACAAATGTTATATTGAATGTTATTTGAGTTGTAATGGATTCTTTTTAAATATGTTCAAAACTAATGATATTTTAATAGAATAATAATGTTAAAAATAAAAAAGATACTATAGATTTTGTTGATTAAATATATAAAATACTAAGAATATTTCATTGTTTTCACACTCGGAATTTAGATAAAATAACTGCAAACAAAAAAAAAAAAGGTACATACGTCAGGGTTCATTAAATTAAGTGTGAATTCTCTTAAATTGTTTTTTTTTCTTTTTTTTTTTTTAATTTTTTAATTTTTTTTTTTTAATTTTTTTTTCTTTTTACTGCAGAATCAATGTGCAAATAACACTTTCAGGATGATAAATGATTTTGAAAATTTACATTTATAACACAGTTCCAAAGCAAATCATTTTCTAATAGTTTATTTGATTAAATTTCATGAATATTTTGTATTTAGAAAATCAGAGATTTTATAGATAAATGGAGGATTGATGTGGGAGAATAATTTAAAACATAGAAGCAACTTATTGTTTATTCAAAAGGTCATCCAATTAATTCTGCTAGTAATAATATTTTTATTTAATGGAGTCAATGAAAAATTAATTAAAAAGCAAAATTTCAAACAATGAAAGGAGTAATATATATTTAAAACAAAATAAAGAATGATAAAAGTGAGTTTAATAGTAAACATAAATGTAAAATACTTAGCATAAAATAAATTAGGTGAGAATTGTGGCTTTTATTTCTTCCTTAAAAAGTCATTTTAATATTACTAAAATTAAAAATTAAATAGAGATATATTGGTATAATGGAATGCATTAAATTTATAATAGGTAACACAATTTATAATGTAAGGTATTTATCTTGACTATAATATTAGAAATAAGTAGGTATAAAATAGAACTTTAAAAATAATGCACATGTTGACAATTTAATGACTTGGCTGAGTAATTTATACTGTGATGCTTATATTATTAGAAATTCTATCAGTGATGCAATTAATAAAATATAATTAAGAGAATAGCATGAAGGTTTTAAAATTTGCAGCATATATAAACTTTACAATAAATTAGAATATGTCAAAAAAATTTTAATTTTATATTTCTATTGGATAATATTAAATTATTATGTAATAAAAGTATAAAATGTTATAATACATATAAATTTAATAATTTCACCTCACTTATCAATTAAGAGCTTGTTTGAGCTATTGGCACGCTCTTTGTAATTAAATTTAATAACGAATTAAAATGATACAAAGGTGGATATCATGAATACAGTTATTTAATTTTCACAAAATTTGATGAAGTAAAAATGAAGGGTTATCTTTTGCAAGCATCCATAAATTTTATAACAAGAATGGTATTAAAGATTTAAAAGATTGAATATTTAACTTCTACCAAATTTGGTTGATGAGTAAACTTATTAAATATAATATATGATAAATTTCATAATAGTAGAATAGACTTTAATTATATATCTACTTTAACCCTAAATTTTCATTATAAGTAATAAATTTCTGTAACATAATGTTCTTAATAAATTTAACACAGGAAGTAATCATCGATTTGTAAGGTGTAAGATATGTGTTAATATAAAACTGGAGAGACAAAAAATATTACGAAAAACAATATTTACAGTTGTTTTTCCCAATCTTCAGAAACATTGTAATGAATTTAAATTAGAACTTACAAATCGGTTTCAAGTATTAGTAGATTTTGAACATGATTCAGATTTTAATGAAATTAATATGAAAATAACTGATACACTTTTAAAAACTGCAACAAAAATAGCTGGTAGAAAAAAGCAGCAATTGACTAATAAAATTTCTACTAAGACTAGAGAATTTATGAAGAAAAGAAGGAATATGAAGATACACAAAAATGATGCATTAAAAAGAATTGAATATCTCAAATTTTGTAAAATGGTGCAGAAAAGAATTGAAAATGATATAAGAAAATATAACTGTGAACTAGCAAGGAAAGCTGTAGAAGAAAATAAAAGTCTCAAAAATGTTAAATAACATTTTAGTATTGGTAGGAAATTTATATCTGTAATAAGAAAAAAGGATGGAATTATTACTAAAATGAGAGATGACATCATGAAATTGATAGAATATTTTTATCAAGAATTATATACAAATCAGCATTTATTTTTTATAGCGTCTGTATACAATTGTAATCACATTCAGAGGATTCCTTTGGATTCCTTTTATTGCTGCATAAATTCTATATCTTGTATGGGTCAGAGGGTATTCATTTATTATTTAACACTCGCAAAAAGCGTTTGCACAATTTGGTTTGAAAAAGCCGATATGAATGTGATTACAAGAATTATATAGTAATAAAGAACAAGTACCTCCTATATCTACTACATCTTCCAAATTTCTGAGAATTTTAAATGAAGAAGTGAGATAAGCAATTAAATGTATGAACAAAGAAAAGGTCCAGGTAATGATGGAATTATAATTGATATAGTAAAAGAATCAGGTGAAGAAATAGAAATTTTTTTAGCAAAGTTATATTCCAAATGTCTAAATGATAAAGACGTACCGGATGATTGGAAGAATGCAGTAATAATATTAATATTTTAAAAAAGTTATAAAGAAGATATTAGAAATTACAGACCTATCAGCCTTTTATCAGTTTTATATAAAAATTTTACCAAGATAATTACAACTCGAATACAGAGAACAATGGATTTCCACCAAACAAGAGAACAAGCTAGACTTAAAAGTGCGTTTAGTACAGTAGATCATATCCAGATATTGAGAGAAGTTATAGAAAGGACAAATGAATATGAGTTATTATGTTTTGAATTTGTAGATTATAAAAAGGCATTTGATTCTATAAACATTTCTTCAGTCATTAAAGCATTTGGATCATTAAGGTATAGATCCAGGATATTGTCATATTTTAAAGAATATTTATAAAAATTCAACAACAACAATTAGATTACATAATTATACAGGGAAAGTCAACATTGAGAAAGGTGTAAGACAAGGTGACTCTATATCTCCAAAACTTTTTACAGCAGTGCTGCAAGAAGTATTTTGTGGATTAAAATGGGAAACTAAAAGAGTGAAAGTAAATGGAGATTATTTTAGTCATTTAGATTTTGCAGATGATGTAGTTGTTTTTGGAAATAATGCTTCAGAGCTTCAGGAAATGTTGCAGGAGTTATCAGATGAACGTAGTAAAGTAGGACTAAAGATAAATGTTAAAACGACTAAAGTAATGTTTAATCGATTTGCTCAAAATATGAAAATAAAGATTGATTATGATGAATTAGAAGTTAACAGTTACAAATACCTTGGTCAGATTATTAATACAGATGAAAACATAATGGAGGAAATTAATCATAGAATTAAACTTGGTTGGAGTGCTTTTGGTAGAAATAACTTGATACAAGGAAATATGTCTATGTGTTTGAAAAGGAAGGTTTTTAACAAATGTGTTTTACCAGTTTTTACTTATGGATCTGAGACTTGGACACTTAATAGAAGAAAAATACAGAGACTTCAGACCACTCAAAGAAGTATGGAGAGATGTATGTTGGGAGTAACAAGAAGAGATCAAAGACGCAATGTATGGGTAAGAGAACAAACAAGTGTTACTGACCTCATTGAAAAAATTAAAAGATTGAAGTGGAGCTGGGCTGGACATATTGCTAGATGATAATAGATGGACAATTGAAATTTTAAACTGGATTTCAAGAGATTGTAAAAGACCCAGAAAGATACCACATGTGAGATGGATGGATGAATTAAGAAAGTGTGCAGGAGTGATGTGGAGAAGAGAAGCTAAAGATCGGAGAAGATGGATTAAACTTGGAGAGATTTTTATCCTGCCATGTATTGATGATTGATGATGATGATGAACATAATGTAGAAAAGTACAAAAAGGCAACATTATGGTTTAATGCTTTATAATATAGATGAAGAAGCAGGCAGATGAAGGAAGTAGATATAATAATTTGACAGTGAAAAGTAATCAGTAACAAATGTCTATATTCTACAATAATATAGAAAAAGAATCAAGCAGATTAAACAATGTATAATAGAGGTTGTTATTTAATTTTAAAACTTATAAGCAATTGCTAATGCTCAAAACAGAAATAAAATTTTAAAAAATGACTGTGGTAGAGTTATTAAATTGTAAAACACAAAAATTAAATGATAAAATTACAAGAGATGCAATTAGTATATCACACCACTAAAATTTCATATACATTGATTTTTTAAAGATTTATGAATTGAGAATGTGGACATCTCAACAGCTTTATATAAGCATATATAATTTGAAAAAAATTAGTATTCATTTTGCTTGCACAATGTAAGATGTTCTCATAGTGGGTTGGATTAGAATTCAAAACATAAGACCCATAATATGCAGAATCTCTGTAGTTTGCAGAAAGGAGAGCCAATGACTTTTAGATTGGAATTGAGCTGCAAATAAGCAAGAAAATCAAGGAACAACATTTACTATCAAAAAGTGATAAAAGGGATATTGGAATCTATTTCTATAAAATTTCTCAATTCCTATGATTGTGAATTTGTAATGGTGATTGTTGACCTCTATTATATAAGTCATCCTTTTAATGAATGCTGGGTCAGCAGTAGAATCTCTTCCATGTCAACAAAAAGTCATTTTATATGAGACTGTGAGAAAGAAAGTAATAGGCAGATTATCATTTTTTAAAAAGATGACTAAGCCTCTAATGAAGGCCATTGCTAAGGAAAGAATGAAACAGAAAATCATTTTGTCTTATCTTGCTTTTTTATTATGAATTCAAGATTGATTCAGTTGTGTGTTAAGACATTAGCTAAGCAAATCTTTGGTATTTAAACCAACAAGAGTCAATATGAGCTAATTAAGTTGTACACCATCAAAATTCTCATAAAAATCGTACATTCACAAAAGAGGCTATGAGAGTTGAAACTTGAAATAAAAGGTTACTGAGGAATGTGAGAAATTGGAAAATATTGAAATGGGAAATGAAAATGAATAATGCTAATGTTATAGGATTAAGTGATAAGTAGGAAAGCTGTGGAATGTAACTACTGGGAATGTTAAATTGCTTCATTCTGATGATGATAGAGCAGTAAATGAAGTTGGCATTACTGTTGGAAATAAAATTTGGAATAGTACTATAAGGATAGATTAACAACAAATTCTAAAGATTTAGGATTTATGCAAGCTTATTTGCCAACTACACATCATGATGTAAAAAAAATGAATGAAATAATACAAGAGGATAAAACTGAATGTATATCTGCTATTGGGTGATTGTAATGTAATTGTGGGCAAAAGTAAAAAGAAAAATAGTTGGGAATTTCAATATTGAAAAAAAAAGGAATGAAAGAAGCTGGCAGATTGTAGAATTTTTTTGCAAACATTTGATTTAAAAATCGTCCAAGAAGATGATATAAAATGGGGAAAATATTAAGTAATAAAGAAAGATATTAAATAGACTCTATATCGATACGGGATAGATATAAGAATAGTATTAAAAGTTTATTTGCTTTGACTGATGCTGATATAATGTCTGATCATAATATGGTTATTGCTAAATTAAAATTAAATTTAAAAAAATATGGCAAGACAAAAAATATATGCAAGATGGGATTTGGATAAATTGAAAGAAGTTTAAAGAAAGGAAGGCTTGGTTCATATGTAAAAAAATAAAATGGATTGGCAATGATGATGAATATAGAAATGACTCTGATAAATGTTAGTGTAGGATTAAAGAGGGAACATTATAAATTTTAAAAAAAAGTGATAGGAACTATTCAGTTATGGAAAATTAAACAATTTTGAATAACAAAAGATATACTATAAAGAAAGAAATAGAAAATGGAAGAATGTTAATAGTGAGAAAGAGCAAAGACCATATTGAAAATTAATAATGAACTAAAAAGAAAAACAAATTAAAAGAAAAATAGTTGGAATGAGAATATGGATATTTTAACAGTATAAGAAGGAGTAATATGAAGGGATGGAAAATCATCATCATCCACCCCAAATATTACAATTATCACTTAATATTACATTAACAAATATAAAATGAGCATAAGCAAGAGAGTATCAACATAAAATAAAAGATAGTTATTACAACAATATTAATCAATTACATCACCACTATCAATAAAATCAAAACCCATTTTTTGTAAATGGATTTAAAAGAGATACATTATAAAATCTAATCTAATTATCTTCTAGCCAATGTCAAATAAAGGGCATAATATAAGAGCAACTATTTACATGCACATACTTAATTGCTAACCTTATCAATCGTAATAAAAAATAATGATTGGAGTCTGATGCATGCTGATGTCATCAACGCTCTGGTCAACTATAAATTAATTTATACTCTCAATAAATCAAAGGCAGTGAATGGATGTTAAAGGTGATCATAATCTTTGTACAATCCACAGAATAATTTGGATGTCCAAACAAAACCTAAGTGCACACATATAAGTAAATTAACTGTTATTGCTCTAGAATTAACTGAGTATCACAATGCCCCTATGACCTGTGATTGTAACCAAGAGAAAATATAAATGTATATGTGTAATATACATTAATTTAAATACTGTCACTGAGATAATTTACAAATCACTTAAAATACTAAGCTATAATGAAATTAAATCACCCCCACTGTCACTTCATATAATAGATGTGGAGGAATAAAAACATTAACACTGTTATTTTTAAGCAATTATTTGATGAAGTTAAGTAATAATTAATAAATTCAGAAAACACATGACAATATAATAATTTCATTTGTAAGACATTTTTATCAATATATATACAAAATTTCATATAGCCAAAACCATTTAATTTTATTATACTACATTAATCAACCTTTACTTTCTGGTGTATTCCTCCTTTTTTTTAATAATTAAATATAGAATTTTAAATACATAAAAAAATAATATACAAAACTTTTTAATAGTTTACTTTTAAAAACTTTATAAATAAATAAAAGTTAGTTTTAATTTCACAATAAAACTTTTGAAGTGAATAAAGCATCTAAGTCAATTGCCCCATTATGCCATGAAAAAAAAAGCATTTCTTTGCTATATTTTTTTTAAAACCTTTAAACATTTAAAAAAAACCCTCAGAAACTTGGATAAATGTTTGCCCTATGCTCTGTCTAAAAGAACATTTTATCTTATTAATTTAACTTTGTCTCATTATCAAAATAATGTATAATAAACAAATCCTTTTTTAAAAGCTTGTCTGATTACTATAAATTTAAAGCCCTTGATCTATGTCAGACTGTTCTTTTTTTATAACAAATTCTCTGATACAAGTTACTTTCCCACCTCTTGTCATTTCCTTGCTTATAATTTTTTCTCTTGTCCCTGTCATGTTCTATTTTTTATTTTCTACCTCGTATATCTGAAAACCTTTTGCTGAGGAAAACCCATTTTTTCTAACTTTATTTCCACCTTATCTGTTCTAACATTATCTTGTTTTAAGTAATTTTTCCCTTCACTTACATCTCTTACCACCTCAACTTCCTTTTCAACTCCATAACTTTCTTTATTCAGATAATTTTCTACAGTTTCTGAAGCCTCCTAAAATTCTCAATCTTTCCATTATTTTTCAACTCATTTCTTTCATTTTCTTTATCACTTCAGCTTTGAACTCAACCAACATCATCTGTTGATTTGAATTCTCTATTTTATTCCATCATAGCCTGCTGACATTGTTTTATTTCTTGATTCATTTATCTCATCTTGGATTTCATCATCTCCATCATCATCTGAGTCTCTGACACTTCTTTTTTCTTTTCTACTATGGATTTTTGAAAGAAACATGACTTTCTTCCAACACTACATCCCTATCAATTTCTACAATGGCTTTCATTTTTGCAAACAAGATTAAATCCAATATTTTTGTACTTTTTAACTTTTACTTTCAGTTTTACAAAAAAGATAACTTCTTAATAATTATTTATTTAACCATTTTCTTACACTGAAAAATAAATCCAAAAGAAAAATTCTATTTAACTGTTTATTTTTATTATATTAAAAGATATACCTCTTACTCCAAACTGCCCCAACAATACATGCCAACTAGCACAATATGATCCCTAATACTTAAATCTTGCCTTCCACACCTGAAATATTTCTCAATTGTCTGAACAAAATCTCACATGGGTTTTAAATTTGAAGCCCTATGTTGGTAGCATTAATATTTTAATATTTGTTGTACTGATCATTTTTTCAATTCTTTTGATCACCGAGGATGCCACTAGGTCATTTACTCTCTAGAAAATTTAATATATAGTCATCAAGAGTTAACGATGATGATAAATGCTACCAGCTAGACCCAGGGAGAAAAAGAGATCTTTAATTGTGTTTAGACAATAGAAAAAAGAACACAAAGACAAATGTTAGCCAAAATAATTCTAAAATAATTTTAAAGTTTATTAAATTAAAAAAAAAATTAATCCCAGGCAAATAAAAATATGAAAGTTTGACTCGGATTTTTTTCGAGTGAATTTATCAGAGTGTGTATAACAGTATTGAAAACATTAAACACCCTGGCAGATAAGGTTAGTTTCTCTCCTAAGATTTAAAAGAGATTTATGATTTCCTGCTAGCAATATATAAAAACTAATTCCAGTTTTCATATTTAGAAATTTTGAAACAAAGTGATCTTGTAGGGAAAACAATGAACAGTAGAGGCAAGCTTTTCTTAACCCAGAAAAGAAACATCAAGACTAAGAATGTCATATATATGCAGAACAGCTCATGAATGACCATATTCAAGATCATGAAGGTTGATTCAATTACTAGAAAAAAAATAAAAGAAGAAAAGATTACGATCTTACATAATCTTAAATAAAAGGAAACAAAATCTCCAATTTAGGAAAACAGAATAAAATACTCAATAAACCATCAGCCAAAAGATTTTGGGTCTGCAAGAAATGCAAACCAATATTGATTAAATTAATTATAAAGAATGACTAAAGGATAGGTGAGTTAAAAGAAAATTATGAAGGTATGCCACAGCATCTATCAATGGTTAGAAATATAAAAGAAAAAAACACTAGGCATATAAAATAAAAACCTGCAATATACTCTCAGATAAATAAATTTAAAAATTTAAAATCTTAAAATTAAGATTCCACTACATACAATAATAAGAAAAATGCATAAAATAATTAAAAATATTAGAGGAATATTCAAAACTTATAATAAAAACAGGTTTCTTTTAATATTAGGCTGAGACTTTAACAGTGATTTAAACATGAGATTCAAGTCCTGGTTATAATATGAAAATCTTTTACCATAAAGCATAATGTTAGATCCATCTGATTTCTTCCAGTGGGATATGCAAAGTTCCAGTTTATATAGTTCCTTACAAAGGCTTTGAATTACATTTATATATATTGAGTTGTCTGGAAACAATCATTGGATCAGTTCTGGACTAGGCTTCAGGGACATATTAAATTTACAATTATGGAACTCCAGAATTTATCTTGGGATTGATTTAGCATAGCATGCTGTTAAGAAAGTTCCTTGTGGTAGGTAATTTAAACATTCTTGAGGGACAGTCACTATTTTAATATTGTAACATATCAATAATCAGCAGAAGAATATTTATAACCAGCATAATAAGAATAGGCAGATTAATCAAAAGTCAAAAACCCAGGGCTATTTGTGTGAACTGTTATCTTCTGTGCCATCTTTAATTAGAAGTTTTTGACCAAGATAAATATCTCTCTCTCACCTAATGTTAATTTTAAAAAAACAACTGACCAGAGCTCTTATCTTATTCAAATTAATTAAAAAAATAAATTCAAAAATAAGTCTCAGCTTTTTTTAACAATAGATTACAATCAAAAATAAAACTAAACATGATCGCAATCAAAACTTTTCAAAATTAAAATGATTTTTCCAAAATATTAAAACTTAGCTTGCTTTTAATTAATTTGAAAAAAATTAAGGACAAAAGAAAATTATTTTAAACTAAGATCCATTGAAAAGTAAAATCATAGAATTTAAAAATATAAATAAGTATGTGTGTTATTGCATGTACTCTTAATACATAAAAAAATAATATACAAAACTTTTAAATAGTTTTCTTTTAAAAACTTTATAAAAAAATGAAAGTTAGTTTTAATTTTGCGATAGAACTTTTGAAGTGGATAATGTATCAGGTTCAATATACTGAAATCCAACTGCAAAACATTAACTCCTATGTATATTTTAGATTAATTTGGCAACATGTTATTATATTTTTTAAAACTATTTTGGTTTATATATATATATGATCACAGATGGAGCTTTACCAATAGCTCACTCAAGCTTGTTTAAAAAAAATGCCAAGAGAGAATCAAAAATTCAATACCTCTTTCAAATTGTCTCCAACCTTTAAACCATGGTTGAAGACAATTTGAAAGAGATATTGAATTTTCGATTCTCTCTCGGCATTTTTTGTAAACAAGCTTGAGTGAGCTATTGGTAAAGCACCATCTGTGATCATAAAATGCAAGCTATAGGCAGGTTAAAATTTTTTAACTTGTTTTTGTTTATATATATATATACAGGAATAAAATATCTACTAACAATCAATGTATTATAAATTCTTAAGAAAATATAAATTTTTATTTTCAATGTAGAAAAACATATTTCTAATAAACATATCTTACTTTTTAGCAACAAAATATGACACTACTGATGGCTTTATTATTGTAGCAAAATTTCTTTTGTGAATGGAAATGAATTAGCAACAACAATCCATGTGCTTATTTCTTAATTATGCAGTATTTCATGATTTAATTTATTTATCAAATATTTAATTTTATTCCCAACAAAAAAATGTTATAGCTTATGTGTTTGGTCAAATTTTCATATTTTATTTATTGCTACATCAATAATAACATTTAATATTTCATTTAAAATTTTGTTCATAAAAAATTATTTTATTTTCTGGTATTTTAGCTTTATATAATTTGTTATCTTCTGTATACAATTTGGAAATGAAATGTTCAATCTGTCATTTTTTAACAAAATTGTCTATACTGATTTTACATTAAGTATTTTGGAAGCATTTAGAGAATTGTAAATTTAATAGGTATTTAAATGAAGAATAAGTTTGGATTTTGGTCAGTTTATCTATTTCAATTGCTTTTTATTACATACTTTAGGAGATTTAATAATATACTGTATATGTCAGCTATATATTTTTGAATTGAAATTTATTTTTCTTATAAGTAATCACTATACAATAATATGTTTATCATTTTAACAATTATATATCAAATGAGCAATTTTATTACACCATGAATTATCAATCTTAATAAAATTATTTTTTTATATTTTTTATACAAATTCCATTTTATTTTATATATCAAAATACTGTTCTCTTCATTTTGAAATAATATAATTAAAACAACTTTAAGCTATGGTTTTCCAATAGTAAATATCAGTCACTTATTCTCCATCTGAGATGTACTACTGATATAACTATTGCTTAATAATCCCTTACTAATTTTCAGAAAAGTCTATAGAATGGTTTTGTGCCATTTTCAGCACCTACTTCTGATATCTATGGCAAGATTTTAGATTTTTCTACATCAACATTTAATTCATCAGTTACTTCCATTCTTTTTTAATTTCTGTTTATGATTTTTGCCTCAAGTTTTAATTCCTCCACAGTTTTTGCATTTATTTTTGATTCTCTCTTTGACAGAAACTGTAAAACTTAAAAGTTATAATTTTCTGAATTTTTCCAAATTTCATTTAGCAATCCTCTCAGTTTTTTCTTCATATTTATTAGCTCTTTTTAACTTTTCTGGCTAATACATTCTTTTTTGTGTGTGTGCCCAGGATTTCTTATCTACTCTCTTTTCTGTTCAGTATTTAATTTTCCCTTTTCCCATTTTACTAAACAATTTAATATATCAAAAATATTGAATAGAAAGCAAAACTACAAATGAAAAATTTTTTCACGTAACAATTAAAAATAATTATATAAATTAACTTAATGGGTAATTCATTGTGATCATGTGATGTGGTAATTCATGTTTGAAAAGCACTCATTAATCTTGTATTTAAGCAAAAGTTGGAGAAATCAAGAGGATTCTCATAGATAAGTGCATAAACTTTTTACTGAGTATTGCTTTTAATAGAATATCTTAATTGCTTAGAGCAGGGGTGTCCAACAAATCAATCGTAATCCACCGGTCGATCGATCGCAAAGCCATTTTTGATTGATCGCGAGGCCAATCTGGCAAGAGCTGTCAGGTAACAAGTGAAACAAATTAAGTCAAGATTTTCAAGTTTTTTTTTGTTATTTTTGTTCTATTTTTTTTTTTTCAATTTTAGATAGGTGAAGTCCACTAAGCCATATCATTATTGAAAATAATATTTTAATCTTGATTTAATGTAGCTAATTTGAATTAATAAATATTGTTAATAATTACTCATGTTGCTTTAATTCCCCCAGACATGAGTTTTTTGGCCTGCTAAATAATTATTTTTTACTAGGTAGACATAAAAAAATAGTATGTATTTCACACCTCCCTCCACTTAGACTATGCCTATGACAGCAAGTCGATCGCCGATCGCAACACATTTTTAAAATAAAAAGTAGATTTTATGAATACAAAAGTTAGCCATCCCTGACTTAGAGCATCAACTTAATTTCAGCAATCATGAATGTGAATGGCCTGGATTCAATTCCCATGACAGTAATGTATTTAAGCAGGACAGCAATATCTGAAAAATAAAGAACAACAATTCCATTTGAAACATTTATTATGTTATATACAAGATATCTGCTTTTATGATCAGATAATATATTTGAAAAAATTAAATAAAATTTATTTTCTTCTAAAAAATTGTGAAACAATTGATACTCGATGATGTAAATAGTTCGACATAAAATAACAAATATCTCTGTATGATATGTGTGCTCTATTTGCCTGATTAAGGAGGTTTGTTTAAATTTCTTTGCATTATTAATCTCACATTCTTGGTCAAGTTGTAATTTTCAATGTCTATATAAACATATCAGACTATAGATAAAGGTAATACCACCTTTGTTGTTAAAGAAGATTGCATTGACTCCAGGTTGAGATTGTTGATTTGATATCTGTATATATATACACATCCATTTAAAGTATTGATATCCGAATCTCAAATTTAAAATTAATTCACAGATTATATCTATAGCATATTCTTTTTTTAAACAAGTCATACACTAAATTCTTCAGCTTTAAAAAAGTGAGCGTGTCTACTAATACCTTGCAGAATTACATCTAAAGGGATTATTAATTATAAATAAACCTTGATTAGAATTTAAAATATTTTCTTAAAGATTTTAAAAGCATCAGTAGGTAAGTTATTCAAAATTCGGTGATCTGCCAATTTTTTGAATATTTTGATACTTTTTAAAATGGACCGTCCACTGTTCAAAATATGGACTAAGCATCATTTCAATTTTAATGCTAGAATTCTATTATACAACATTTTACAAAGATTTAATCATTATTCTATAGCGATCTTTATCAAAACACTTTTAGAAGTCATGAAACCTGATTTTCAACAATCACATGATAAATACAAACTTGACTAATCTTTAAAGGCAAATATTACTGCTATAGCATGTCAACTGACATTTTTAATACTTTTCTGTCATTTATATTTTTACAAGTTTACCTAAGCAATGAAATATACTACTGCTGTGGAAAAAAAAGTACAATTAATGAAGTAATAATCAAAATTACAGAATATAAACGACTAATTTAAGACATTAAAAAGAATTGTTTTGTTTGCTGATCATATGTTAATAAGGCTGTAAAAAATAAATTAAGAAAGACATCCCCCCTCCCACCCCTCTCATTTCATTCTTAACACTGAAATTTATAAATACGAAATTATTTGATTCAATAAATAAAACTCCACGGACGTACACTCAGGTATACATTTCCCGTAGCTGTTTTCTTTTAAAATAAAAGTACTTTTTGTAAATTTTCAATCACTCATCTGGGAAATTGTAAGAATGCTCTTTGGCATTAGTTGCATTACAAAAAGTGAACCTGCTAATTTTTATTAGAAGCAATGATAAAAATTTATTAAGGAAAAGCGATTTAAAAACGTAATCATTACATATTAAATGACTAATTTCAATAAATTTAAACAAGTAAAAGCTATTGTAAATTTTAATTAATACTGTACAAGTTAAATAAATGTTTTTTAAATAGTTTTATTTGTTTAATACTAAAAAAAAAAAAAAAAAACACTTTTTAAACTATTTTATTTTATTGAATATACATATACTATTTTTCAAAAAGCCGAAATTGTAATTAATTTATAATAATACAAAATAGATACACTGTCTGTCATTCTATAAGATATTAATCTCATCATTAAATTGCCACAATGCTATTTCATAACTCCTAAACTGTACGTTATTCAGAGCCATCATTTTGACAGGCCTGCTACTTCAGGTGTTCGAACTTTTTATGGATTGCCGAGGAATAAACTATTTATTTGTTTTTACAAATACAATAGCATTAATTTTAATACCTAATATTTAAAAACGTCTATTATAAAACAAAATTTTGTTTATCTTTAAGCCTTTACAATAAATAAATTATATTGCATTGTGTTTTAAAATTGTTTGGTGTTATTATTAAAAAATTATACAATATACTGAAAGTATATATAAACAAAACTATTTATAATAAAATTAAGTTTTCTGTGCATTTTTAGCAGAGTTTGTATTTACAATAAAGGGGAAAATATCTATTTTTCAGATGTGAAAAATTCACAAATTGGAAATGGCCTGGAAGCCAAGCATTTGGATCCATAGTATTTTACATGTATTACTTTGATAGTAAGTATCATCGAAATTGCTAGAAAGAACTAATATTATATATTTTAATAATAAATACAAACTACATTATTTGTTTATATATATATAAGCAATAAGTAGTGTTTAATAAACTATGTTAATAGTATGTCAGTTGATCTGGTGTTAACAACAGAAAATATAAAAAGTAAAATAGTAGTAGGCTAACAGAAACTTTCAAACAGGACTAATTAAAAAAAAAAAGAAATGTTGAATTAAACTACATTGACAATTCTTAGGAAAGCTTGATATCCTATTAATTTGTTATTTTATTGTGAATTTATTATTTTAAAACTCAAGGTTTATTGCTCAATCTGTCATTTCTGGTGTTTCAATATCTCTACGATTTTATTCAATAATACTCCTTTTATTATTTCTTTTTTTTTTAAAAATGGTGCCTTGTCCGAAATGTTGTTTTTGTTGGCTGCCTATTTATGGTAGACAAAAGAGAGTTAAATGTAATGCATTATATTTAAAAGCTGTTCATTTTATTTTCCTTGGACAATCTTAAAAGTGAAGTCTTGCATTGGTGGTCGAGAGGTCAGCGCGACTTCCTTGCACTAGCAGGCAGTTGCGGGTTGCGGGTTCGCGTCCCGGCCGATGCTATGACACTTAAAAAAAAAAAATCTTAAAAGTGAAGGAATTATTGAAATTACAAATATTAATCAGGAGAAAGATAATTTTGGCGTTAATTATTTTGACTGCGATCTTATACCAACAAATTACTGGTGAAAAATGATTACCTTACTTATGAAAGCAATGCGGATATATTATATATAGATGTTTCGTCTAAAAATGTTTTTGATAGTAATTATATAATGGAAGGTTTTTAAAAAAATTGTAATCTTTGTTAAAAGGAGCACTAAACTTTTGACAGATTTTTAAAATGTACTGGGCAATGCGTTAAGTATTTTCACGCAGTTTGTTTATTTTTCTTTTTTATCTGTTACTTTTAAAAGAGCAATATGAAATAAATTATTAATTGTTAATGATAATAAATCTGAAAGAGACTTTAGTTTATATGTAGAAAAAAGTATATTCTATATTTATAATAATGACTTTTATAATCAAGATAATTGTCTAGAATTTTTACCGATTTGTTTTATCGAATCCTCAGGGTATAAAAATACAAAAAGTGAATCTGGAAACATAGTTACTGAAGTGAAACAAGGCAAGGAATTATCTTACAATATTGAATTACGATCACTTTATTAAAAAATCAAAATATAACAGTACTTTATTATATAAAAGAAAAAGATTTTATTCCTTCTATAACAATATAAATATAGAAAAACAGTTATCAAATGAATTATTATCACTATACAGTTCATTGATGATGTTTTTTATGGATATGGTATTCATTGATAATGCTGATAAACAATTGAATGACTGTAACAATATAACAAATAATGACAACAAAATAATAGGAAAAGTAAAAACAATAATAATGGGAAATATTTTTAAACTTATGGTACTCAGATATCATTAAAAAAAATTAATTGTAATACAATTACAACATATATGAGAGATAGTTTGACATAAAGAATGGTTATCATGTGATGTTTGATAGAAATAGTTTGATAGATAACTTGAATGAAATTCCAAACTTTATAAAAGATATATATGTCACAAATCTTATCAAGAGAAAGAAAATAATTGTAATCATTGTGCTAATAATAATGATAAAATACAAGACATATATATTGAAGAAGATAAAATGAATACAAAGAAATATTAACTTTACACAGAGATCAAATATATATGTACAAAAAAGCAATTATTATTGAAGAAAAAGAAGTGGCAAGCATAATAAATAAATTATCTGAGAACAATGGGGAAAAACAAATTAAAAATGGATGTGTCCTGCATAAATCAATAGATCAAGATAATACTAATATAAATGAAATAAAATAAACAGGAATTAAAAAATCAATGAAAATTGATAAAAAGAATTTATGGATATAGACTTTTGGGAGAAAATATAGTAACAAATGATACTGATGTAGAAGAATATACTATAAATGATAAAGAAATAATAAGCAGATATTTAAAAAAAAGACAATACACAAACAAAGTATATTATAATAAAAAACTGTCAATGGAATGTGAAAGAAATTTATAATAATAGCATAGATATAAAGATTTAAAGTAATACATATAATTACTCACAAAAAAGTCAGTTTACATAACAGGAACATAATATAAACAATAAGAGATAAATATAGTGATATTAATGATATATATGACAATATTGATAATTATAATTACCAGTTTTAGGGAAAAAATGTAAAATCACATAATAAAAATGAATTTCTAATATCAATAACTAATTCTTATTTAGATGAAAATATTTTTAAAAATTATATTCAGGAATATTTAAGAACTCTTATTAAATGTATAAAAATTGATATGGGCAATACAATGTCTACAAATTATTTTGTAAGGGTGCCTGAATATTATAGAGATGCTATGATAAAATTAAAATGGATTCTCATGCTACTAAAAGCAGGTGCGAGATATTTCTTTGGAGAATTATCTAATGCTACTATTAAAAAAACATTATGGTAGGAAATAAAAACACATAATTAATTTAATGAATTGGCAAAATCATGCAAATAGCAAAATAATAAGATGTCTTTATATGAATGTTAGAGTAAATTTTCTTATAAATTGATTAAAAAACCAAATTAAAATTATTAACTAACACTACTATTAATTAACATAAAAAAATTTAAAATAATTTATAATTACAATGTCTTATAATTCAATCAATTTTATTTTTATATGAAATGTTAATTATTCACTCTTCATCATGATAATTGAGAAAGTTCAAAAAGATTTAAATTAATTAATATTTTGAATACAATATCAAATGTCTTTAACAATCATATTTTTTATTTATTATCTTATTTAGATTATATGCAAAATATTAAATATCTTCAATTTTTATAGTATATGTTTGGCAAGAATGATGAACAATGACTTGGAAACAAACATTAATATTTATTTTATTAATATCATACAAAATTTAAAATAATTTACACATATATTTAATGAATAATATTTAACATGTTACAAAATTTTATAAATTAATATTTATTAATTATAATAAACTAAAATAATTCATACTTCACTCTAAAATTATTTACAAATAGGATGTAGTATATTCTATACTTTACTCCATTAACATTAAGATATTTCTTAATATTTTTTGTATTAAAAATATATCAACAAAAATATACAATTTGTATTCTTATCAAATTATAAATATTTCATAAATATAGTCGTTTATATTATCCTTCATGTAATGTTATCTAATTACAATTTTATATTTTGCTCCTTCTATTTTTATTATTTTGTTATAAAGTAAGTATCTAATTATTTAAAGTGTTCATTAAGATATGGCACTTTATTATATTACTCAGTAATAAGAATAATTATCATGTTTTCTTTAAATATCATATCTCTATATAGTTCATACTTTTCCTTCTGTATTTTGATCTTTGATATCTAATAGAAAATTGTGTTTCATCATTCTTGCAAGAAATTAATTTGCTTTATAATCATTTGAAATTTAGTTATTACCATTACTTAAACCTTCAATTCTCTTATATGATGTTTATACCAGTGTGATTTTTCATGATAACAAGTGTGGGATGGATATTTTATAAAATCATAATAAATGATACCATGGACTGAATGTAATTTAAGGTCACATATTATCTTCTATCTTAATTTTCTATCTTGGCTACTATTTCAAGCTCTTACACATTTTAGAAAATATCACTACCCATTATATCATAAATATTTTGACTTACTCTATACTGTATCATATTTAACTTGAGTCAACACATCCACAACACTACAGTATTTCAAATAAATCTACTTTCTCATACCACAATTTAAAATCTGACACTTCATATAAAATACTTAACATTGCATAAAATATTATTTATCATTTTTCTAATATCATCTAACTTATTCTTAACACCTTAATATTTTGACATACCAAGAAGACTTAAAAACAAACAAATAGTTTTATCATATAATTTATCATAAATATAATAAATCAGATATCTTTAACCTATAAAGAGATCAATCATGCATAAACTTATACACTCATATTAATATTATAATAGATATATTCAATCCTTTATCATATACTTTCATGTAAATTCACATATTATAAATATCATTTATTTTACCTGATTCCATGCATAAATAATATTTTATGATTATCATTGTTGACTCTCTTGTGAATAGTATTTCTTTCATGTTATATAATTATAATCAAGGGACAAGAATTTTTGATTTTTTTTTTTTTATTACAAGAAATTCTAAAATACATAAATCTAAAAAATAACATATGAATTAAAAAATTCTAAGTACTTAATACTATCTTAATATTATAGTCTATACAACTAAAATAATATAAACAAACCTTTTCTTCAACTCCTTGAACTGAATAAAAAAATCACAAAACTTTTAGGGAGTACAAGTTACTATGACAACATAACCAAATGCTGCTTGAAAAAAGAGAAAATTATTTTATTTTTTTCTCTCCCTTTTGCAATTTTCGCCATTATAAATAGCATAACTTGCAAATATAAATAAAATCTAAATAAGAATTATTTAACAACAATAATAAGTTCTTAAATTACAAGTTCATTTTTCCTTATATATAATATCTATATGCTCATTTAATGATTCAATAAAAATATTATATTTTTTAAAAAGTTTCCTTTTTTCTGCATACTCCAAAAAATACATACTTCTAGATTATAAAGTACTAAAATTCCCTTTCCAAATAATTCATATTTAAAATATTTAATAAATTACAAATATCTATATGATATTAAACTTAGTAATTATAAACCTTTAATAAGACTTAATCTGCATTAGATCTTTCTTCTCTTAGACCATTATCATCTTAATGTCATAAATAAATTCATATCTTGAAATGTCAATAGTCTTAACAAACAGAAGTAATTGTTTCTATCATTACTAAAGATAAGATTTAGCAAAAAATGTTTTTATTATAATGCACAGTATAAGAAATAAATTCCTTACACCTTTTTTTATTTTATGTAGGAAAAACAGTTTGATAATCTGCAGTTTTCTTGTTGAATTATATTTTGTTTATTTGAATGAAGTTTCATTTCTTTCATTATCATAAATTTATAGTTAGCCCATGTATAATACTAACAAGATAATTTTGCTTTTTATTCCATGTTGAAATTATTTAATAAACTTCTTAAAATTTATTCCATCTTTTAATAATAATATACTCATAGTTTAACATTAAATTCAAACCCTTAAATTATATAACACACATTATTATCATAACTATTGATTTTATGAATTTTAATGAAATTTATATGATTAAAAAGTAACATATTATTTGAACAATTACCAAATGAAATATGGTATCAGGAATGAATGTGTGTGTGCACATCTATTAACACACTTCTCATGTCTCATTTATTTTATCATTGATTAAATGATTTTGAAACAATAAATATATAACAATTTTCAATTTAATTATTAACTGTTAAAAAAATATTAATTTTAATCATTATAATTATGGCTTTAAAATATCTTACATGATTTTAAGTATTATTTACTTTTTATCTTAAAATAAATAATATAATTTATATTCCAAAACTACAACTTATATAAATAATATATATCTAAAAAAATTAACTCATATTTAAGCAGCAATATATTTAAATTCTCCTACAAATTAAATAATAGGTTTTTATTATTCATTATATAAAATTTATTTTTTTACAAAAATTGACCACTAACAATAACCATATAATAATGTTCTAAATAGAAAGGTTACAATATGTCTGTATTCCAATTATAATATATATATATGTTATACTTAATGTTTTCATGGTTATATGATGTAGATAAATTATAACTTGAAAATGGCGGTTACTATTCCGTCGAAATATCGGTGCTCAACGGAAAATAATACACGGTATATCCCAAAAAGTTATAATTTATATATATATTGTAACCTTCTGAATGAGCACAAGTAATTAAACTGTGTTGCATCAGTAGTGAATAACTGCATTGTACTAAAAAAAATGAAATAGCCTTAAAATTTTAAAATTTTTCTATTAATGGTTCAAAAACTTATATGGGGCCAACTGTGCATTTTGATTAGCAATTTTTCAAGCATGTATTGTTATTATTATGTTTGATAAAGTGTTTAATGCAAGGAAAGGGGTGGATTATTACAGAAGGTGTTGTCATAATAGTAAGATTGATGCAGGTTGTTTTATTTATTTATAAGATAGTGTTGGTGTTTGTTTGTATGGTTTTCTGATTTATTATTCACTGACACCCATCCATTTACCAAGTATTGTAGTCAGTGAAATGTTTAACATATAGTCATATCAATTATATCTATTCAGGATAACTTAATATTTATGTGGCAGTACATATGCATGCAAGTATGTCTGTATTATTTTTCATTTCATTTTCATATTTAATTACAATAAACAATATTACACTTACAATAAAACATTTAAACTATAGTAATTATCTTTAATAATTTTGCAAAAATATATTTCCTTAAGTAATTAATGGATATTTGGATTAATAAATTATTTGACAATTTAAATAATATTATCAACCATTTTATTTAATAGCTAATTAATATTCATTTGTTTTAAGTTGTAAAAAGTTATTTTTTTGTTTTATTTGACTTGATTTAATAGTGAAGATCAAAATAATTTTTTTTTCAAGAAAAGATTTTTTGAATATTAATTAACTCTTGTCTGCAAAAGGAGGAGTTGACCTTTTTAAGAGGAAAAATGACCTTTTGATGGAAGGAAGTGATGTCTATTTAACTAATAGTCACTAGTAAAATTTGTTCATTATTATTAGTGTAACCATTTGCCTTAGTTCATTCTGCCTGTAACAAATATATCTTCTAGAAGTCAAGCTAATTTTTAAAGCTCCAAAGAAAGTCTAAAAAGGTCATAGGGAAATTCTAGTACCAGAAGTCTTTAACTAGAATGATGAGCTAAAATATAAAGAAAAAGGTATATCAATTCCATTCTTTGCTCAAATTAAACACTTAAATTAACCCTATCATATTTATTTTCATTCTAAAATGTTTGTCTACATTATTAGATTTATGCTACTTTATTTATTGATAATTATTATTGTTAAGAAGAGAGTCAAAATGCATGAACTCTCTAATCTACTAACTAAATGGTGTCTCTTTTATAAATACTTTATGGAAACAATACAAATCAATTTAACAGGATTTATGTTCAGCTCTCATATAAACTTATATTTTACTTCTAGAAAGGTTAAATTAAAATTAACAGGATGCATGTACTTTATTATGCGATACCTTAAATTGCTTTAAATTATTATAGGATGACAACTTCGTCTTTTATCTATGCTTATAAAATTAAAAATGTTTAATTTAAGAATGAATATGTGACTGCTACGTGATTAATTAATTGCTACTGTATAGAATGTTTATATGCTGAAGGACATTGGTATTGAATATTTCCGTTCTCTTCGACGTAGGTATTATAAAAAAGCAAAATATTATTACTTAAGGAATCACGAATTTTATATGAACAATTAATTTGCAATGACTAAAATTAAATATGTATATGCTAGCTTACAAATTATAGGAAAAACAAATGCTATTCGGGAAATCTGTTAAAAGTTGCTTTTAGGTTATAAATTACTATGGAAGGAATTAAATGATTATTATCGTACAAATACAGCTGAAACTATCTTTTCATATTATGGTCATTATAAAAATTTACTACTTACATGTTATATAAGTAAACTCTATTAGCTTTTGCTAAAGGACATGGGAGAATTACTAAATTAATTGTGAATTATAACTGTTTCGTCATACAAGAATTTATTTTGTGTTTCATATTCGCATTAAACACGCACTCATTTTGGGATTCATCTCCGTATCATTTATGAAGTAAGCTTGGAAAGTAACTTTGCAAGTGAATACAGTTTTTTCTCAAGTTTAAAAGAAGAGTGACTTTTAATTTTTTTTATTTATTGTTAATGGTATATATCATAGATAGCTAGACAGATTTATTGTTATATGTTGCTTATATATTTACGCTAGTTTATGGACCTCTAGACCATCACGGAAAAGCATGTTCACAAATTGGAGAATATGCTAGTAAAATATTATTGCTTAAATATGATTTGTTTTTTTTATGAAGTTGAAATATGGATATTTTTGTCTATATTGCTAAAGAGGGGTGTTTAGTTTATTACATATATTTTCTCTATCTCAATGTGATAATTTTTGGGAGGCTTTCAAAGTAGCGGGTATATGAAAGAAATATCATATTCCAGAGGGCAAAGAAACCTCATTCATAATAATTATTACTATTTACATTTGGAACAATTGAAAGTCTAATTTAAGCAAAAGTTTATATTGTAATCTATCATTTATTTACATAACCTTTGCATATTATATAACTTGGAATTGTTTTTCATACTCTTATTTATGCGTGTGTCTTTTTTGTGCAATTATTTTATTTATTTAGTAAGCATTCAGCCTTACAACTATTTCTCAATATAAATTTAGGATGTTGTCATATTCTAAAAGAATTGAAGGGATGAGTGATTTATCTGCCTACGTTTGATGTTAGATATGTAAAGGAGCTGTTGAAAAGTAAATTATTCTTGATACGTTCTATGTTCGTAGGGATGAGATTTTCCCCCTTTTGTATATCTTTAAGTATTTTGCCATGAGTAGAGCCTATTTTAGATTGTATACATACGTATTATGAAATGATATTTATGAGTGACGTTTTTTCATTGTTTGTTTGGTGATGAAAAAAATTCCACCAACAGTGTATTTCAGATTTAAATAAGTTGTTGAAATATTAGTTATAAAATTTATTTGCTCCTCATGTGCTGGGATTTCTCTTGAACATCTAGTTTGTATTATAATAAAAATATAGCTCTGTGTAATTCAGTCAGTGGTTGGATAAATAGTTAATGTAAATTCTTTATTGAATCTTAGAGTAGATATAGTATCCTATTTGTTGGATGGTTTATGACATTGTCTGAAATAAAACGTTTGTTTAATAATTCCTAAATAAATTGCTAATGTGTAAAAAGGATTGTTTTCTTTTATTATTGCATAGGATGTGACACACACGCGTAATGTAAATAATATCGTGTATATAAAGGTATAAGTTTGTTAAACTTAAAATAGGAAATAAATGTTTTAAAACATATCATATTAATTTGCCACATGATAGAAATCATCAAATCATTGGAATGAATATGATTTTATTGCTATGTGTAAAAAGTAGTTATTTAAAATGATCATCTAATTAAGTTGTTGAAAGCTGCTCTCTTGATAGCCAAATGTATTAATTTGTTTTATTCCCACAATTGATAATATAACCTCTCAAAAATGTATATTGTGCCCATAGTATAAAGTATTATTTATTCAGTATTGCAGATGGAAATGTTTAAATAGCTCGGATATTCAAAGTTAGAATATTCAAGTCTTGTTTGCTTATTAATTTGCGTTCCTAAGTGTTAGCTAATAAACGATGTAACATGTCAGAGGGATAGTCCCAAACTTGTGTTTATGGATTTAGGTGTAAATTTAAAGATTGGGACAAATAAACTTATTTTAAATTGATTACTTTAAATTTAAATCTTGAGTGTAAATAAATGATTTGTTTATTTATTAAAAACTGTGTTCCGAGTTATTCTTGTGTGCATTCTTATTCTAGTTTCCACATCTCCACATTTCATACATCTATTACAAAAATAAGTACATTGTTTTATAGTTCTGATAATAAATATGCTGAAATATGATAATATTGTTTCCTTGATCGAGACATTACATGAAATATTTATTGCTTGATAAACTTCTAGTTAGAGTATTATTTGGATGATGATGTGAGATTAAAAGATATCCTAACTCCTTCATTATCTAATTGCTAGCCCATTAAACATTATTCAATTTATTTCACTACATTTTGTTATAATTTAGAGTTATAAATTACTGGCTAATATAGTTCTTTAGTCTAACTGTGTTATAGATTTTCTGAGATCTGATTTTATATTCCTAGAGGAACATTAATTCAGCTATTTAGATTAAGATATGCTGAACAATAGAGTTATTTAGTGTTATGCTTTTCTATTCTGTCAGAGTTATATTGAGCTAATATAGAGTGTGACTCGATGATCGAAGAGATCAAATTGAAATAATATTTTTTTAGATGGAAATGGTCTAACCTCGGTGTAATGATATGTTTTAGTTATGAGTCATTTAACAAATTATAATGAATAATAAGTTTTATTTATAACATTAAACTAGCAAAATTTATATTAAATTTAGATTCCCATATAAGTATTATCTGATAGAATTAGCCCTCCAGGCAACAGCAAGAAGGAATGGACTAATTATATTAAGGTTCACGTTCTTTTAAAATGAAAATTTAAAGACAAATTTAAATAATAATGTAAAATAAGCATCCACAGTAAAAGTTTTTAATTGACTTCAAGAATTTAAAATAAAACCAAACTAGTGAGTGATTTTTATTTCAATAAACAAAACTTAATTGATAGGTTTTAGATGAAGCCCCTGCTTTCCAAATTAAACAATTATTTCCCACCTTTTTCAGACTCACAAGTTTGGGTATTATTGGCATATTAAAGAAATAAATTATATATATATATATATATATATTAAACAAAATAAATTAAATATTAATGGAGCTGCACAAAGCTATAAAACCTAATTAAGCATAAAAGAGCATAGTTAGAATTACATAATACTAGTAAGGGATTACAGAGAGAGAGAGAATTTAAGAGAAAAATTAGCAGAAACTTATAATTTAATATGTGAATTAAAATACAAAGGTTTAATTACATATTATTAGAAATTGCAACATGAATTTACATATTAAGGCAGCTCTACATTACATGAAGTTACCTCAGGAAAGCACAGCATAATGGCAACAGTCGGAGGTTATCTTGTACAGCCGGTCAGATGGATGCAACATGGCAGCAGCAGGCAAACAGTTCTCCAAGAAAAGAAGAAAAAGGTGAAAGATTTCTCTACTCAAACTTCATAGAGCTTAACTTTTTCTGACTTCTTAAAGTGGAATGATGAATCAATTTTTCTGGAAAATTACTAACTCAAACATTCTGAAATAATTTACTAACTAATTCAAAGTTTAATTACTGACTCAAAATAACTCAAAGTAAACTGACTTCTTTTGTTCTATGGAGCCTTTTATACACCTTTTAATCTCCCCAAGAATGTAACCTCAGTTTCCCACAGCTATCTTTGTAATCTCTTGATTAAATAAAAAACATTTAATTAGTAAAATTTTTAAAACAGATAGAGCTCAAAATACCTTTTTAGATATTTTTAAAGATTTGCAAATAACTAACAAAAATATTGCTTAAGATTTTAATTAAGATTTATGATTTTAATTAATAAAAACAATCTGATTATAGATAAAGATAATTTCAGTATTTCGAGCTTTCCCCATTTTACTTTGTTTTTACATTCCAACACTTTAATTAAAATATATATATATATATATAAAGATTTACAATTATATAAAGAAAATGTCTAATTTTCAGCAATAAATATTAATAAAATTGTTGCTTCGTTCATATATATATATATATAATATTACAAATCGATGTCTGTATTTCTTTAAAATAATATATGAAAATTTATAAATAAATATTTGAAAATACAGTACTCAAAAGTTTATAAACAATATATGTATAACCATCACTTAGAAGCACTTTCAACTAATTTGTAGCTGTGTCAACTATCACTTTTAAAATGTCAGCTTTCCCATAATTCAATAATGTCAACTTTCTCATAATTCTGTCATCTTAACGTTTGCTGCTTGCCTATTAATTAAATCTTGCTTATATTTATATATTAACATCACCTCTTTAATTTTCCTTTTATTATGATTTCTTTCAGTTTCCAATATTTTTATGTTGTTATAATTAAAATAGAAACCATATATACATGATTTATTATGGTCATAAAAGACAGAAGCTGATAAAGTATCATTATTTTTAAATTTTTGTTTTGTGTTTTGAATCCTTTTAAATAATAATGCGTTCTTTTGGGTTTTTTTCCAATGTGCACCTCGATTCACCTATATATCCACTGCCACACGTACATGTCCATTTGTAAATGATGCAAATTTCATTTATCAATAAAGTTTTATCTTTTGAATTGTTTATTAATTTATTTAATGTAGGTGGTGCATAAAATGCAATATCACATATTCTTTTATAAATTTTCTTAATGAAACTTGCCTGTTGATTCAAAAAATATGGTATTGATATCTACAGTTTTTTATCAGAAGAATTAACATTATTATTAATATTTTTATATATAGAAGTAAATTTTTTAACAGTATAATAAACACAATGATAATTGTATCCAACATTTAACAATTCATTATAATAAATTTCAATATTTTTAGTTTTATCTGATGCATATTTACAAAGGTTATCATCTCTAAATAAAAAGAGCTTCAAGCCTGCCATTTTATGTGACATTGGTACTTTTGATTCATATGGAATATATCCTCTTTTTGCTATTGGTTTAAGAGTCATATAATAATCCAGTTTATTCTTGTTTCTAGTTATCTTGAGATCTAAAAATTGAACAGTCATTGAATTTTCATCTGTTTTAATCCACTTTAAGTCCTTTATATTATTTAATTCATTAAACAAATCATTAATAGCATTTGGCTTTCCACAAACAAAAACATCATCAACATATTGATTGTATAAAATAATATCTCTCTGATAATTTTCCTTTTTTAAAATATTTTCTTCATATGTAAATATAACAAAATTACATATTTGGGCAACTACTTAGAAAGACCCATGGGCCACCCATTATTCATTTTATAAAATTCATGCTTAAAAATTGCATAAATGTTTTTATCAATAAAGTTTAATGTTTCAACAATAAATTTTATTATTTTAACATTAACATTTTTTAACTTTAATGCATTATTAATTATTTCAATAGAAGTCATTCTGTCAATTGATCCGTGCATTTCACTGATATCAAAGGTACAAATTACATCATAATTATCAATAAAAACATTATCAATTTTACCAACGAAATCAAATAATGAACGTATTGTATATATACCAAAACCAAAAATTTCTTGTAACATTTTCTCAATTAATTTACATGTTTCATAATAAAATGCACCCCCAAAATCGTAATGGTTCTTTTTCTTTATGCAATTTTATATTTGAAAATATTCAAGGATATACTGCAGCCAAAGGATAAATCCTATAATAAGTACTATTATCAGTTACATTATTTTTGGCTTCTTTTAAAATGTTATTAACAAATTGAACACATAAGCTTTCAATATTTCTGTCTTTTATGACCATAATAAATCATGTATATATAGTTTCAATTTTAATTATAACAACGTAAAAACATTGGAAACTGAAAGAAATAATAATAAAGAAAAATTAAAGAGGCGATGTTAATATATAAATATAAGCAAGATTTAATTAATAGGCAAGCAGCAAACATTAAGATCACAGAATTATGGGAAAGTTGACATCATTGAATTATGGGAAAGCTGACATTTTAAAAGTGATAGTTGACAAAGCTACAAGTTAATTGAAAGCGCTTCTAAGTGACGGTTATACATATATGTTTTATAAACTTTTGAGTACTATATTTTCAAATATTTATTTATAAATTTACACACATATATATATATTGTAACGTTTATTTATATACATTGCAAATATATTGGCATTTGGTAAAAGCTAAAAAATAAAAGTAAATTTAGATTTTTTTTTTGACTAATTTTTTTTTTTTTTTTTTTAAAAAAAAGTACAATGAAAGTTAAATTATTCTTTCGTTTTTTTTATGTAATTAGAAATAAAAGTTAGAATTGGAGAGAACAAAAGACACAAATTACCAATCTAGATAAGAGAAAGTAAAAATATTTCAACTAATTAAAGATGGCAGAATTATGCTGAAAAAAATAAAGACTTTGTAACATAAATTTTATAAAGAATATATAAGATTATCAACGTATAATTTGACAAACAAAAGATATGCGCAGAAGTCTGAAAACTGGACCTCTAGTATAAAAAGGAGGGATTCAGTTGGAGGAATGTCTTGTTCATTGGTTTCTCTAGTTGGTCTTGGATAACAATAATATATCCAAGATTGCTCTACCCTGAAGTAATTCAGCATGTCAGAGTGAACCGGAACTTCTGAAGACATCGTGCCTGAAGATGTATACCAGAAAAGCTTTTGTGACTGACTAGGAGAATGGACCACAAGATCAACTAATAACCAAAGGCCATGAGCTTATTTTAACCCTGAAAAACTATGCATAGTTATCTATAACCATCATGAATTCACTAAAACTTACCGGTAAGTTATGCTTCATTATCCTGATTGTGACAAAAGCAACGTTTGCAAACAATTCTTAAAAATATGTTTAAACAATCCCGATAGAGACATTAAATTTCTTGTGCAAGAGAGATTCATTTTTAAGTAACTTTCTAGAAGAAATTTGGAAGTGAACTGTAATTGTAAAATTGTTTTTTATTAATTGATTCATGTCTGATTTAAGTGTGTTCTCTCCAATTTATTTGATTAATAATTTCCTTTAAACATTTTTTATCTATTAGAATAAAAATATTTCTAATATCAATTTTCATTTGTGCATTAGTTATTATTTTTTATTATTAAATTTATTATTAGTTTAAGAAGATTTAAGAATGTAATTTACCTTTGCCAATATGTTTGAATAAGCCCAGGAATAATAATCTTCAAAAAATAATTCTCGTTATGGTGTGATGTAATACCGATTAGTTTAAAAATATCTTTTCTTTTTAATTTCGAGATACTATGTGATGGTTCAGTGGGTTCTTGTAGAACTCTGGTGCCTTTCAAATAAATTAAAAGCTGATGTCGTCGATAGCATAATTCTCAACAATTACAAGACCGAGTTGATCAGGAAATATAGCTATGTTTTTAATAGAAATCGAAATACAACTTTCTTCTTTTTAACATAGCTTGATCAACTCACGCGCAATTTATATTAGCATGTAGAGGCCTAACAAAATGGAAACATTATAATATATATATATATATATATATATATATCAAATCAAAACTACCCCAAATCCAATATTAAACCAGACCAGCATAAAAAATAATATTAAAACACAACCTAAGGTTTCACTGCTACAAGCAGACTTCTCAAGTGTAAAGAACTACAAAAACTACACAATATATATAATATTAAAAACTACCCACAAATCCATTCACTTCCCATCCACCCTTAATATTAAAAGAACTCTTAAATAAGTTAATTGCTTCAGAATAATAAATTTTCAATAATAAAGACTCTTTAATTCTTCTTTTGATTTCATTTCTCTCAAAGAAGACAACCTTAGCTCCATCAAAATCAATAATGAGGTCTGTATTTTTTTCATGGACATACAAAGCAGAACTAAGATACCTATTTTAACTCTACTTTTATGAACCTTTATTCTTTCATTTAAACTCAAACTACTCTGACCTATGTAAACCTTCTTACAAAATAAACAAGGAATAAAATATACTACACCAGGAATAGTCTTTCTATCAAAAACTTCTTTTGTATTATTTAATAAATTATGCAATGCAACACCCCTTTTCCAAGCAATTTTCTTATTTCCAAACAATTTACTATTTCTACACACAATTTTATAAGAAGACAATTTAAATGGCAAAGAAATAAAATCATATTTTTCTTTAACCTTTACATCCTTACAAATATTACTATTAAATAAAATACTTTTAACAAATTTATCAGAGAATCCAACATTCAAGTAATCTTTATAAAATTGATATTTCTGAAACAAAGCTACCCCACTAGAATTATTTAATTTAATAAATCTATGACAATAATTCCTTAAAGCAACTACTTTATGAGATACAGACTGATAGCTATCAGGTTTAATTATAGATCTTAATTCTTTACTTTTAACTAAATGACTGCACAATAAACAATTAGTTTCTACATTTATAATCACCAAAAGACCTAAAAAATTTAACTTACCAAAATCTAACCCCTCTCCTCTAACACAAATTTTATAGAAGGATCAAAACAATTAAACTCATTTACAAATTCCTTCAATTTATCATTTTCAACTGCAAATAAACAATCATCAACATATCTGACAAATAATTTTACATATAAACAATTCTTTTTAATAATAATTTCCTCTTCCATAAAACTAATATAAACTGAACATACTAAAGGAGAAATAATATAACCTATTATCCACCCTTCCTTAATCTTATAAAAATTACCTTTATAAGTAAAATACATAGAATCTTCCAATAACAAAAGCAAATCTTTAATTACCTTAATTTTATTTTTTGATAAAGAACTTTTCTTAATCAACACAGACAAAAGAACATCAATACTGCTTATCCTATTAACAGACTGATACATATTTTCAATATCTATATGCATATATATATATATGCATCATGCAAACTACTGTTTTAATTTACTAAATATTTTTAATTTTATTAATTTCTTGGATCATTATGCATACCGTATGTGGGTGAATGGCATATATCTACAGCAAGGTCTGAATTGCAGGTCCCACAGAAGGTTAGTATAGATGGTGAAGCATGAAGCTCAATGATGATTAGACATTGATTGCTTCAATATTAGCTATAGTGAGTATATCTGGTTAAAATATTATTTATATTTCATAAGCTCCAATAGAACATCCTACTGTTGATATTTTTATTTTATTATTGTTATTAATATTTTTATCATTATTCATATTTTGTAAATAAGCATATTTTTATTTATTTAAATTAATTTGATTCTCATGTTTTTGCATTTTCATATCTTCCCACGACTGGTCAATTAAGATTCACATATAAAATACTATATTTTATTGTATGGAATAATTTTTAGAATTTTATTTTTATCATAGCTGAAAATATTTAAATTTATTAAATTAGCAAAAAAAATGTCATTAATTAAAGTATTATGATTTCTTACTTACAGTGTAGTTAGTCCAAATAACACATGCTCATTGTAAAAATAACATTAATTGCTTACACTTACTAATACACAGATATCTTAAAACTTACATAAAATTATTATAATAGGATAAAGTTGGGGCAATAAAAGACCTTTGTCATCCTGTTGCATCTATTAAAAGTTTATTTATATTATCTATTTAAAACCACTTGAGAAAATCAATTAAGCTGTTTTTTGAGGTTCATGTGTTTATTTCATAACAAATTAGTGATATTTAATAATTCTTTGTTCCCTTTGAAATCGTTTTTATACTTTTGCATTATATATATATAAGACATATTTTGTGGGTTCATCTCTGTTAAAAAATTTTGAAATATTAATATACAAACATTTTGACTTGGTCACACAAGTCATCCACTGGGTGATAAAAGGTAAAAAGATGGTTGTAGAGATGCTAAAATCACTGATTTGAATAAATGTTAAAGTTCCACCAATAGCAAAAATGTTAAATTTAAGAATGTTTTTTTAACAAAATCTTTCCAAATACAAGGAAGTTTGCCTATATTATCTTGCTTATTGATACAATCTGGCCTTTTAAGTATCTCAATGGCTTCTCTAATTTTGCATTGGTAGAAATTAACACATCTGGATATGATCCTGGTACTAGAAAAATCAAGTTTATGACCTGAACCTATAGTATGGAATGAGAGTGCTGATGATGAGTATTGTTTAAGTGCATTAGCATACTCATCTCTCCTAACACTGACATGATGATTACTCACACCCATGTAAGAAGCTTTACAATTTTTAGATGAGATTTGATAAACACCATGATATTCAAGAGGGATTGAATCCTTAGGCTTGGTTATTATATTGCTGATCTTTTGATGAGTAGAAAATGCTGTATCTATATTATAGCATTTTAATATAATCCAATACTGTCTGTTGTTCCTTTTACATATGGAACACAAATCCTAATAGCTGATTTATCATCTTTTTTGTTTTCTATTTTGTCCATTATGGGCTTGAAAATAGTTTTTTTATAAATTTATAATTATAACTATTTGCTAATAAAACACTATTAATATGATTTATTTCTTCTTTCAGATGTGATTTATCTGAAAGGTTAATTGCTCTATTTAAAAGAGTTTTTTGGCTACAGAAACTATCTGAGTTGGGTAATGATGAGAATGTAAATGTAAATATCTGTCCATGTGTGTATTCTTTCTATAAATCAAAAAAGATAAACTATTAGGTGTTCTGGTGTATAGAACATCAAGAGAAGGGAGTTTTCCATCAGTCTCTGTCTCCATTGTAAATTTAATATGAGAATGCATATTATTTAAATGTAATAAAAAATCATCTAATTTATATTTTCCATGTTGCCATATGACAAAAGTGTCATCTATGTATCTGAGCCAAATAAGATGTTTTAAGGATGATGATTCTAAAGCACAATTTTCTATATTTTCCACAAATACATCAGCTATTACTCCTGAGATAGGTGAGTCCATAGGAGTACCAAAAACTTGTCTGTGATGCTGTCCATTATTCTATGAGCTCACCTATCTCAGGGGTAATAGCTGATTTATTCATGGAAAATATAGAAACTTGTGTTTTAGAATCATCATCTTTAAAATCTCTCATTTGGCTCAGTTACATAGATGATACTTTTGTCATATGGCAACATGAAAAAAAAAATTAGATGTTTTTTCTTACATTTAAATAATATGCATCCTCCTATTCAATTTACAATGGAAGCACAGTCTGATGGAAAATTCCCTTTTCTTGATGTTCTAGTCACCAGAATACCAAATAGTTTATCTTTTTCGATTTACAGAAAGAATACACACACAGACAGATATTTACATTTCCATTCTCATCATCACCCAACTCAGATAGTTTCTATAGCCAAAACTCTTTTAAATATAGCAATTAACCTTTCAAATGAGACACATCTGAAAGAAGAAATAAATCATATTAATAGTGTTTTATTAGCAAATAGTTATAATTATAAATTTATAAAAAAAAAAGTGTTATTGCAAGCCCAAAATGGACAAAATAGGAAACAGAAAGATGATAAATCAGTTATTAGGATTTGTGTTTCATATGTAAAAGGAACTACAGACAGTATTGGATGTATATTAAAACACTATAATATAGATACAGCATTTTCTATTCATCAAAAGATCAGCAATATAATAACCAAGCCTTAAGATTCAATCCCTCTTGAATCTCATGGGGTGTTTATCAAATCTCGTAAAAATTGTAAAGCTTCTTACCTAGGTATGAGTAATTATCAGGTCAGAGTTAGGAGAGTTGAGCCTCTACAACTGTCCTTCTACCTTTTATCACCCAGTGGATGACTTGTGTGACCAAGTTGAAATGTCGTATGTTAATATTTAGGTTTTTTTTTACACAGATGAACCCACAAAATATGTCTTTTATATATGCAACCCGTGAAAATCTTCGTTTCAACTTATATATATGAAAATTATTTAATGGATAGGAGCCCCATTATATTAATTAAATTAAAACCATAGCTAAGCTGCATTAAAGTGCAACAACCTACTTCAGTCTACAGAATCATATTGTACTTTAATATACCTTAGATGTGGTTTTAACTTAATTAATATAACAGAGTTTCCATTTATTAAATAATTTACAGCTATATTCTGTTAATATTAAATTTATATATATATATATACAAAACTTAGTGGGATTATAAGGGATTTGAACTCAGATTTTTAACCTCTCCAATCATTTATCTTTTTCACATGTATGTGATCATATGTATGATTGTATAAAATAAGTGGATAGCTATAAAGAGCTTCAATTCTGAGTTCAAGTCACATCTAATTACATTAAATTTAGTACAAATAATCTACATTTATTTAAATATTACATATTCAGCATGTATTCTGCTCATTACTCTTCTGTATATTTAATTGAACATATTAAAGTCCTATAGGTGAGGGATCATGGGTATGACAATAACATTAGCATCAACAAGGGCTTTCAGTGTTCCATCTTGAGTTTGTCAATGATATGGATAGCTGGAGAGTTGGAGGGTGGAGAAGATTGAAGCTTGTTTCTAAAAGCTTGAAGATTTGCTAGAATAATACAAATTAGCAGGTGAATAATCAAAATTAATAACTTTTTAATGCTTTTATAACCTATACCTCATATTTATTCATTTTAATCATTAACAGTACAGCTGAATATGAAGTGTATGTATGTGTGGATAGAAAAGAAAAGAATGTGTTTGTATGTGTATGTGTTTTTGCATCAACTGTTTTATAATTTCAATTATAATTATAAAAATTATAAATCAAATAGTAATAATAATAATGAAAAAAAAAAGTGATATATTTTGGTTTTAACCCTTAGTGATTGACCACAACGCAGATAGAATGTACATATGCAGTAGCTCATACTACTTTTAAAGAAATAGTAGTTTTATATAAATATTTTAAATTTTAATTTTAATTATAAACATTATTTACAATGTGTAATAAAATGTTTATATAAAAAATGTAAAAAATATAGACATAAAATTACAAAAATTAAGAAATAAAATTAGTCTTGTTTAAACAGATTCAGTTGATTGCTTTCTTATAATCAGTTATTATAATGCAATAAATATGTTTTTATTACTATTATTGTTACTAGTGACAACAAGTTTTTATCATATTTGTTTTAAAAAGTAGAAAGAATAGAGATAACAAATTATTTTACATTAAATGCTTTTTTGACTGTTCAAGCACAATTGGAGTTTTTAGATTTAACTAGAAATAAAAGTATGAGGTGTCCATAAATTAATTAAGTCAATCCTTTGTTATAAAAAAAATAGAGATTTATGTAATTAATCTTTGGACTCCCAAGTTTTTATTTCTGCCAACAAACTACAGAATTTATTTTATATTCGACATCTTGTCTTTTATATCACTCTTAAATTATTAATTATTCTAACAAGTCTATAACACACAACATAGGTTAAATATCTCAGTTACATTATGAAATAAAACTAAAATCTTGGCATTTTACCTTAAAATGCTTTATATCTCTCTTAAACTATTAATTAATCTAATAAGTCTATAACATACAACATAGGTTAAATATTTCAATTACATTATAAAATAAATCTAAAATCTTGGCATTTTTACTTTAAAATGCACATTAACTAAAATAAGGGGGTTGAACTTAAAAATAAACACAAAATAAGATTAAATTATACTTTGCAAAATGGAAATAATTCTATCAATTAGCTATGTTTTATCTTTGCAAAATAGAAATGAATAATGCTATTAATTAATTATGATTTGTCTTCTTTTGCTTGCTTATACCAGTAATGATTAAATATTATGGAAGCTGATGATATGAAATTTAAAATGATAAATGCAAAATGATTGAAGTTATGCATTAATGATGGATTTTTTTATAACTGTTAAATTAGTACTTTATATCTGTGTCTGCATTATGCTGTGTGTCATAAAATAAATAATTAATACTAATCAATCCAATCAGTTTACTTATGACTGTGTAAATAAATCATAATTCAGACAATGACAATGGATCAAACAAGCTTCAGCACTAATTCTAACACAGCTCTTTTATGAGAAAATCAATTCTACTTTTATTCTTTTTATCAATAACTTAGCTGGCACATGGCTATGAGTAAGATGAAAGCATTCTATAAGCACATGGGATAAAGGATTTACACAATTCTAATTTCATAACTAACATGACAATAACTCCCAAGTCTACTTCTGAGACTACATAACTGGTGGGAATAAATCTCATCACCAAACTAATCAGGGAGATAAAATACTGGGCTTCACATGGCCTAATTCATAATATCAAATATCAAAATGGAGGATTCAATCCACTCCTATCAAAAATTCTATAACAAAGGGATTTTATCTCATCCCATAAAATATACTAGGCAATCTGCCATATCAAATATTAATATAACAAGAAAAAGAGATTATTCGATCCCACAAGACACAATAAAACATCATTAACTTTTACTACAAATAGCCACTAAACACTTTTCTTATCAAACATAATAAAGAACAATAAATTCATGCTTAAACAAATTCTAATCTTTCAAATTTGAATAGTCAATTCCCATCCTCTGAAAACGATATACTTTATATCATCTTACTTGCAAATTACACATTATAATAGTTGAGTTTTTACAATATACACACATATACAAGCATAATAATAATACAGACAATTCAAATCCCAATAGGTAAAGAACTACTTTAAAATATTAATTACTAACTTTAAATGCAAAATGGGTAAACATTTCATATCTGATATAATATTTATAACTTAAAGCATATTAATTACGGTTGCGAAATAAGGCAATAATTTCTATTGGCAAGATAAGACAAAATAATCTTTTTATAGTGCATTTATATTAGCACATTTCCAAAGCAAAAGTTTGACTTAGATAAATAATGAAGCTTTATGTTCTAGGTTAAATAATTATTGAAAATAATGATTTTCTAATCTATTAAAAAAAATGCAAAGATATATTATAGATTTTATGTAATGAAACTCTTTTAAAATAATTGTTTACCCCTTTTAACCTTCAATGGACAACTCCATTTTACCAAGCACGTATGTTTATATACGGCACATGATAAAGCTTATACTAAAATAATAATAATAAATACCTTGTACAATATTCCCTTAATATTGTACATTTAGGAGACATTCTTGGAGACATAATAAATATAATAATAAAAATAATAAAATCATAAAACAACCCTTAAACTATTTACATACTAATTACGATTAAATAATAAATAAATAAAGTTCCTTTGTTTTTTTCTTCTGGGTTGAAAACGAAAGTTTATTACAGTTTATACATGACATCCCTTGGTCATGTCTTGAATAATAATAATAATGATAAGCACACAGAGATAAATATTGACAAAAACTACATGTTCCTGCAGGAAAACAAATAACAATATTATTTTGACTCCAGTATTCAATTTTCTTAGCTGAGCTAATGAAATAGCTATTAATGTTAAATAAAAGAAGTAGTAATTCACATTTCATTCATAAAATATATTAGCCACTTATTTCATGTTTCTTGTCTTTTTTTCAGAGCCATTCATAAAACGTATACAATTATTTGAACTGATAACATTTATTTAACTTTCCGTGGGCTGGTTGGCAATATTCTGTATAAGAAATTCCACTGCAAATAAGAGGACAATTAATGCAATAAAAGTCATATTCCGTTTCATCATTTTTCTAAAACCATTTCTTATAGTATTTGGTAAAGATAATTAAATACTTAGTTGAATTATACATTTAATTTTATTTTCTAATAGGCAAAAAAAATTATAAATAGTCAGGCAAGTATTTCAATAAAATGATAATAAAATAAATGATTCCTATGCATTTTTTTAAACTTTTTCTTTTATAACTAGCACAAAATCTATCATAAAGAGTTCTTGAGAGACTTAATAATAGTTCACATATTTTTCTGACATAATGAATATATGCACATGTTGCAGTTGTTCCCTTAATACTATCATTAAAATTTAAGAATAATAATTTTGAAAAATAAACAAACATTCTTTTGTTTTCTTCACAAGTAGGAATAAAATTTAAATAAAATGCTTTTGAAATATAATTACGTACTTCCATCCCATTCTTCTTCTTACTAATTCATTTTAACTACGTTATAATGTAAATACACACTCGTGCATTTAAAATAAAGATTGAGAATTTTGAAACTGTCAATTAAGAATAAAATCAATGTACCATTATGTTGTTCACATGATTATCATCCTGAAACTTTTAGTACTTTAAAAATTCAACTTGGCTTTTTTTTTTTGGAAAAATAGGCTTTTAATAAAACTGCACTATCAAGCTTTGTTTGAATAATAATTTGGAGTTCTATCAGCAGAGAGTTTGATAGTAGTTTTCTTTGGTAGTTCTTTCTAGTAGTAGTCTTTGGTAGTAGTCTTCAGGTAGTAGTCCCCTTTAGAATTCTAACTAACCCTTTTATAGCCCTCAAAAAAAATTACCCAGCATTTATTCTTCCAATCTAAAGTCATTTGAAAGTTCAAAGGTCATCAGACAGAGACTAAGAATTAATTTATGCAAGAAACTTTCTTGTAAAAAAATAGAAACAAACAAAAAAAACTATTTTGTCTTTTAAATAAAAAAATATTAAATATTAAATTGAACTAAGAATTAAATATTCTGTATTCTTAACAAATAAAGTATTTTACAGCATATTTGTTGCCTAATAATTCACCAGTCCAGTGATCCATCAATTCATTTAAAAAGTAATTAAGCTGGTTTTTAAACTAGTAATGCTAAAATTAAATATTTGGAAATGAGATGTGATATTTGATGGTTTCATGAAGCAGATGAATGAAAAATAGAGTTGGATAATAATACAGACATAAATGAATATTTACAAATAATGTACTATGGGTATTAAACTGATGTGACTGAAACGACAATTTTAGTGATGATGAGTCAAACATATTTCACTGTTTGTACTATAGATTAAAATATGAAAAGAAAATGAACTAGAGAATCACCCAAACAACTCTTAATACTGTTCTGTAAAAAAATAAAACCAATTAGAATCAACCTAAACTGAATTGACTACTTTTGTGACAAGCCATCCCCCTTATCCTATCATTGATTATACACTAAAGTAAAATATTAAATATCCAATAATCCTCAAATTACACCTATAAATATTTTTAAGCATAGTTTTAAGTCTTTACTAAAATTTTTTTAAATATTTCATGTTATTTTTTATTTTATAAGAGGGTATCAGATATTACTGATACAATATTACACAATTACAAATAATATTTCTGGTGCCAAACCAGAAGGTCACAATATATATATATATTCTATATATAGTTATATGCCTATAAAATCAGATTTTGTTTCAGGTTAATGCTGAAATATACAATTATATGGCAGGATGAACTGATGATTGGCAGTCAGACTTCAGATACCAAGGCATATAGGAAATATATAGTCTGAGTCTCTACATTTTGAATGTGTGCTTTTTATGGGATTTGTACCTAGTACTAGTTCACTTAACACTGTACCCATTGCTGTGAAATAGAGACCTTTAGTCTTCATTCAGAATTATTCATTCTTTCAAAGTATTTTATAAATTCATGGTGATGATGAGCTAGAAAGGCAATTCCCTTGCTTTCTGTTCCCATGATGGTCTACAAGATGTGAAGAAAGGTGAACTAGAAGCCAATGCCATCTAAAGAATTCCTCAAGATGAAGCCAACTTGCCACAGCAAAGAAAAGAAAGCGGTAACAAATCTCCATCCATGTAAAGTTAACTTTTAAGCTAAACTTTGTAATTCCTAAAACCTAGCTGAATCTATTAATTATGACCAAAATAAGTTAATGTATTCTAAACTTACAAGTTAAATGTAATTTTTAGTTTTTTTATTTAAATCCCAAATCTTGCCTTATTTATTGCTTTATTTTTAATTGATTTGTTCTAATTTATTTTATTCTAATTTATTAAAACTATTTTAGTTTTAATTGTTTTAAATGATTGATTCTAACTGATCAATTCTAAATGATTTATTTTAAATGATAATTATGTTTCCAATGTAATTTACATATTTAACCTATGAATAATATTTGCTTTTATTAATAATATTTATCAATGAACTAAAGTTATATCAAACTGGATCAATCTAATTTAAGCTAATTGGGTTTCCATTCCCTTTTAAACTAAGCAAATAAAGCCAAAATTCAGATTTCACTTATGAAATCTTGTTTCTAAATTTATGTTTCTTTTAGTTAAATATATGCCAATTTTCTTTTATTTTCAATTATGTATTTGTTTATGCTATGTTGTTCAGAATGGAGTTTTACTCATAGTTAAATCATTAGTGAGAAGTGATTAGATATTCTCACATGTATATAATTTCATGTATATTAATGCACAAACAAAACCCCCTTCTGAAATTGATAAAATAAGTCTTATTCAAGATATAATTAAAAGCTTATAAATGTTTTAAGATAGATTCTACTTTAAATGTGATATTATATATATCACTACAACTTATTATAAAACATAGGGATTGATTTAATTTTCTGGACATAAGAAATATCTAATGTCTTATATACAATGTATATATATATATATATAGTATTTGTACATAATGATATCTTTATAATAAATCAGTAACTAAATTTTATATTTAAAATTGTTTGACAGTTTTCATTTTTTTAAAACAGTTGTTTTAAAAAAAATTTAAAAAATTAAATTTGAGATCATTGTTTTAAAACATTATTGTACTTTCTTTTTTAACTTTTTCCAGTAGTTTTAAATAATGCAGTTTTTTTTTTTTTAAACAATTGCTTCAAAATAAAAATAAAAATTGTAAAACAGTTTTAAATAGCAAACTTATTTACTAATTTATTATATATATACAATTATGTAAACATACTAAATGTGTATATTTACATTAAGAGTTTTAAATAGTTTTAAAAAATTTATTAAATCGAAGGAAAAAAATTAAACTGCCCTCTTGTGATCATTATTTAAACCAAATGAAAATTCTAAGACTAATTGTTAAGTGCAATATATAAAATTATTGAATATTTTTTCTATTTTTCCACACCCTCTGTTCTATATCTGTCAAGCTAGTTGACATGTTGAAAAGTTAAGTATTTCAAATGGATTAGTGTGTTAATCTCGATTTTAAAATTCATTCTAACTTGAAAAAGATCAAAAGTTAACAAACAAACAAATATATTTTCCAAAATCAATAAAAGCATTTAAAAATAGCAATCATTTGCAAATGTTGAAAGGAAATTACAGCCATTTAGACTATAAATAGTATGAGATATTGCTAAACCAGAAAAGCATAAAATGAATACTATGTGAACTAAATCCAAACTAATATTAAGATAGGCACCCATTCAATTTAAAAAGTAATATAAAATTAAGTTATTTGAAAATTGATAGTAATATGAGACACAGCTTGTAGCCACTGTGGATTAATAGCTTTTTAAAAAATTAAAGTTATTGAAAAAAATATTTTTTTTATTGTGGCAAATATTTTTATAAGAGTAAAATATGACAATAAAGTAATTTTCAATATTTACATAACTAATTGGCAGAAAAATGAAAATTGTAATTAGTCAGTATTATGGTTTTGAAAGAAAAAAAAATTGAAGAAAATAATGTTTAAAATTAACATTGCTTCCAATTTTATGATGGTTATTTTTCAAATGATCTATAGGTGGTTTTATGACTTGGGCTCCAGATAAAAAATGTTTTTATCTGATTTATATTTTAATAATTGGTGTTGGGAAATATTTAATTAATTTTAATAAAAATATTCAATAATTCATTGCCTCCTAAATATTATATAATAAATGTGCTATTTATATCTAATACTATACCTTTCTTATATGAATCTATATTCTAGGCAGAGATGAATACCTAGAAGGGAGCCTTGCTACTCATGCTAAGAAGCATATACCATGATCATATTTGATCATTTTACAATTTTTTTATTAATACAAAAAGCATAATTGTCTCACCAGCAAATATGGTTTGCTGTTTAGTTTTTATTACAGAAGGATGTGATCAACTATATTGTAATGGAACCTATATGAGGCAGCCCACGATTGGGCAAGCCAAATGTAATGGAAACTATATGGTGGCTTACAATTGGATAAGCCAAATATAATGGAACGTATATTAGGTATTCCATTAAAATTAAAGAATGAAGAAAAACAAAATTATTCTAGTTATAATTAAATAAATTGTTTAAATGCCCTTCCAGCTAGCTATGCATAAAACAAATCTAAAATCATGTAAAGCAATGAGACCTATCTTTATAATTTATTTTTAAGGTTGATGTGACTAACTAATCAAATATATATATATCAGAAACAAAGGGACTTCTACTAAATTCAAATATACACATCTAATTATGTAAATTTATGTATCTCCAAATATTTGAATAATAATAATATGTGTAAGTGATCTACAAACCAAATAATAAATGAAATATGAAATTATCTTTTATTATTTATAAATTCAATTAATTTCATAATAACTTTGGCATTAAAAGAAAATAAAAATAATATAGTATCGCTCTTTTAAATAATTACAAAGGCATTATTTATAAAAACAAATAGTACATCCTTTATTTTATGTTATAGTTCAACTTTAAATAATATTGATGTTTTAAATATAAATACAAAGAATAACTATATGTATATACTTGTAATAAGTATATATAGATTAAATATATAAAGACATATTTTTGCCTAACGATTATAATATAAATATAACAATTCATATATAACTTCAACCTATAAATTACATTTTAAGATTTTTAAATTATTTAAGATAATTGTCTGAACATCTGTTATACGTTTAATATTATTATAAAACAAGATGCTTAAATTGACCACTTATAAAACGTATTTTATAATGAAAAATAAAAGTAAATAAAAAAAAAAATATCAATCTCAAAAATATATTTATATATTATTCATACATATATAAAATTATTAAATACCTTTTACAGTTCGTTTAGCTAATTTTCCTTTCCAAAAAGTTAATTTATTACATGAGTTCTTTGTATCCGTTTACTTTTGTTATTAGAATGCATTCTTTCGAAAGGCGAAGAAATTATTATATTAAAGAAAATTGTTAATCCTTAGATATATGCATATTTTATCCGTTTTAAAATTTCCTTCTTTTTTTAAAAAAATAAATAAACAAATTAAAGGTTAAATCCAGCATGTCAATTCCAATTACTTCCAAATTATGATTAAATTGACGATTATATATTTAAGATAGCTATATCAAGTTTCAACTCCAGACGCAACGAAATTTATATATTGAAAATTTTCCTAGTTGTTCCATTGAAAATTGCTTTGGATAAATGAAAGCGATGATGCAGCCTCCTGGCTGCGATTCTTGATTAACCTGCCATAATTTATGTATTTACCATAAGATATATATATTATTTCAGTATTTTGAAGAATAGTAAATTTTATAAAAATAGAGTGTAACAAAATTTTATCCTTCAGTTGTTTGTTCTATATCTATTCCAGTAAGCAATATAATGATAATATCATAATAATAATGGCTTCCTTATTGTTGTTGCTATCGTTCCATGCGCCAGCAGATACTATTTTAAAACTCATGTTATATATGTTCTCTTTTAAAACAATTAACATTAAAATAAAAATAAAATATCAAGTATATATATATATATAATATTAAATTGAAAATTTGACATCTTTAAAAATACATATAATAATTATTTATTACATTTAATAATCATTGTAAATAAAATAATTTTTTTATAATTAACAATTTATATGTCCTTATTTATTTTAATAATTAAATGTTTATTATGATGTACTATCAATATATATATAAATAAAACAATAACTTCAAATAATAACTATATTTAATAAACATAAAAGAAAAATTTAAATATTTCATATGTAAACATCAACTTAAAGAGATTTTTTTTTTAATAACAAATAACAAATTTTAAAATATAATATTGACTTATCGATATTTACAATACCCTCTAATCCACCGAAAAAAAAAAAAAATCTTTGCAAACAATTAATTAATTAACAGATATCGAAAAACTTTTCAAATTTATAATCTTTCTAAGCTAAATAATCCTTTAAAAATTGCAAATCAGTGATACAACTTTAACATTAAAGAACTCTTGAAAATCATTTTGAAAATCATTCTATTCTATATTAAGTCTTTTCAATTTAACTTTAGGTTTATTTAAATCTTTTTCCTTAGCTATATTTTCTTGAAGAAAATCTTTACTAATCACATCATCACTTCTCATTTTAAGTTTAATTTTGGCTTTGCCAATTTCTTTTTCTTTATCAACAATCTTTCTGCTAATATTTAAATTGAATACCTTTTTATTTCTCTCAAATTTCAATAAGATATATCTTACGAATTTTGTCCTACTGGTATACTTGTAAAATAGATCTTTTCTATTGCAGTTATGGTACAAATTATCACTCAAATATTCATGTTCTAATATATATAAAAATATGCTTTCTTTGTACCACACAAAATTACTATGATACCGTTCTTTATATTGACTTTGATAAACACATTCTGTTCTTTCTAGTAATTTTTGAGAGTTAATTTTAATCTTTTCTGGTGAACTTAATTCAACTTCTAAAGTTTGAACACTTTCATTCATTTTATTATAATGCATTTTTATTTCTCCTAACTCTAGAGCACTAATGTCTAACCATTGAAAACCTAATTGTCCAATTTCTAAATTCTCAACAGTGTCCTTTAATCTTTCATAAAATTTTTACTTCCTTTAAGACAATTTATTTTAAACTTTTCTTTACTCAATTTAATGGATGATTTGAATATCTAGTCGCTGGAGTATTAACCTCAGTATTGGTGGTATCATCTGGATAACTTCCTGGTTGTACATTGGTAACACGATTATATTCATGATTTCTAATGTAACCTCTGTGATCCCGGTATGGATTTTGTCTTCTATTATTGTGATAATTTCTGGTAAACCTTTGCATGCGACCTGCAAATTGATTTCTTGGTATATGATAATTTACATTTGCTAAATTATAATTAGAGTTATCTCTTGTAGTTCCAGTTGATTTATTACAAATACCATCACTAGCTTCTAATATTCCTAAGATATCTGCTACTTCCTCTACAGTATGTCGATCTGCAGCTACCAATGTTTGTTCAATATGCCTTGGTAAATTTCTGCGCAAAATACGCACAATCTGAGTTTCTGATAATGGAAATGCATTTAAGGTTTTGAATTTGGCCACTTGATGTCTAAAAAATTGAGTATAACTCCCATCACGAGAAGTATATTTTTCGTGAGAAAGTTTATGGCGTATAAAATCCTGTTTGTCTTCATTCCAGAAGTTATTCATTATTGCTTCACGATAGTCACCATAAGTTTGAGGCCTTTCAAACAAAGATCTCCACCATTCTTTAGCTGAAGCGTATAAGTGGTTACTAGCAATTGCCAACTTTTCTTTCTCTGACAGGATACTAAGTGTAAATAATTCTTCTAATGTATTTAGGTATTCCATAGGATTTTCGTGATACTCACCTTTAAAAACTTTAACATTAATGAACCTTGCAGCATTATGATTCATATATGAATCACTAGATATTTGGTGTGGAAAATCAGAAGATCTTTTAGACTCCATTAGATTTGTTCCATTATTAACTTTATCTATACAACACTTACAATTTTCTTTATTTATTAATTCCTTAACAAATGTCTCATCCTTAAGATAATCTCTGTCTATAATATTATCTTTCATTTTATTTATATCTATCCTTACTTCATATTCTTTCCATTGTTTTTGCAAATTTAATATATATTCACTATTCTCTAATGTAATGGTTTTTATTTGCTCAATTTTTACATCCATTTCTGCCACATCCTTTCGTACCTCTTTTTCATAATTTTTACAGGTTTCAATTTCATTATTATTTATATATTCTGAAAGGGGTTTTAATTTTCCTTGAATTTGATTTAATTCAACATCTAATTCCTCAATACGATTAAAAGTAATATCATTTATTGTATTAATACGTTCATTTATATCTTGTAATTTATTAGTATCAATCAGTTGTTCTTCTTGTTGCAATCCTATAGCAAATTTAACTTCAGCAGAGATAGCCGTATATAGGTTTTTAAATGAAGATTCATTATCAATTTTTAATGCTTGAAATTTATCCCATAATACTTTATTATCATTAATAATCTTTTTTTCAAAATCCCCATGTTCTTTCTTAGACTCTTCAAATCTAGTCATAATTACTTGATTTTCTTCCCTCATTTCATTATTTATTTCTTCAATTTTTGCTTTTAAAGAATTAGCTTCCACTATTGTCTCTTCTCTATATTTCTCCATCTTTTCATCAAATTTTACTTCTACTCTTCTAACACTATTATCTACTAGAGCTTTTAATTCATTAGAATTGACCTTCATCTCTGTTCTAAGATCTTCTTTTAATTCATTAGAGTTTATTTTCATCTCAGCTTTAAGATCTTTTAATTCATTAGAGTTGGTTTTTATCTCAGCTCTAAGATCATCATATTTAGACTCTAGCTTCTGGGAAAGTTCATCATATTTTGTATTTAAGTTAGATTCTAGTTTATCATATTTGGTATTTAATCTAGATTCAAATTTTTCCAAAAAATCTTTTAAGTCAAAATCACCATTAACTGCCATTTTATTACTATTGCTATCCATTATTAATCTAAGATATATATATATATTTCTATATAGTAATTATCACAGATCCAGGGTTCACCATCTCCAATCATTATTCCAACAAGCAATTATTCAACTAAGAAAAGTACAAGTCTTTTTAATCTTATAATACATAATAGCTATCTGACAATCTAAATTTTACTTATTTGAACTCATGAACTTCTTGGCTTAAAAAAAAAAAAAAAAAAATCTCATCTATTACCATAACATCAACAAATTTCTCTAAAATATATATAGAAAGAGAGTAACAATTGATATCACTAAATAACATTCATTTATATTTAATGATAATAAATATTCTACACTTATATCATATTAAAATGTGAATACTTCATATCAAATTCAATATAACTTTGAAATATTTAAAAATACAACTAAATGTTCACATGCCTTAAAATAACTAATTTGATAATATAGTGAGATAACTTTCTTATTCAAAATAATGGTAGTTAAATATAAAATACTTAAATTGATGCCTATAAATTTTCTAAACCTTAAAACTTAATAATATTTTATATATATTAAAAAAAAAAAATATCCATTTCTTAATTATTAACTTTCATGCCCGAAATATTTTAATAAAATTGTACTAATGCAATTTATCATCAATAAATATTTACTAATTGAACTTCATGTTTAAAAGTCACTTACAAAGAAAAAAATAAAACATTAATATACTTGTTTTCAAACCCTAATTGATAATCAATGTAATAGATTATTTGTCACCCAGAATAGTCAATTAACCAGGCCCTTAAATTTAATGCTATATATTTATGTTATATATTTATCTATTCCTCCAAAGATCCGATAGATATTGACAACCAAAAGATTGATTAGCACTTCACAACTTTGATGTAGATAAAAGAATTCAATTATTATTCCCAAAGCATACAATGTTTCATGAACACTTAGATGACCATCACATTTCATTCTATCCAATCTACTACAACCCATAATAATTTTTCTGAAAACACCATTACACTACCCTGCTTATATTTAAGTCTTAGGGGCTATTATTTATAAATATTTCCTTGCTCATCTTTGGGAGACTTAGAGGCAAATATTATACTTATATTAAAATAATTATATCTTACTCTCTCTGGAGTTTTAAAGATAAAATCATGGCAGGACTACTGTTAACTGCTTCATGATAAATAATAATAAACATTAAAATTTGGGTTGGAACAATGAATGAGATTAATCAATCATAAATGACATGAATGCATTACATCCTCAAGATAATAACCAAAATTCCCCATCCAACATCAATACCTGCAACAGAACCAACCAAACTCCAACAATCAAATATCCCATCCAACCTTCAAAATTATAGATTTTCTACAACATAAACTTTTCAAATATGGACAAAATTATTATGCCATACTTTAACACCATCAATATAATAATATTAACCATCACCATCTAAACATAAGGCTAAAATATTTCCATTTATATATAAAAAAAAAATAAACATACAAAAATGCTTCTCTTTTTTAAAAACTATAAATCTCATATTAATATATATACTACTCATCTTAATCTCAAGTATGTGGGGTATTTCAAGCCCTAATTAGCTTATTTCTAGCCCTAGTTGTTGCACCAAATGTAATGGAACCTATATGAGGCAGCCCACGATTGGGCAAGCCAAATGTAATGGAAACTATATGGTGGCTTACAATTGGATAAGCCAAATATAATGGAACGTATATTAGGTATTCCATTAAAATTAAAGAATGAAGAAAAACAAAATTATTCTAGTTATAATTAAATAAATTGTTTAAATGCCCTTCCAGCTAGCTATGCATAAAACAAATCTAAAATCATGTAAAGCAATGAGACCTATCTTTATAATTTATTTTTAAGGTTGATGTGACTAACTAATCAAATATATATATCAGAAACAAAGGGACTTCTACTAAATTCAAATATACACATCTAATTATGTAAATTTATGTATCTCCAAATATTTGAATAATAATAATATGTGTAAGTGATCTACAAACCAAATAATAAATGAAATATGAAATTATCTTTTATTATTTATAAATTCAATTAATTTCATAATAACTTTGGCATTAAAAGAAAATAAAAATAATAAAGTATCGCTCTTTTAAATAATTACAAAGGCATTATTTATAAAAACAAATAGTACATCCTTTATTTTATGTTATAGTTCAACTTTAAATAATATTGATGTTTTAAATATAAATACAAAGAATAACTATATGTATATACTTGTAATAAGTATATATAGATTAAATATATAAAGACATATTTTTGCCTAACGATTATAATATAAATATAACAATTCATATATAACTTCAACCTATAAATTACATTTTAAGATTTTTAAATTATTTAAGATAATTGTCTGAACATCTGTTATACGTTTAATATTATTATAAAACAAGATGCTTAAATTGACCACTTATAAAACGTATTTTATAATGAAAAATAAAAGTAAATAAAAAAAAAAAATATCAATCTCAAAAATATATTTATATATTATTCATACATATATAAAATTATTAAATACCTTTTACAGTTTGTTTAGCTAATTTTCCTTTCCAAAAAGTTAATTTATTACATGAGTTCTTTGTATCCGTTTACTTTTGTTATTAGAATGCATTCTTTCGAAAGGCGAAGAAATTATTATATTAAAGAAAATTGTTAATCCTTAGATATATGCATATTTTATCCGTTTTAAAATTTCCTTCTTTTTTTAAAAAAATAAATAAACAAATTAAAGGTTAAATCCAGCATGTCAATTCCAATTACTTCCAAATTATGATTAAATTGACGATTATATATTTAAGATAGCTATATCAAGTTTCAACTCCAGACGCAACGAAATTTATATATTGAAAATTTTCTTAGTTGTTCCATTGAAAATTGCTTTGGATAAATGAAAGCGATGATGCAGCCTCCTGGCTGCGATTCTTGATTAACCTGCCATAATTTATGTATTTACCATAAGATATATATATTATTTCAGTATTTTGAAGAATAGTAAATTTTATAAAAATAGAGTGTAACAAAATTTTATCCTTCAGTTGTTTGTTCTATATCTATTCCAGTAAGCAATATAATGATAATATCATAATAATAATGGCTTCCTTATTGTTGTTGCTATCGTTCCATGCGCCAGCAGATACTATTTTAAAACTCATGTTATATATGTTCTCTTTTAAAACAATTAACATTAAAATAAAAATAAAATATCAAGTATATATATATATAAAATATTAAATTGAAAATTTGACATCTTTAAAAATACATATAAATAATTATTTATTACATTTAATAATCATTGTAAATAAAATAATTTTTTTTATAATTAACAATTTATATGTCCTTATTTATTTTAATAATTAAATGTTTATTATGATGTACTATCAATATATATATAAATAAAACAATAACTTCAAATAATAACTATATTTAATAAACATAAAAGAAAAATTTAAATATTTCATATGTAAACATCAACTTAAAGAGATTTTTTTTTTTAATAACAAATAACAAATTTTAAAATATAATATCGACTTATCGATATTTACAATATATTGTTGAATGATAAATCTTCTTTTTTATAGTATGACAATATCAGTTTTAAATCCTTTATGTTAAAAAATACATTATAATTTAAATAAATTAGCTAAAACCAATTTATAACTAATTCTCACCACATTTCAAAACATACTCTCTCAAAAATATGTTGTGCCACACCTCAAGCTGTCTTTTCCCCAAAACTACCTCATCCATTTTAATCAATCAATATTTAACTACATGTTTTTTTAATCAATATCAACGTTTTTATTAAAAAGCTCAAAAGAGGAGATTAGAAAATGGAGAAAAAATATATTGTTTTTTTCTTTAAAAATTGAATTCATTTAAAAACAAACCATGTTTAATATTAATTTTGATATCCTGATATTCTTTTACTTACTTCTTCATTTTAAGAACACCAGTTTCTTTCTTTACAAATAGAAAATGTTATTTCCATTTATTTTCTTTTTAATGCAATTATAAGATATTATTATTTTATACATGCATATTGACACATGATATTGCTAATTAAAGAATTCAGTTTACCCTTTCTTTTTCCCAGGCTATTCTTTTCATTGAATCTAATCAAATTATATACTCTCCTTTTTTTAAAAAAAAAAAAATTTCTTCTTATCAACCATATATACACATTCACATCTTTAAACATGCAATGTTTTGACCACTTTTTTTTGTAGTCATTTTCAAGGATCTATAAAATTACGTATTATATCATTATTATTACAAATAAAATTAATATATAAAAATGTATATACCCTTATTATAAAAAACAATAACATTTCTCTTTCATCTGTCCATACATCTTTTTTATATATGTATTACATTATTTAATCCATATTTACTTACTTTTTTTTCTCTCCAAACTGTTTTTCTTTTTTTACATACACATTTTTTTATGTAGATAAAAAATACCAATAATTTAATTTTTGTTGTTTTTTTATACTCTTAACCAATTACTTGAGAACAATACCATTTGGATTTGCTTTTACATTAAAATATCTTTTATATAATTTATCCTATTTAAAACAGATTTTTCTCTCTTTATATATATATATACTTTCTTTTATCATTCTTTATTTATATAATTTTACTTTTTCTAACATTCTTATCTTAAAATCTATATGTCCAAAATCTTTATTATGTATATTAACATTTGAATTTCTATCATTCAAATGTTGTTTTAACCTTGTTCTTAATCTATTCTATTATATTATCTTTTATCTTTAACTTGTAACAGGTTTCAAAAGTATATATATATATATATAGTGACCTTTTATTTAGGTCCCTGTATTAAATAATCCAAAATTTTAAATCATAAAAATATATTTGGCAGTAAAATCTTAATAAGTGGTTTTAAATAAAGACTGGTCTGGATGCACTAGAAGATCTGCTTGAGTGGAGAAGAGATTTCAAACCCAGTGTAGGTTTTGACAAGAGATAAAATAATAAATTGACAGTATTATTATTATTATTAATTGAGAGATAAATATATTGCTATTTTATTATTGTTGAATAGCAATTGAAAATAAATAAATAAATAAATTAAATTTATAAATCTTGTAAAATAAATGGTGATAGTCAATTCTTTAAGCATATTTTTTTAGTGAATTAAAAACAGTCTTAGATATTATGGGTAGTTATTAAAAATGAAGGTAGTTGGAGTAATATTAATGATATTCACACTTAAGTGTTATTGGTTCATTTGTTTCCAATCATGCAATATAATACAAGGTATAAATTACATAACAAAGTTATAGGGGGAGTGATTAAGAAAAAGAGAATCAAAATCAACACACCTCAACTCTAAACTTATAAAATAAGTAAGAAGAAGCTGAAAAAATCGAAAGAATTGGAATCTACTTGAAAAGAATTTTAAGATATTGTTATTAAAAAAATATGGAATAGAAAATCTTCAACCTTGTACTACATTCAACACTGTTTTTCCATCGATTTGATAATTCCTAAGATTCATACTGGGAAGGAGAAATGGGAACCATGTGGATAATAATTTACTTCAACAAATATTACTTCGAACCAAGAGCAATTCCAGAGAATGTAAGCTTTTGCTTTTATTTCATTTATCTTTTTAAATTGTCAGATTTAAAAATGACATATAGATTATTTATATTTAAAAAGATGGCAAAAATGTTTGTTTGTTTTTTCACATGCTCTTATCATCAAGCAGAAAAATACATTTACTTAGAAATGATAATTTCAATAAAATAATTCAAAATAATTTTGAAGAATAATGTCAAGAGATATAGTAAACAAATCAAAAAAGTCATTTTTGAATCATATAACTCTTAATAAAGTTAAAAGAAGATTGCATGATTTTATTCCCTATTTTTCTTAAGAAAGAAAACTCATCTGCCAGGTCACTTTAGCACCAACTTGCTTAATTATAAAAAATGGAAAGTTACAGATTAATTAAAAATGCCAAGAATATCGTATTTATAATTGAATAAATTCTTCTTAGTATTGCTAAACACATAGTATTGTGCTGATAAAAATGAAATAAAATAAATATTTACTTTTAAATTTTTATTGTGCAACATGCGTCTTAATAATATTTTTAAAAAATGTTTTAAAAATGCCCAGATTATTTAAAGTTGTTATAGACATTACCGCGGAGGGAAGAACAAAATCAATAAATAATTTTAAAAAGTTGAACGTATTAATTCTAATGAAACTCTAAAGTCATTTTTTTAAGGAAAATTATCTGGATTAAAATGTGGATAAACTGATTTTGATTATGATACACTTGAAAGTGTTTAAATATTATCTCACTATGCTGACATCGATACATAAATCAATAAATGATTTTAAAAGAATGCATTTGTAGATTGTAATAAACCTATTTTAGTTGTATTGCCTTTGGAAAAGTGTTTAAATATTAACTCATTATGCTAGCATCAAACAGGATAATCAATATATATATATATGTGTGTGTGTGTGTGTTACTTAGGAATGTTTATTCATCATAATATCAATTTTCTTATCATTTTAGCTCACAAGGATGAAATAAACTTTGACTAATAGGATAAAATCTAATGGGAGAAAATGTTTGTTTATTATTTTTTTATTATTATTGCTGTGTTTAGCATTATAATATTTATGTCATGTGACATTTGGGGATTTTTTTATTATATATTTATTGTAATATAAGATATGTTTAGTAAAAGGATGTAGAGATGTATAAAGATATATACATTTATTACACCTATATTTTTGCTATTTTCCCAAGTAAGGGTAAACACAATATTAAATATCATTAATCGAGACAGAGATATGGGGAGATATTTATCTCTCACACTTTTAAAATAGACGTTAATATTTTATTAAAGGTGAACAAACAGACAAAATTTTGTCAAAAATAAACTATAATGACCCAATTGTTTTCTTATATATAAAAAATTGATATAATCACTGTTTCATATCTTAATTTTTGATATGAATGAACATATCCACTTTGAATATAAATGTAGGTTGATCTTCATTGTTTACGTGCATAGTGCTTGCTATAACAAAAGTATAATTGTTATTTTAAAATAATTAATGATCATTTGACATATATTTTGGTGGTTTGTCTATTAATACATTAATAGTTTCTGCATTGTGAAATGGAATATTTATGTTTCCACTTTTATTGTTAGTGTTATTTTATCTTGCTATGGTATTGATAAGGATTTGTGACAGCTTTCAGCTGATAAGTATGTGCCACATATCTGCCATCAAATAGAATAATATTAATATTAATATTGAGCATGGGCTGATGGAGAATCACCTATTGCTGATTACATGAGAGGATGATATGGTTGAGGCTGAGTGATAATTAATGCTTAGTTAGCATAATTAATCCCAAGGGAGGATATCCATGGTCTGAATTCTATTTTCCTGTGATGAGGTCAAGCCCACACTTGTATACCTATGGAGAGGTATTAGAATTAGCCATATTATTATACAACTATCATGTTGTTTTATAGAGCCTCCCTTTATTGTTTGATCCCTCATGAGGTTATAGAGTTAGTTTTCCACTGTGTATGGTGAAGTTTAGTATTTCAAGATCAAGTAGCAAGGATGAGATAAAGTTAGATTAAGGGACACTGGTCTATCTATAGTGTTTTTCTAATTGGAATAGTGTTTTATGATGTATAATTTTCATCAGTTTATAGACAAGCCAAACAAAACTTACTAATGATTGTAGAACTTCTAGATGAAAAAGCAAGAAATGCACATGGACAATGTTGATTCATTTTCATTAAGCAGTGATTCACCAATGAATTGGTAAAATAGGTTAACTATTAAAATGTTTATGTTGTGGACATAGGCAATGTTTTAGTGTCATGTGTGCATTTGACTTCTGATGTCTGTTCCCACTTTAATACACTAAATCTATTCATCTTAAATTATAATAAATTATTAATTGTGCTGCATATGATAATTGCTCTTATCATATTCTAATAAATCAAATAGCTTTTTATAGTGAATACACTACTTTATAATTTTGAGTTTAGATTGTAAAATTGGCCCAGATCCCAAAGACTTAAACACACTTTTGTTCATAATTCTTAAATAAAGTTTAACTATCTTATTCTATAAGATAGAATAAGAATAGGAACACAGCCAATAATAGTAATAGTGATACTATGAATGTCACTGTATTAGTTTGTCTTATTTACTATGTGTGTAAATAATGGGGGATACACATTATTTTTTATCCCTGAGTTTATATAATGTATTGGTTTTATTTCAGACAATGTGTCTGAAATAAATTTGTAAATATTGTAAATAAATCTTGTTGTGTTTAAAAATTTATTTAGTTGCCTGTAGTCTTATTGCTAATCACCATACACACTATTATTGTTATTGCTATCGACATATCAGAGGATTATATATTGAAATCATCATCGACCAATATAGTACAATTAACTATATGTTGGTATATCATAATAATTTTGTTAAGCCCTATAATTTATGAGTACATCTAAGGCATCATCACTTAACAATCAAAATGGGATTAACCTAGAGTACATATTATTTTAAGTGGTATACTAAAAGATAAACACTTAATATTGATTTAATCAGTTTATTTGAACCCACAGAGCTATCATTCACTGATCTTGATCACATGGTTTATAATTATTTGAGAAAAGGAATTTGGTAAGTTATTGTGTTTAGTTATTAAAAAGTTATTCCTATTTTTTAAATTTTAAAGTTTATAATAGTTATTGAGTTTATAAAGTTTCTGTAGAACTGCTAAATATAGTTGTTAATTTGAGTTTATATTAAGAGCTGTTTTGTGCATTATATTTGGGTAGTGGCAAAATCCCTCTCACTGACCCAAGTATATTTTGTATAACAATCTTTCAGTTGTGTGAACCCTGAGAAGAATTAATTGTTAAGTTTCAAGGTAGAATTTGAATTTGTAGTAAATTTTATAGTTATTTATTTATTATAATTGGATTTGAATTATATTACTTTCACTGTTTTATGAAAGTTAACCTAACTTTAAGGTGTAAATTACTTCTTTTGTCGTAAAATGTATAGCTTGTTTTGACTTTATGATAAATATTCTGGTTTTGGTCAAGCTTGGAATCCCTATTTTTATTTAGCTTATTTTCTTACCATTTAATACAATATTAGTTTATAGCTTAAGATTTCAGTCTCCATCATCAACATTGTTCTTCAATTTCATCTTGATCGTTCTTTTATTTATTCATTATCATTTGACATTAATTAATTATCATAACTGATTAATTATTCATTAACTTTTATTCTTTTAACATCTTAACTATTCATTAACTCTTATTCTATCATCATCTTAATCATTCATTATTCTCATACATCTTCATTCTTTTCTCTTCATTCTTAGACTCATTTCATTTTACTATTTAATAATTAGTTATTTATTGGTTTGATGAATATTAAATTTATTTCATCATATTTTGTTTGTTTGTTTATTTGTGGATTTTAAAGCTGGTTTTACCAAAAGTTATTATCTTTATTAATCACCTTGTGATCTTCTTTAGATCTATAGTTTCATGCTAGCTTTGTTCAATAAAGGAATCATCTTGTTAGTTTAACATTTTTTTTCTTTATACTTGTATTCTTGATTATTTGGGTAGTGAAGGTTAAAAAGGGCGGATTTGGTGCCATGAAATGTGTGGCCAGATTCGTATATGATTCCAGCATTCAAAGAGAAGGACACAAAGGCGGATTATAGCCCAAAAAGTGAGTCTAGATTAGTTGTTGATCCAAGAGAAGGTCACAATATATATATATATATATATATATATATATATATATATATATATATATATATATATATATATTTGTGCCATTACAATTTAGTCACTAGCTAAATTTATAGTAATGTGCATGATATCAGCCTATAAGTCTCCAAGACAGAGCAAGGCTTAGTTTTCTGTAATCTATAATAAGCAGGGCATTCCTTGATACTTGCCACATAAGACTCCAAGAGAGAGAGAGAAAGGCATAGTTTATCTATTTTAGCCCCTAAGACTTAATACTTCTTTTATTGCAACAGAGTTTGCATCATTCAATCAAGGGTTGTGGTATTTAATAGTGATCGAATTGGGATGATCTTCTGAGTGCTCATGATACATTGTGTGATTATAGTGCTGTGACTGAATTCTTTTATTTATCTCAGGATTGTGAACTGCTAGTCATTCTGTAAACTGTCAATATCTGTCGGATTTCTAGGAGAATGGATGAATGTATAATTTGGGCTATTACAGACAGACATGCACTATATAGATTATTGTTGTGTAGTTCATTAAATAAGGATATTAAGTATTTTTTTGTATTTGTAATGCATAATAAGGTGAAAAGCAAATCAGTCAGTTGGTCAGAATAGGTGTCAGACAGGGAGATGATGTGTAGGTTTTTGATGGTCAGGGAAAGCACAGATGGGATGTATATAGTTTTGAAAAAACATGAGTGAACTAAATAATAGTATGGAAGAGGAAGGTGTTCCAATCCCAGGGATCAGTGATAGTTTTTATACTGAAGAAGATGATAGGGAGATTTCCTATAAAAAACAAAAAGGAAGAGAGGAAGTAGAGGAAGATGCCTCTAAAGTTAGTAGCAATAATACGGCCTCAAGGGTGGAAGTAGATGAGGAGCCAGAAGTGGGCCAGACTTAGATAGCAAAGGAAACACCATCGGGGATGGAATTAAGGATAATGCAGATGTTTAAAAGTCTAGAACAAAAGATAGAAAAAAATAATAAAAGTATGAAAAGTCTAAAAGAGGATACTAAGAGTTTAAAAGAAAGTAATAAAAGTTTAAGAGAAGATAGTAAGCAAGGGATGGTAAATTTAGAACAATAGATGGAGAAAAGTATAGAAGGTTTAAGGGTAAATCTAGATAACTCCATCGACAATAACAACCGAATGATCGTAGCTTTGGAAACTAGGATAGAAAAGTCCAATATAGAGTGTAAAAATAGGTTTGTGTCATTAGATGAGAGGATAGAAGGAGTGTGTAGATCTATGGAAGTCGCCAAACAGGAGGGCTGTCAGGGACTGCAGTCATTAAAGGTTCAAATGGAGCAGTCTATCAAAGAAAATAAGAGAGAAATTGAGTAGTTAGGAATGAGGTCCCTCTGCAGTAATCAATATCAGTTTAGAGGAGGTGGTAGCCAAAGTAGACTCATATAAAGAAACCACTTTGAGCTGTGTAGATCAAACCCTCACTATGAAAAATAGGTTTAGTGGCTTAGAAAAAGAAATTCGAGAAGTCAAGGGAAGCATGGCCAATGAGTGTGTACAGATGGACCAAAATCTTAGGAAAGAATTGGTGAAACAAATGGATAGCTTTAGGGAGGAGATAGTAAAAAGGGACAAGTCATGTTCTTTAGAAGAGGGACCCAGAAAGAATCAACATGAATTGGGTGTTATGCTAGAGAAGGTTGAGGAGAACCAGAAGGCATATGTCACGGAGTACATGAACCCCAAGATGGAAGATCTCTACCAGAAAATAGGGGAATTAAAAGATCATATTAAGGTAGGGCTGCAGGATCAGTCAAACCTAAATTCAGGGCAGAACGATGGTAGCATCAGTCCAGATGACTGTAGGGATAGATTAGAACATAGTCAGTCAGAGAAAAGGATGCCTACTTTAGTTAAAAATCCACAAGGTGAAAAAGAAGTAGAAAGGTCAATAGTAGCCATAAAACCTAATCTCTCAGTAAAAAGAATACATGAGGTGATGGCCAGAGAGCAGATGGGGATAGATCATGAAGTGAAAAGAAGGAAAAGAGAGTTGGAGGAAAAACTACATACACCAGATAAGGTGATTGAGTTAAGAGAGGCAACAGGGGAGATGAAACCAGATATTTTAGAAAGAGAACAAAAGTTTCAACAGTCTGTAGTTCTCAATCTAGTAACAAACCAGCATGTGTGGTTTCAAAAATCTGTCTTTTTAAATAGATTGGAGATACCTTATATATGGTATAGAGAATCTATCTCTCTGAAAAATTTAAATACTATGAAAAAGTTAAAGGTAAATTATATCTGGTACAGAGGGGCAATCTCTCTGAAAAATGTAAATGTCCAGTGTGTATCAGACAGAGAATCAATATCTCTGAAAAGTTTAGATGCTCTGAAAGAGTTAAGCAGATTATATCTGGTACAGAGAGTCAATCTCTCTGAAGAGTTTAAATGTGCATTATATATGGTACAAAGAATCTATGTCCCTGGAAAATTTAAATGTGAATGATATCTGGTATAGAAAGTCAATCTCTCTGGAAAACTTCAAAGTGCCTTATATATGGAACAGGGAGTCAATCTTTCTGGAAAGTTTAAAAATAAAATATGTATGGTATAGAGTCAATCTCTCTGAAAACTTCAAGGCATATTACATATGGTACCAAGAGCCTATATTTCTAAATGGAGTCTGTAATAGGAGGTTATATAAAATAAATCCTCCGGATATGTTTTATAAATACCAAGCCAAGATGAAAAATGGAAATATTAAAAATGGACTGGATGTACATGTGCAATTTTATGCAGACCACAATATGATTTGAAAAGAAAAAGCCATTCCAAATTACCAAGAAAATAGGAGAGAAGGCCTTTATGCTTGCTACTCTTGATGGAAATAAGGGAACCTATAATGCTAGGAGTTTGATTCCTTATACTTCAACAGAGTAGCTTGGCAAAGATCTCCAAATAAATTACTTTAGGTTTTCTAATGAAAAATATGATATTTACCAGTAGTTAAATTTTTTTTAATATTATTATTACTGTGTTTATTATTATTAGTGTATTTTATTAGTTAGGATTTTTTTTGGATATAGTTAAAACAAAAGTGCTGATGATTTTATCCGAAGGGGAGGGGGAGTTGTGCCATTACAATTTAGTCACTAGCTAAATTTATAGTAATGTGCATGTAAGAAAATGTAAAACAAAATCATCATCACATTTTTATATAAAAGGAAGTTGTAGGGCATCCAAGTTTAAACCCTACAAGGTCCAGTTCTAAAAGCTTTAGATAGAAAGAGAGTGGATCAACAATTATATTCTTTATTTGTTTGTGTGTTGATAGAAAGGTAATACACACAATTAAACTATTCAAATTTTAAATTTTTCTGTTAAAAAGCAAAGTTATAATGCAGACATATAGGCAGTGCATGTGTAAGCTATTGAATTGTTTTATATTTCAGATATTTAACTTTCTTTAAAACTAACCTATGCTTGATCAATTCTAATATCTTATTCTAAACTTCTATTTTACTTTTCTATAATTGTAATTGGGATTTAAAAGCTAAGGATTTAATTTGAAATGTTAGGGTTATAATTACTAAGCTAGCAATTATATTATTTAATGTTGGTTTATGAATGATTTGAAATGATAAAATAAGTGTGTACTTTACATACAGAAATTTACATTTATTAAATATTGAAAGAAAAGGAAGGGTTAAATCTGTCAAATTATTTTTTTTGTACAATTTTATGTTAAAAGAGGAAATCTGTTGAATCAGATATCTATTTTTGTAGCAATTTTGTTTTTTTAAATGATTGTTTGTCACTTTGGGAGCTTAAGCTGGGTGAAAACTCTAATTTTGAAATTGTCTTATCGAAAGAAAGAAGCTCAAAAATTTGAAATGTTACCTAGGTGTAAAAAAAAATTAAGTCTATTTTTTTAAGACAAAAGTGTCTGGAAACCAGATGTGTGATTTTTTTTTGGGTGGGTCAAAAAATAGCAATTCACACTATCACTCTAATTGGGTGAGTTGACTCAAAAATCAGATATAAAAGCAGTCTGGAAAATCAGTCGAGTCATTAGATTAGACTATTATTAGATTATTGTTATTATAATATATTGTGAGAGAGACTTTTTAAAAATTATTGAAACTAAAGCAGACAAACATTTTAGTTCTGCTAGATAATTTTTTTTAAATCATTTTTTAATGAAGTTTTGAATGTTGAAAATATAAGAAATGATGGGGTAGAAAAATTATATATGTGTCCCATCAAGACCTGACCATCATGGAGCTGCAGATCATATAGGAAAGAAAAGATGTCTTGTCTGAAAAATAATATTCTACACCTTTCAACTGACCAGAGAAATAAGATGTTTTTAAATAGAAAGAAGAAAACATTCACCTGCATTCGAAGATCAGAAAGATGAATTAATCTAATGATAAATCTTAATCATCAAGTCCAATTAATTGTTCCAGCAACTGAGTTTAAAACCCAGGAAATTTATAAACGTGAAAACAACAGCTGTATTTTATCCACTAAAAGAATCATGCTTGACAAGAAGAGAAGAAAAATTAATATAATGATTTCCAAATTGTCCACTAAAGCAAATAACCTCAATAGAATCATCATCATCAAATAGTTATACACCTCAAGAAAGAGATTGTTCCAACGTAAAACGGAAATGGTAGCTGCAGAAATATAGACATTATACAAGACAAGTTTGAACCCTTGGAAGTTCACCACAAAACAAAGGATCAGTAATATGACTTTTTATATCTATTTTCTTTATGATATCAGAGTCTTAATAAACTTTTAGCAATAAAGTGGTATATTTTATTTAAAGAACTTTTAAAGACTATTCAGATCGATTAAAACAAGAATGTCTTACTAATAATAACTTTGAGCTTCATAAATGATCTTGAATGTATCAAAATTATTTGTTTATTAATTTACAGTTATGAAATATTAATGTGTAAAATAATTTTTTGTATTATTATTTTGGTTTTAAATAATATGTTGTTATTATGGGATAAAACACGCACATACATAATAATACAATTATATGTGTACAATTGTGTGTGAATGTGAAGTAATAAGTATTATTAAAATATTAGATTTTTTTGTTTCAAGTTAAAGTATAGCATTTCAGAGGTAGAAGAGAGGGGGAGAAAATAATTTAAAACTTGTTCCTAAAACTTGCTCTTTCCAATTTTACTAACAGTTATTTTGTCATTCTGCTTACATGTTAGATTATAAGGTATGTGTGCCAATGAGTGGAGATTTTGTTTTATGAAATACTTTTCTTGTGGATGAAGCATGTTAAAAAATCAGTTACCCAATTTAATACAATATACTTTTGAAATACATTTACGGGAAAGGGGGAAGAATTTAAAATTTAATGTTATGATTTTAAAACAGTCGATTATGATTATTGTTGTTATTGTTAATATAAATTTTCATGTAAATATAGAAATTTTTATGTATATGTTAGAAATGCAGTAATAAATATTAGTTTATGTTATTAAACAAGGCATATATAGTTCATTAAGAATAGTCTTTAGTAAGTGTGATCATTCATCATCAATGGTTGAATATTAGTTGTTTAAGGTATGATTAAATATGCTAAGATTAACAATAATCATGAATTTCTTTATAACAATTAGGTTTTATGTTTAGGCTTAGTCCTAAAGCTGTGGTTGAAACCATTGTCATCATCATCACCATCACGTTTTAATTAATGAGTTGTTTAAATGTTCAAAGGCCATAAATAAATATTGATTTCACAATATTTAGTGATTTCTTTGTAATATTATAACCACCATTCCATCATCTATTTCATGCAAGGATGAGTGAATTGCCATCCTAAATTAATAGTAAACTGAGCTAGTAAAACTTATAAAAAAATATTGAAACACATTCGTTATGCTAAGATCTGAGAAATGATTTGTGTCTAATGAATTCCACTTTAGTTTAAAGATGTTTTATGCTTACTTAGATATTAATGCATACAGTGATATGGCTCTAAAAAGCAAAATCTTCCATGTTTATTAGAAATAAAGTACCAAAAGGGATTCAAATCCGGTACCTGTGAAAGGTTATTAGATATAACCATGTCTAGATTCAAATAATCTAGTGATGCCCTGCTAGACCATATTCACTTGTTATTTGTTTGGATATGCACTTAACATCAAACCAAGAAATGAAAGTGGATAAAATCCACTGTCTGTATACCTGAGCAGATATTTTATTGAGTTACTAGTGTACTCACCTCACGTGATTTCCATATACCTGAGTTATAATAGTTGTTATTAATAATTTGTTTATAATTATTGATATTGTAACATCTTGAGGAATCTAATTATAGAAGTATGTTTCATTTAATCCAATGACCTTTAATATGATTGATAACTCAGGCTGGCCTTTTTGTTTAATGGCCACTACTCAGGTATTCTTCTCGTAATTTAATTTAAGCTACAATGCTTTTCGTTTATTAGTTACAAGATTTATATTTGAATCCTTTCATAATTATTTAATACATTTGGATGTTATTGTTCCACTTTAATTGGGTTAATATATACATATATATATATATTGAAAGTTGAGTTGAAAATGATTATGAATATAATCGAAAATATTTCTTTATGAGTTTTTTATTTATTTTATATTATAAATTGTTTATCGTTATTTGGAATATATTTAAGTTTCGATATATATATATATGCACCTTAATCAGTTGTCAAAACAGCTTTATATATATATGATAAATGTTTGTGATAGAATTGAGGTAAGATAAAAGATGCACTGATAAAAAAACAAAAACTCAATATATATATAAACACAATAAGTTTCTGATTTTTTAATATTAAAATATTTTAATTTAACATAATTTACAATATTAGTAAATCAATATCTTATTTCAATAATAATATTTAACTTATTGATCTTTTGTAGTTTATTATAAAAAATTATTTAGTTAGTATTTTTATAATAAATTTTTACTTTTTTAAAAATAAAAATATTATAATTGTTTTATTGATTGTTAACAAAAATAAAATTTTTAGTTTTGATAAGAATAATTAAAAATTAAAAAACACTTAATATGTTAATAACTATAAAATATTACAATCATATATAGTTTTAATTATAATCATAAAAAGTTATGATGTGTTTTGATATAATTAAAATTTTTAATTTATATATATATAATTTTAATTATATTTATTAATAAAAATATTTTTGTATATAAATAATTTATAAAAAGCACAATCATGGTGTATGTTAACCATTCAGAAAATGTAAGAATTGTAAAGTTATGTATAAAAATGAATTCATCTTCTTTGAATTTGTTTTAAAAATCAATACAGCATTAAATTACATTTATAACTTATGTAGCTATTCTAAACAAAAAAAGATGAATGAATAAAATAGCAATGAATAAAATCTCAAGTGTGAATTTTGTAAAGACCATATTAATTAATGCATGAACTACAATTGCATTTACACAAATTATATTGTAAATCTTTAGCCTATTTTTGCTCTGATGTCTTAGAGAATGTTTATTAAATTTAAGTATTAAGAAATAACTTACTGTGATTAATTCTTTTACGATATTATTAAACATTTTGTCATTATAACTGAAACAATAAAAATGCTTTATCCTGTGTGTATGTAAAATGAAAATCATAAATGTTTGTAAACAATAAAAATTGTATTTAACTTTTATAAATATTAATTAAAACAATATTTTATTTTTTATGTCATTTACATTTATATAGGTATTTACTAATTTGTTTCTAAACACTTTTATTTAAGTTAAAATAAAAATTTTAATTTGAGATTTAATATATATTCAATAGAATTTGTTTAAATTTTGTACATTTTTTTTATAAATCACTGCAATGCATAATGACACTGAAATATTTTTGGTAGATTGTCTAGTTTTTTAAATTTAAAAGAATTGGCAGATAAAATTTCAATTATTTCAATATTAAATTTCAAATATGTTACTATCACTTCAATTAGTTTTCAGTAATGCAAATAAAGGCTAATATATATATATATATAAGGCAGAAAGGATCCATTCTTAACACTCATCACAGTATTTTTTTAAAAAAGACACACACATATATATAGAGAGAAAGAAAAAGAGAGTCCTTTTTTCCTATTGTGTAAAATTTAAATTGCTTATTAGCGAAGGATAATGGGTGTTTCATTATATTAAGGCATATAAATAATATATCTAGTTTAAGTATAGATTTGATAATTTCATAAATCATTGATATTTTGGGGGCTTGTAGCAAGAGAATGGTGCAATGTTTTTTGTTTCATTTGTTTATAATTGTCTGATTTTGATACAATTTTTTTTGTTGTGATTATTATTTATTTGTTTATTCACCTTCTTTTGTGGTATATATGTTTATTCATGATTCTAAAATTTATCAATAGTAGTGATAATAAAAAGTGGACAAAGAAACTATATGTTGTCATTGTTAAATATTAATGATTGTAATGCATAAACATATGTAAAAAATAAAATATAGCATGTTTATTAAAAAGAATTTATGGCATACAAATATATTTGCTTTTTTTATTTGTCACAAAGAGTTATGTTTACATAGAGTATTTATATAAATATATTTTTAATCATTGTAAAATATTAAAACAATTGTGGGGGAGGAATCAATAGTTATGTTAACAATAAAATGTAAGTCAGTATGCATTGTGAAAGTATAGACTAAATGCTATAGCAACCAAGGTTAACAAAGGAAAGCACTAACTACACTTGTTGAAAAGTCAAAAAAATTTAAAATAAAAACTAGCATTAAACAGGATTATATTCTAATACAAAGCTTGTTTTTCATTTTTATAATAATGATATTTGGAATAGTTTTTAGATACTTTCATAAAATAGATAAGAGCAGGAGCAATACATTTTATAATAAGATTATAATTGAAATTGATTAAAAATAACAATTCCATATATATATATAGGAGATGATGGTTGTGTTATTGCTTCCCATTCAATAGATAAGATGCAGAATATTACTAATATTGTGAATACAACAATCTATAAAGATTTGGTTTAGCAGTCAATGTTTAAAATATCAAACATTTTATTTACTATGGATGAAAAAGGTTTGGATTAAATTTTTGAGTTGAAAATGTGGATTTCATTAAATATGTAAATATTTTTTGATGTTGGATGGTCTATATAGTGCAGTTACATTTGCATTAAAAATATAGGATATTTTATAATAGGAATAAGTTAGTTTTATATAAGACTAGTATTCTGCCAAATTTATTGTTAAAAAAATGATGTGGATCTCTTACCAATATAGCATAAAGATATTAAAAATGTTAATTTAAGATTATTTACCAATATTCTGAAAATAGAATCATATGATCATAAAAATTATTAGGCATCATCTTCAATTTTCTGGATGTGATAATATTGAATCTGAAATTTTAAAAGCATTTTTTTTTTAGAATGGTCATGTAAAAAAGAGAATCTTCTTGTAAAGTAATATATTGTAAATATGAATTGTATTTTATATCATTTGAGAAGTAGTCTATTCAGGTCAGATGTAAAAGATTTTTTGGAGAATAGAATAAATTATAATGAAAAACTACAAACAAAAATGTTTTTAAGGTTCTTTTACCAAGATAGATTGACATGCAGAATAATAGAAGACAGCATTTGAAAGTAACCAATAATCAGATTAAAACCAGCAGGTAATTTATGTGGACATATTATGATTTATAACTTTTTCTGTTGGCTGGTTACAGAATCCATCTTTACCTTTTTTTTTTGTTTTTTTGTCTATAATGTATTCTTTAATTAGGATGGTCATATTCATTATTATAAATAAAGAATATAGTATTAAGTTTTACTAAAGTATTTATTTTTAAAAAGAAAAACATCACTTACTGCCTTTTTTATGTTTCAGTTTTTTTAAGTATTATTTTTTCTTTAATTTCTTAACTGTTGGCTAAGTAAAATAATTTTTTACTTTTGGGAAATATATGTAATCAAGCATGAGTGCGTGTGTGGTGCAACTGTTCCCAAAAGCTATTAATAGAGCTCGCAATGATCCTTCTACCTATTCAGTTTTCTATCAGCACCAGAGCACAAGTCACCACGAGTGCATTCCAGACAATCCCACAATTGTGTGTAGAGAGAAACATGACCTTAAAAGAAAAATCAAAGAGGCCTTATTCATTTCATGAGACAGTGATGCCATAAATAGGAAGGACACATGCTATGCTTTATCGAAAAAATGGAATTAGCATATTTGCATATCATTAAATGTATTAACAAGCTATGATTATGAAGGCTAGATCCTTTGTAAGCACTCAGCTAGTTTATTATTTTTAGTTATCTATTTTATATTAATAGCTTTTGAAAACAATTGCGCTGCACACACACTCATGCTTGATTAACCATTGGTTGTAATTCCAGTAAAGTTGTTTTATTTCTTTTTTTACATTATTTATATGATAGTATTAACTCTGATATAAAAAAAGTTTATTAAAAATAAAAAATTAAATAAATAGAAACCAAGTATTTTGACATTAAATGTATCAGAAAGCAGTGAAAAATATCAAATTTCTTATGTAAAAAAGATATTTTTTCTACTATTCACTTTATATGTCTTTTACACTTCTATTCATTATTACTATCAGCATTGATACATTTTAATGGCTCTTTTGCCTTATGTAATGGTTATTCTTAACTTTACAATTTATTTTTAGTTTGGGAATGAAAGAAAACTATCTTCAGTAATCATCAAGTAATACTTCTTAAACATGATTTTTGTATAAAAATTAATCTACATGCAGATTAGAATGTAGTCTTGTTTAATAACTAGCCCGTTTCAGACAAAAATCTCTCCATTAGCCTCTCATAGAAGAACAGAGAATGATAGGTCAGCATTCATTAGGATTGCCACTCATCAATTAGTAAAAGTTTAATAGGTTGAAGGCTGTCCATTAAAGTGTAAGGATTTGTTATCTTAATATATACTGAGCACTGATTTATATATATATATATATATATTGTAGCCTTTTGGTATATATATACTGAGCACTGATTTATATATATATATATATATATTGTAGCCTTTTGGTTTATTCCATCTATAAACCAAATGTAATAAAATGAAGTAATTGTGGAAAAAAAAATTTTTTTTTTTTTTGCTATAAGAAAAGTTAAGTTTTATTTGAGAAAGTAATGGCTATATAGCTCAAAAGCAACATATATAGAGACAGTTTGTGTTTGTATGGAATATCTATTACTAAAGAGTTGATGAGAATTAAGATTGAATCAATTGTCAGTAGCTTTAGTTAACAGTTTCTTTCTAGAGAATAAGTTTAAAGTTATAGGAGATTATGGTGAATATTTATGTTTATGATTATCAGAAATTATAATTGATTTTATGCTTGAAATTATAAGAAATTATGGTGGATATTTGTGTTCATATAATCTGAATAATCAGTTTTCTATTTGATGGTCTGCACATGTGTGTGTGTGATACAGATATATGGGTTTGATTTTTTTTCCTTTCCTTTATAAAAATTGACATAATTTTCTATATTATTTAAAATGTAAATCTAAATAGGAAATTATTTAGATTCAATGAATGTAACTTTTGTTTGACAAAGAAAAATGTTAGTAGGCTTAATTTTTTAATTAGAGTTTCATTGACTAAATTTTATAAATTGGGCACCAATATGTTAATTAAAGAGATCTGGTTTCAAATCAGACAAAGTTGTTAATAGTAACACTTAAAAGTCATTGTTTGTTCTGAGTGGGGATTTTTTTGATTAGACTTGAAGAGGAACCACTGGGGGGGGGGAGGTTTAACATATGTTTTTTTTTTTTCTTTATCCTATAAAAACTGAAAGAAAAGGGAAAGTGAAAAAGAGAAACTTTTGCTGATTGAGAACTGGGCTAACTAACTAAAATTAATATCTTTAAAGTTTTTTTTTTCAAGTTTTTAAAATTTTCTTTCTCAGAATTTGATAATGCATTTAAGTTTTATAGTAGACCAAAATATGAATTTCTAATTCTTCCATAAATGGTGCATACTCCTTTTCCTCAAATTAATTATGAAGAAGTCAACTTTTAATAAGACATTTTATACTAAATGCTACAACTTATCCATTCTGCTTCTTAAAAATTCATTGAAGGAGAGAATTGTCAAACTTCTGTATGAAATTCAGATTATAATAATTATATGGCTCTTTAAAATTCATTTAAAGAAATTGCAGCAAACTTCTGAAAAAAAAAAGATGTTTAAAAAGTTAATTCATGTTAGTAATCAGAGACTGCTTGTTGTATATAGTTTGAGCCTTTAAATGGAAAAGAAGAAGAAAAGAAAACTAAGTGAATTCAAATCCAGGAAGAAACTCATCAAATGGAAGGTAACCAATAGAACTCTTTTAAAAATTTATTAATTCTCCTGTAGCTACACTTTTGATTTAAAATAACTTTCTACATTTTTTATCTATCTTGATTCAAATGACTGTCTGTGCGTTCTATACACATTTAATTAAAATAACTGTCTGATGTGCAATTATATAGCTATCTCAAGTAAAATGAACTGAATATATTAATTGATGATGGACAGTGGAAGGAAAAGACATTTAAAGAGACTATCTGTAATGTTGATATTTATTCTTTATTTTATTTCGTTTATATAATATGTCATTTGTTTTTTTTTTATTATATTTCATTTTGTTTATATGCTATGTCACACTCTAATCACTAGATTATTTAATTTAATATTTTGTTTATGTTTAAAATGTTTGAAGGAAAGAAAGGAAAATGATTTTGATACCATTTAAGTATAGATGCTCACGTAAATTTAAACTTAAAAGTAAAGAGAGAAATGATATAAATATTTTATTATTCTTAACAAAATTTTAATTTGTGCTTAATATTAAATGTGAAGAGGGAGGGGATGGTCGTATAAAACCCATTATTATGCTGTGAGTGTTGATCTGTTATTAATATAAATATTAGGTATGTTGTTGGCTTGACTGGTTAAAATTGAAATAATTCATATATGTATTGATTTGGGATCTGGTTAGTCTTTGTCATTTATCTAGGCTGGAATCGATGTATGTGTGGGCATATTTAAAGCTATAAATGCTTGTCATTACTAATGTAAAGTAATCCTACCACCCTACAGATGGGAAATAGCTGTCTCATAATTTAATTACCATGGCAGTCGGAGATGACTGAGTTTCACTCCATTTATTTGTTAAGATATGGAATTATTGATAAAGTTACTGTTTAAGTGTAGAAATGTTTTGCATGCCAATATAGAGAATAGGTGTCTAAGAGAAGCTCTTTACACGATTCTGGATCTTAAGAAAAGATTTCTCTCTCTGGCTCAAGCAAATAATTTAAGTTTGAAGTTGATGTTGTTGTTTTTTAACTTCCCTTATCAAGACGTAGCTGTGTGCGCGTTATAGATACTGCATGGTGATGTGTAATATGAAGAGAGTTTTCTTACGTGGGACAGAATAAAGTTGCCCGGAAAGGATAAGGATTCAGTCAGATGTATATGTATGATGAAGAATGACAAAGATTTTAATTAATAAACTAACCGATCTGTGTTGATTTTTTTTGAATGATGGTAAATTGAGGTCGTCAAGCTGAGTGGACATACTGACCTAATTAAGATATATACAGTCAAAATGTAAAGATCTGACAAGCATGAATGTAAAAGTGTGGGTTTTGAATTTAAACCCGTTTGCAAAATTAGTAGGGTAATTTTATGACATATCATCCTTTTTCATTAGAAAGGTGAAAATTATTGCTTGATAAAATGGTTTAGAAATGTAAGATTATTTCACATTGTTAGTTAAAATAATTGAAGCGAATATATTATTTTGGAATAGTCCAATAAAAATATATGTTTACAATAAAAAGGGGGGAGGTAGAAATTTATAGGTTTACTTCTCTTTCAAGATAAGTTTTCTTAAAGCTAAAATATCCGGAATTCTGTTTCAAACGTTTGTATTTATTATTATTATTAATTATTTATTTAATAAATGAATGGGTCAAAACAAGAAGTGAGTCATCCAGGAAATTAGTTAATTCAAACATGTATTCGAATAAGAGTCCTGAATAGATCGGAATCATATATTTGTGTAACAATATTATAATTTAGTGTGTTTTTGTTTTAATTTTATCATTATTGTTAATGTAATAAAGTTTACTATTGTTATAAGATTACATTGTGTTTTGTGTTTTGATGTTTCAAATATCTCCAGAATCTATATATCCAGCACCTATATTTAAGGTAATATTAGTTCATATTTAAATTTAATTATTCATTTTCTATTGATAATTTATTTCCAAGATCGATTTGCAGTAGTCATTATTATATTGTTTCCATATTCGATTCACATAGTTAAGTTTATATTGATAATCTGTTTCCATGATTGATTTACAGTATTAATTTTGTCTTGAATATTTCTATATTCGATTAATATAATTCATTTTATATAAGTCATTTTATAGACTTCATTTTCACATAATTTATTGTTATAATTAATTTGCCTAATCTAATTTATGATTATTTCCGTAATTTACTTTCATAAGTAAATTTTGATTGATTTATCTGATTAATGTTCGTGGTTTGCTACCATATTTTACTTTAGCAAAATAAAATTATTAAGGTTATTAATTAAAATAGATTAGAAATAATAGAATAAAATGACAGGGAATAGTTGAGTTAAGTTTAACAAATTTAATCTTTTGATTCATTGTAATGTTGTGAATATTGGGAGCAGACATAAAATCCCTTTCCTGCTCTCGGTGTTCAGAGTGATTCCCACTATTGAACTTGTATTAAAATTTATTTTAGCATATATGGGATCATATCCATTACAGTGTAATCACTTATATGGGCACCTCTTGACAGATCTAGACCTTGAGAAAGAGCAGTTCAATTATTAGTCTAAGAGCTAGTTTGGAAGTCAAGTAGCATTTTATAGTAAAATTATTATACGATTATTAAAACAGGGATCATGAATTGATAGTTGATCTAAAGATATATGTGTATTTTGAGAAATAAGATTAGGAATTCTCAGATTAGAGAACATAACACAGACATTCCGTGTTATATAATTGTAGCTATTGAAAGTGATAGATGCTGAGAACGAAAAATAAAGTAATGGAATTAAATGAGGAGATTTATTTGTGATAAATTTTATCTAATGTTCAATTAAATAATAAGTTTCTATTATGAACATAGATTATGAGTTCTCTGCATTGATTACTGATTTGTTTCCAGTCAGATATAAATGAGAACTGTATGTAGCATTTTCTGTAGTTACCACTCGAGATCAAATATTTATAATAAAGTTGTGGAAGAAAGTTGTCTCATTAGTATGAATTTTATAATAAATTTATCATGAAATATTTGCATGACTAATGCCGAGTTTGAAATTAAGACCATATAGATTGAATGGTTTTATCGATATTATTATTATTATTTTTTTTGAGAGACAATTTAATTGCTTTCTCCAGTATCTTCTATAGTCCTAAATTGACTAATGATGATGATCTCTAGTGGGCATTACAATTTATGGCTGCAATTTGGCGCCCCCGGTATATTTGATCCTAAAGTATAAAATTCAATTGACTAGCTACTTGAAATAAATGAGAGTTTATTGAGGTTGAATGAATGAAAGATTGCGCGGAGAAAGTTGAGGTGACAATATATATATATATATATTCTAATATTTTCACGGATAAAAGATATCATATTATTATTACTATTTGCAGGATATTCCATGTAGTGAAAAAGCTAAATGCTGACATTTCAGTACAATATCAAATACCTTCCTCAGAGCATCCTCTTTCTCAAATCATAAGAATGTCTGTGAGATTTAAAATCATTTTTATCATTTTCTTTCTCTTTATATTTAAATTCTATTGGTTGAGAAGTTTTAAAATTTATTTTCTTTTCTAATAGCTTAGCTATTGGTTGAGAAGTTTTAAAATTTATTTTCTTTTCCAATAGCTTCTTCCAATCTAAGCTATTAGAAAAGAAAATAAATTTTAAAGCTTTTCAACCAATAGAATTTAAATATGAGGAAAAAGAAAATGATAAAAATAGTTTTAAATCTCACACGCATTCTTATGATTTGAGAAAGAGGACACTCTGAGGAAGGTACTTGATATTGTACTGAAATGTCAGCATTTAGAGTTTTTACTACATGAAATATCCCGCAAATAATAATAATAATAATATGATATATATATATGGGAGATGATAATCTGGATCAACTGATTAGTACTGGTTTAGCATTAAATATGTATATTGGTGATTATTTATCTTTTCTGCATGTGTGTGATCATGTGTATCAGTAGTATGATATGATGTGGATAGTGAATAGGCCTGAAAGTCTGAGTTCAAACCCCCTATATTTACAATTAGGCTCCAGACATAAGAATGCCTGGTATTTCAAATCTAACATATTAAGTCTGCATTCTGCCCATCTCTCTTCTATGTATTTAAATGGATACTGATATGTGAGGGGTCAGAGTGACTTGAGGTCAACATGGGCATGACAACATTTAGCATCAGCATGGGATTTTGGAATTCTATCATTAGATTTTCATTGGTATGAATGGCTGAAGAGTTGGAGGTTGGAGTAAGTTGAAGCCTGTCCATTAAAATGTAAGGATTTGATATCTTAATATATACTGTGCCCTGATTATGAGAGAGGGTAATCTGGACCAACTGATGAGTGATTGTTTAGCACAATATATATATATATATTGGTGATTATTTATATTTTCTGCATGTGTATAGTCATGTGTATCAGTAGTAGGAGATAGTGTGGATAGTTAAGGGGCTTGAAAGTCTGAGTTCAAATCCCCTATTTTTACAATTAGGCTCCAGGTATAAGAGTGTCTGGTATTTTAAATCTAACATATTAAGCCTGCATTCTACCCATCCCTCTTCTATGTATTTAAATGGATACTTTTCTATATTAAAGGGGTCAGAGTGACTTGAGGTCAACATGGTCATGACAATAATATTGGCATCAGCATGGGATTTGGGAATTCTATCATCAGATTTTCAATGGTAGGAATGGCTGAAGAGTTGGAGGTTGGAGTAGGTTGAAGCCTGTCCATTAAAATGTAAGGATTTTCTAAATATATACTGAGCACTGATTATATACATGTATGGGAGAGGGTAATCGGGACCAAATAATGAGTGCTGGTTTAGCACAAAATATATATATTGGTGAGTGGTTATGTATATGAGTAGTATGAGATAGTGTAGATAGTGAAGGGGCTTGAAAGTCTGAGTTCAAATCCCCTATATTTATTTTTATTTTGATTATTAGATATCCATTTACTGATCAATGTTAGATGATTATCAAACATCTATTATCATCCATATGGGAAAAGATCCTAATTTCATTTGGCCTAAATTTAAATCTGAGATCATAAATATGGCAGATATATGTACTATCTCTACTGTAATCTCCTAAAATTTAATTGCATAAATTCAAAATAGACTTTTTTTGATTACTAAGCAATAACAACTTGTGAATGATAATTTATTTCTCTTAGTTAACATTTAATAAATTATTATATATCATATTATTTAAGATTTATTGTATAGGAAATTGCTAATAATAGAAAATATATACACCTGGGTCTCGTTTTAAGTGGAATATTTTAATGTGATTTTGAAGTTATGTGATTCATGTTTCTTCTTAATATTTTTTTATATTTCATTATATTTATTAGACATCAAGAAATTTAAATTATTAATAAATTATTTTCACTTGAAAAACTTTTTTTTGCAAAAATATAATGTTATAGTAGCAGCTAACATGAATATGGCCTGAATATGTTATTTAGAATCTTAGCTTCTATATAAATAACTTACTTATACTAATGAGTAAATAATAATAATAGATTTATACGTACATATAAAAATATCACAATAAATATTCAAAATTTTTAAACCTTTAAAATGTATTTTGTTAGATATTAATAGAAATAAATATTTTTTTAGATTTTTAAAATAAATAATAACAAAGATTTTATTGATTTTATAAACTGAAAATAATCTTTCTAATGATAATATCTATTTTTTTTTTGTTTTGATTGCGATCTCATTTTTTTAATATAGAAACAGAAAATCATTAACACAGCTCAAGACTGAAAGTGGCGCTAGTTGTACATTACATCATGAATGTGATTTCTTACTAGTTCACAAATGAACACAGTGATAATAATTAAAATATGTATGAAAAAATGTGAAATTAAATACTGTAGTTAATAAAAAAAGTTTGTCTTGTATTAATTTTTTTCAAATATTTGAAATTTTTTATTAGTCATACTTTATTTCCTTATTTTTTTAATGCGAATTTTAAAGTAATTTTTTCTTGTTGCTTTGGTTTTATGCAACTTCTGAAAATTACTGGAACATACCATTTTTCAAGGTAAGTTACGTTTATTTTTGTGCAATTTCTTTTGTACGCATTTTCTGAGGAACCTATCTGCATAAAATGAGACCCAGATGTATTTTAATATTACAATAAATAATAGCCATTATTAATAATAATGAAAGAAAGAAAATTATTAATATCATTATTTGTGTTTTAATTTGTCAATAATTTACTATTAAAAATAAGATAAAATATTATTTAAATAGCCCACAATAGAGGTATAGCTCTCTCTAGCAATATAGATAGGGTGAAAGTTTGATAACTATCTGATCAAAGATTTTAAGCTTGTTTGTGATATAAAAAAATCCAAATTGCCTTTGGATTTGAGTCTTGGTTTAGGATAACAGTGAGTAATTATTGTGCTCAAAGTCCATCTATATCATAACTATAGTCATTTTCAAACATAACCAATTTAAAACAGAATAAAGATTTTTTAAGTCCTCAAATCCATATCATCTCTTATCCATATCACTTCAGTAAACATCCTTATCTTATCCACACACCTCACAAATAAGTTTTTATAGATCTTTTACAAATGTTTTGATCTAGTTTGATACTTCAACTATTCATCTATTATTGTCATTTTTCATAATATATTCAAATCAATTCTACTGCAGCCTCTTATTTCTTTCATTGATGCCCATAATACCAATTTCTTCTCTCATCCATATATTCCGACCTTCGATCCCCTCTTGTAATTTTATCTATATTTTATTGTGTGTATGCTATTAAAATTATTATTATTATAGTTATTAGAACTATAATTACTTTTGATATTGTTTATTTTTATTGAAAAACATAAAATAATTTATTTTGAAATCGACGTGGGTCTAAATTTTAAGAGTATATTGTTGCTAGTGTTAATTATACAAATTACATAATTGTAATGTGTAAACTAGCAACTATTTATTGATAGTAATCACTTTTGTCAGCTTTGTATTTTTTAGCTTCGTTAATTAAAATTTTATCTTTCTTTCAAAAAACTGACTTGTCTAATTAAATAATATAGAGAGAATTCTTTAAAGAGAAATTGCTTGTTTTCAATAAATCTAAATTACATTGATTGTATACTTCGTCAGGCTTTATACTTTTTTGTTATTAAAAACTGTTTCAAATAAATAATTTATTTTTAAATTAAAATTATACTATTATAATGCATTTCATGTATAGTAAACAATAATTAAGCAGCCATCATTCCGTATCATATTAAAATTTGATACAAAATTTAATTTTGAAAATTATTATTTATTATTTATTGATTAAAACAATTTCAGATATTATTTTCAAAAGAGTTAATTTTATAAAGCTGCATATATTATTATACAAGCAATTATAATTTTTAAAGATTTTTCAAATACATTTTGCAAATTATTTTTTCTTCTATGCGGTAAATCGATTACATTTCCCCCAGTAAATTTGAATTCGCCCACATATACATTTAATAATTTTGATTATTACCATTATATCGACATTTCAACAGATATCTTCGGAAAATAAAAGTCTTACGGTAATATTGTAATGAAATGTTGTAATTCATCTTGACTCTGCAACATTCCTGAATGATTTGTATTATATGAAAGATGATTTATGAAATTAAATCATAATGCTAATATTTCTATAATTGTATACATGGAATGCATGTTACAACACATGACACGCACACACAGACAGACACACATACACACATATAGTACATAAAATAAAAAAGAATAAGCTATAACATTTAAACCAAGCATATATAAAACAATGAGTGAAGAAAGGAGTTGCTATTAACTGAAAGGAGATCCATTGATGCCTCTTTGAGACCTCAAAATTACAGGCCAATAAAAATTTCTAATGTGAACTCCATAATCCTTGTTAATGCAACTATTATTATTATGTGTCTGTTCATATTGCAAACAAGCATGGATGTTCTGCTCAACAATATGCATCATAGTGAGTCTAATGGATTTTTACCTCCAAATTTAAGATTGAAGAAAGCTGTAGTTTTTCAGCTTTCTGATAGTTTTTGACTAAGATATCAGATGAGTTTCCTTGAGAGCAGGATGACTGTATGTGTGAATGATTTTTGTTTTAAAATAGATATCCACAGTCATAAAAGACAAAAATTAAATTATACATTTATTTCCAGGACACTGTAAAATCACCAGTACTAGAGGAATTTGACAGCTGAAAGTAGAGAGTTTTAAAATTTTTAATCAGAGACTCATATTGCTCTTCACTGTCAACCTTTTATGTGGATTCCTATAGCTTCACATCATATTAAAGTCAAAGAATATTTTATAAATTGGAAAAAACAGTATAATATTAAATGGGACATTATTAGACTTTGGAAAGTTAGAAGAAAAGGTGAAGGAATAAATTAATTTAGAAAGTATATTTGTACTTTACTACAAAAACACAAATATTAAAAACCTTAAATAGTGTGGAATTCATTATAAATAAAAATTGGAAGAACAACATTGTAAAAATTGATTTGTTTATTTTAGGTAATATCAAGTTGTTTAAAAATATGTAAGTTAATTATTAAAATAGGTTAAATTTAAGAAGTAAAGCAATTTCCTGTATGCATGCATGTGTGTGAATTGGTATGCATGTGAGGATATTTAATAAAATGTTAATTATAAATAAAGTTAATTTTAGTTATTAAGTATCCAAAAATAAATAAATGGTTAATTTAATCATAAAGGGTTAAACTAAACAGATAAATAGAGTTTTCGATAAATTAAAAGTGATAATTAAAAATGATAATGAGTATTTATTTTATTATCTTTTTTATTAATTAAATAATTAAAAAAAGTTAATTTCAATTTTTGAAAGTGTAAATCATCACCTGATAATTGAAAGTAGATCAATATTTCATAAATTTCGTAATTAGTTACATGCAGTAGTTTGAATTTTTTTTGATAGATGTCACAATTTTGAAAGGTATGTCTAATTGAGATGCCTATCAGAATAATGGTATAAAAGAGAAAAATTGTTAGTACATGTGTGTGCTGACATTCTCTCATCTGCTGTTGATCTCATGTGTGTTTACTCTTCAACAAGAAAACAGTAATTTTTTTTTTTTTTATTTAAAGTGTTAATTTTTTTAAAATTTTTATCATTTCTTAACTACTAATGTGAGACTAGATGAAATATAATTAGGTGTTTTGTTTCTTATATCTAATATAATTGGAACCATCTAACTAATTAACAAAATCTTTGAGAGTAATAGTTACATTTTACTAATTCGGTTTATTAGCTGTGCTTAAACCAGAATTTAAAGATGAACCAGGTAATATGTTTTATATTGTTTTCCAAAACTATATTGGACATCGTACTAGATTATTTTTGCTTTCTATATTTCACCTTTAATAAAAAGAGATTTAAATTAACTGTGGAAAGACTTAAAATTGACTTTAAAGATAAAATTTTGCTTCCATGGATATTAATGGATTAATGGATCACTTTTGTTATTGGTCAAGTGAAGTAAAACTCTGAAACTTTTAATTGGTCAAGTGACAAACTCTTTGATACAAATATTTTCATCTTTTAATATATATTAATTTTAGTTCCGTTTTCAAAAAGTATTTTAATTATTTGTTTTGTTAGGAAAGTAAACGAATGTTTTTTCAAAAATATATTTTTATTTGTATTTTATAGAAATATTCAAAAGTGAAAAAATCAAAGAAAACATTACGAGTGAATTACAAGCAATCTAAACATCTTTTATATTCCTCCCAGATTTGCCGTTATGAATTTTTTAAGAATTTTTTTTAAAAAATCTTAACGTTTTTCTCAAAATAATTATATTTTCAGCATATTATTAAAAAAATACACCAAAAACACATTATAATATTTAAATAAATGCCAGAAAAATATGCTAAAACATTAAAAAATCAAATAAACAGCTTGGAGCAACCTAAACTCTTGACAAGATGTCAAAATTGTTGCTATGGCTGCTACGGCTGATTTCTTTTTCAATTTACAATCGTGTAAAGTATACAATTTTTTAATAAAACCTTACTACTTTTGTAAAATAACTATATTTTTAACAGTTTTTATGAAAATTATTTATAATATGTACGAAACATAATAAAAAAAAACCCTTTAAAACATATATTTTCATTTTAGTGGTGAAAAATATTAATATTTAACGGAATCTTCAGCCAATAAGAATTGAGAATAGGTTGAGAATAGATTATCCAAGCAATTAAAACTGGTCTTTTTCTTTTGTAAACTTGAAACACTCCTAGTATTGATTTTTTACTTGTAAAATAATTCAAGAGATGACACCATCTTACAGGCCTTGCTCTAAGCTTCAAATCAAACGTAAATTGGCTACTGTAGCTCATAATATAGCAGAGTTAGAGCAATCTAAAGGTGTCAACCACAAATATGCATTTCAGGCTATTAAAGTGTTATACTATGCCAGTATGTTTTCTATAATTTAAAATATAATTATGCAATTACTCTTATGAGAAGAAAAGTAAATTTTATATTTTTTCATTGTTAGCTTAAAGTCAATACTATGGTATACTTTGTCTAGATAGAGATATATATATCTTTACATTTATGAATAGAATTTATGAATACTTTATTTATGGGTAACAGCCAGTATATGTTTATTGAAGCTCACAATAGTTTTAAAAATTATTATGATATAATAATTGTAGTAATAATTTTTTCATTTAACAAGGTATTTATTAATTTTATATTTAACAATATTTGCCTATGCTATTATGCTCACTTTAGTTTATAGAATTTTATGCTCTTTTATTAAATGTGTGTATTTCTTATTAATTGCAAAATTTGTATTATGCTATTTAAAATATATTTTATAGTTATTTGGCTTATGGTAATTTGTTCATTTCATACATTGTTTAATGTACATATTCTTAGAGCATAAAAATTGATTTCTTTAGCTTTTAAGTGACAATTTTTGTTATTTTGCTACTGTTTTTGCTAGAATTTATGCTTATCACCATTTTAATAAGCATGGAAACATGAAACTTTATTAAATGTTGTTTTACTTATATTATGCTGTGGAGGATGAAACATGCTCTCCCCATTGTCTAGCATTTATTTCCCATGATGGAATGGCATTTTATACTCTCTGATTATTTTCATGTTTAGTTAATGTATTTTGGTCCCTAGAGAAAATCATTTTTCATGGTATGTATTCCATTTTTCATGTATTGAGACCTTATCCACACATATATTTTATCTAAGATAAAGGTATTGGAATCTACCACAGTATTTATCCAATTATGTAGTGTTGCTTTGAGGACTTTCTTTCTTGTCTTATCCCTCATAATTATATTAGTTACTTTCCACTATGGAAGGTGAAGTTATTAGTGATTTTATAATTGGTATGGCAATGATAAGGTAGATTTTGGAGTAACTAGTTGCTTCAGGGACACTTTACTATCTATAGTGTTTCATTAAGTGAAGCAATGTATATATTGTGGTGTTGTGCCTTGCCAGCAGTTCAAATGTAAGCCAATAAATATATTAGTAATTTTAATGCTTATTTTGTGCATAGCTTAGTAAGAGATACACCCATGCAATATCATCTTTATTCCCATCCAGAAGTAGTTTGCCAATGAATTGGTAAGATATTTTTAAGGGTAAATATTTTATTATGTTGCCATGGGCAAAATAAAGTATGTTAAGTGCATGGCTGCTGCTGAGTATTCTCATGTTTTTATTATTAAGCAAGCACTGCTAGACAGTAATTGTCATATTTGTGTTTTATATGATAATTAACATTATCATAATATTTTGCTGGTAAAATTCAGCCATCAGTCAGTTCAGATTAAAGTGTTTTTTTTTTAAATCTTTAATGTATCTTAAATAGTGTCAATAAAATATTATAAATTACTACTGGACAAAAAAAGTGTATCTTACAGATAGTTTGCTTTATTGTAGTTTGAAAGTTTATTAAATGATTATTTAATAAAATAACTTAGCTTAAAATGTATTAAAATAAATTAACCAAATATTGAAACAGTTTTGTTTTAAATAAGTGTATCATTAATACACCCAAATGCTTGTATCACTAATAGATAATTTTGCTAGTGTGTAGGTGATCGTTTTATTATTATTGTATGGCATCCTGTTAAAAGAAACGGTGCCTAAGTTTAGCAAATTACTTTCTAGTAAAAAAAATTGTAAATAAATTTTATCACTTGTAAATTTAATGTTAATGTTAATAAATGTATTAATTTTATTAAAATTTAGCTTTTGTTTTCTATATATGATTTTATGTGTTCTGAATTTTTAATTATATTACAGAAATCAGATAATCTTTTTACATACAGATCCAAAATCCCAATTTTAAAATGTAAAAATTGCATAAGTGTTATAATTTCAAAGATTGGAGTTGCAGTTAAAAGAATTGAATATTTATTTGATTTTACTTTGAATTCTTTAATTCATTTCAGACTGCATATTATTTATTTAGGTTTCAAATAAAGAATACATTATTTAGAACTTAATTATTTTGATTGTGTTGTTGAGGAGTAGTAGAAAGATATAAATGGTACCCTTTCTTTCTATTTCCTCTAGAGTCAGCCTCGGTAAAAGACTTTGATTTTTCCAAATTTATGTTTTTCTATGCAATTATTAATTAGATTTAACACTTTTTTAAGTAATCGTTGTTATTGTAATATATTAGGATACACTAGCTTATAAGAGAAGTGTATGTCTCCTTTGGTCTATTAAGATGCAACTTATTTGTTCAACAACATAATATGATGATTTATTTTCTATATTAACAAAAAGAAGAACCCTGAAATCATTATTTATTACTTCATCAATTATTGTTAATTCATTTATTAGTGCAAAAGTCAATATTCTGGCATAAAATACTTATTATAGTTCATTGTACTATAAAAAAGTTACATTATCTTTCACTCTATAAGAGTCGATTAGATCAGATCATGATATTGTTTATGAAGATATTTAAAGAAGATACAATGAAGAATTTCATTATAATATTTTACATTAAATGCATACATATGGTACTTAGAGAATGCATTTTGATAGAGGGAAATTTCATGATTTGAAAAGTATTGCATAGGAATAAGTAAAGTTTTCCCCCTTCCTAATTTATTTATTTACTTTATAATAGAATGCATATGTCATTGTTTTATAATTCTCTATTATTTTAATACATGTCTCTGTAATAAACATTAATATAACCAATAACCCACTAAGCTTAGCGGTATTGTTATCATTTTCACTAGGATGGTAATATATTATATTAGCATTAGAGTCTTGATCACAATAAAAATCATTTAAGTTATAAATTGATCTCTCAATTATTTGATTCGTTTTAATAGTTATAATATATATATATATATACCAAAAGTTAAATTAGTCAATATAATATACAGAAGTACACAAATTCACAATTAAATCACTAGTTAAAATCAAATATAAAATCTACTATTAAAGATTTTCCTGCTAAGTTAGACTTCTCAAGTGCAAAATAAATATATATTATCAGAAATTTCTGCAATTTCAATTTACATTCTAATCATCTTTTATATCAAAAGAACTTTTAAACAAATTGATAGCTTCAAAAAATAAGAAAAAAAAATATTAATATATCTTTTTTTATGAAGATTAAGAATGCTAAAGTTATTCATTTCTTTAAAAATTTCTTTTGATACTAATGTTAAATGGAATGTGGTTTACGATTATGAAAATTTTATGTGTGTGCGTGTATATGCAAATCTTGAATTTGTGCAGTTGTTCATTTATATTAACTTAATTAGAATGCACTTAATCTAGAACAACTGCCTCAGGCCAAGAATCAAAGAAAACTGACATACTGATATATCTCTTCTTTTGGATGCATCGGTTTACTTAGATTCTTGGCCTGGGGCAGATGTTTTAGATTAAGTGTTTTCTAATTAAATTGATATAAATAGACAATTCTACACATTCAAGAATTACATATAAACATTCATTAAAAATATTGTATTATAATATATATAGTATTGTGTAGTGTTACTGTGTACTTGAGAAATAATGAATTTTTAATTATATATCTTGGCTAGTGATTTAATCATGAATTGACATATTTTATTTCATATATATATAAATCAAAATGAAAGACTAAAGATAGATCATTGGTATAAATCAATAAAACAAAATTTTTCACTATTTACGCAATAGAAAACTAAAATGTATATATAATAAGAAATACAACAGACTCCAAAAGTATGCATACACAAATTGCTTATTTTAAATAATTACATTTCTCAATTCTCTTGGTAATAACTGCTGAACTATTTCTACTGACTTTATACATTTGAGATTATGTTATCAAGTAAATAAAATGAGTTATAATATAAATATGTATTATATACAAATAAATAAAATTAATATCTGCTATGAAAATGAACAAACGTTTGAATTCAGACAAAAAAAATCTGAAGGGTTTTTATCTTTAAAATAGAGTTAGAATTTTCTTTACAATATGGCAAATAGTCATATTCATTAATCCCATTATTATTACCTAAAGAATAAATCAAAATATCATAATTTTAAAATATATTTACAAACCAGAAGGTGACAATCTTTTTATTTTTACTATTCTATTTGGATAATTTTTAAGAATGCTTGAAATATATGTAGTGAATGCATTGCTGTATATATTACACATGAACAAATGCTGGTAATATCAATTATATTCAAATATTATGGCATATAAATTTCGATTTGCAATTAAAAATATTAATATCATAAATTTAATTATATAAAGGTCAATTTATTAATTTGCTTTATGTCCAACCACCCTATATCATAATAAATATATAGAATGGCATAATTTAATTTTATTTAAAAGTTTTAACTCTTTTCGATTTAAGTAAAATAGTTGTAAACAAATTAATATTAATTTACAGCAACTGTGGGAAAATAATTTTAAATTTAGTAAATTTTGTAAAATGATTTGTATACACAATATGTTGTATAACAAAGTCTTTAGACCAGCACTATTCAAATTCCCAATGGGATTTTGGATACTTGACTAAAAAAAATTGAACAAAAGTTTAAATCAATTTTAAAATCTGAAATTTTAAATTAACATCTAATGCTAATGGATTTTCAGGTGATAAATAAGTTGTCAACAAGCAGTTGGCTGAGATTGGATGTTGTATAAATAAACCATATTTTGAACTACACATGTACACACCAATCATTGAAAGAGAACTTGCCACCAGAATCCACATCTGTTGAAATTTTGACATGTCTTGTTAAGGAGAGCAAATCTTTGCTGTTTTTCCATGAGTGAATGGTGAGTTTACTGCCATGCTATGTGCCTAACAGCTTGACCACCTCATAGATAAAATTCTTCAACAACAGCCTGCCTGGAGAAGAAGACACTGTGAACCTGTCCAGAAAAGAATGCCACCATGCCTGAAGTGTAAGTGCCGACATCCCTAGCTGCAATGAAGAATCAGTAATATCATTCCAGAACTACAGAGCTCTAAATCAATTAATATTTAATTTTCAAAACTCTTAATTTTAAAAGCTATATAAATGTAAAGAAAGAAATAATTGAAAGTTCAAACCAATGTTAACTCTAATCTGTGTCTAAATTAACCTTTTTATATATAATTTACCTGCCTACATTTGTAATTTCAATTTTATTTAAATCAAATCAATGTCTCATTTAGTTCTTATTTCTCTATCACTGCTGTTGTGCCTATCTCTTTCTTTATATTTATTTATTTATTTTCCAAAAGTAACCTTTATTAGTCAAAAGATTACAAAAAATTATTGGGTACACTTAACTGTGGAGGATTATAAAGTGTTCAATGTTACAAGGCAAAACAATTATTGACCAGGTTTACAAGGTATGTACACTCGATAACAAATATATCCATAAAAGGGTTGTATAATTTTGCTTAATGTGTATCTATACATGGATGAGCACAGATCTGCACTGTCCCAAAACAATCCATCAAGGGGGTGTAGCAGCCCATCAGAGTGGAAAAGGTGCTGAAAACTTTGACCCTGTACCCTCCTGGCAGGTTTTCCGGGTAGCAGCAATAATCATCACCAGCCTGCACCCATAAACCAGACCCCCCATGACCACCATCATCAACCCCTGTGAAAGAAATGAGGAGTGCAGACCTGTGCCCACAAATATTACAACAAAACTCTATTACTGTTACAAAGATGACTGTTTTATATATTCTGTATGCCAATGCTTTCAAACAGTGAGCACTCTAAATTTTAGTAAACTTTAGGAGGATATAATTTAAAATATCTTCATTTAATTATTTTTATTAATGCTGTCAAGTAAGCAGCATGTTGTTTCAAAATCCTATATTTATAATAATATTGAACCACCATGCACTTGTTATTATTGATTGTTGGACTATCTAGTTCATTTGCATATGCTTTGCATACTGTTTTTTTTCCCTTGCCCTATTTTTTCATTCTGCAGCTCACAGTACCGCTATGAATATGAGGCAAAAGACCTCGAAAGCGCTTAGCGTGTAATAATTTCTGTGTATCTTTATAGCTTCTCATTCAAGTGTGGCATACACTTTGTTAATTTTGTATATTAAATTATCGAATGAGAAGTCTTAAAATCTTTAATACTTTACAAATATGAATTTTTATCAACAAAGACTCACATTACGATTTGGCATTTCAGTCAAAACATTGGAACAGCGTCTAACATTCTTGTCTGAATGCAAGAGATTTAATATCGTTCCAAACTGCTGCAGAATAAAAATAAATAACTCTATATATAACCGTGACAAAATCATTGATAAACTACAGTTACGCCTCTTGACTTTTATCATCCAAGGATGTAAGAACGCATTACGTAAAGAAAGAAAAAGATGGCTCACAATAACAGCAAATAGCACCCTCCCTCAATGGATTATCGATAAACTCAACATTACAAAAATAAACCACCGCAAACACTTCGTTTTGAAAATCAAATTTTTAGCTTATAAACAAAATATAAATATTGACTTACAGCAAACTTCGTATGTTAATAGAACTGGCCTTACCCCACCTGATAGGATAGCAAGGGTTCTATCCCTTGGACCTAGATTTGTAGGAGGACAATGGAAACAACCCAAATTAGAGCTAATCGCTGATGTCGAAGCAAATTTAATTAATAACCCGCATAGAGATAGCATTATAACAAATATAGCTAAATCTATTAAACAAAAACAGTTACATATAAAAGATAATAGCTGGAATAGCGACATCAAAATTACGAAACAGTTTCTTGATCACAATAATTTAATTTGCCCTAAAGAAAATAAGGGCAATAGATTTGTGCTTTTAAATTCTCAGGATTATAAGAGGAAAATAAATGAACAAATTACAAATCTACAACTCACTCCTGTTGCACAATTCAACAATAAGCTTAACCGCGATAAATTTGTTTCATCCATTCTCCGTCCTCATAAAAACAAAGGCATTTCAATTGCGGAATACTACCGAGTTTATCCTTCCTCCACTAAAGCTCCAAGAATATTTTCCAACATTAAACTCCATAAGCCTGGTGAACCATTGCATTTAATGATGGATTTTGGGGGAGTCCATTATTTTCAAACCGCGAAAATGGTTAATCAACTATTAATAGACAGCTTGGGCTTTGGAAATTATTCTGTTAATTCGTCCTTTCAAGTGATTGTGAAAAAATCAAAAAAGCCACGATCGAAAACAACTTCTATATGACTACCCTTGACATCAAAGAATTATACGGATCGGTGGACAGAAAACAATCTATTCAAATCATCCAACAAGAACTTACCAACACGATGTCAGCTGAACGCATTAATTTCATCATTACATTTTTAACATGGATGGATAAACATATATATACAACATTTGAGCACGTTTGGTACAATATGAAAAGTGGTTGGCCTATGGGCCTCCCCCTCAGTGGAATCGTAACCAGCATTTTCCTTAATCACTACGAAAGACTAATCGTGTCCAAATATCAAGCTGACAGCCCTCACACTATATACATGCGGTACGTAGATGATATATTTATTTTAGCCAACCAGCACACTATAAATAGTATTACACAAGAGTTAACACATAATACTAATCTAACTATCAATTCCACAACAGAAGACGCATTCCAGAGTCTAAATTACCTTGACCTTAGGTTAACACGCGATGAGAGAGGTATAAATTATTCAATGATAATAAAGCCCTTTGAAATCAGAGGCTTTATACACCCACACTCCAACTCTCCAAGCTCTCACAAATTGGCAGGCCTGCAAGCATTTTATATAGAAATATGCAGCTGTGCAAGTTTGAGGCAGATAGAAAGAATAATATACATCTTTACACCAAAGACCTACTACAAGCAGGCTATAAACTCAACACTATTAACAATAAAATCAAACAATTTTATAGGAAAATCACTGACAATAAAAACAATATTAAACTTCCATATATTACTCTTCCCCACATACCTAAAATCTCCTATCAATTAATCAAGGTTTTGGCCAATAAATTTAAAATTAGCTTTCATACACCCCCATGCACTAATCGTCTAATCAATAACTCTAAGGACAAAATTGAACCTTCTCAGACTCCCCATGTCGTTTACAGCATAGCTTGCCCACAACCTGGTTGCCGGGCCATTTATTTTGGAGAAACCAAGGCAGGCATAATCAACAGGACAGCACAACACAGATATACATATAATAGAGCTATGAAAAACAATGATAATTCATCAACATTTTTAGAGCATTCCAAGAAGACAGGACATTTGTTTGAACCTTCCAGCCCTAAAATAGTCTGTATTGAGAAAAATGACATCAAGCGGAAAATCAGAGAAGCATATTTTATTAATGGCAATAATAACTCCATCAATAGATGAGATACCTGCTTTGACATCTCCAAATGTTGGACTATCTAGTTCATTTGCATATGCTTTGCATACTGTTTTGTTTCCCTTGCCCTATTTTTTCATTCTGCAGCTCACAGTACCGCTATGAATATGAGGCAAAAGACCTCGAAAGCGCTTAGCGTGTAATAATTTCTGTGTATCTTTATAGCTTCTCATTCAAGTGTGGCATACGCTTTGTTAATTTTGTATATAAATGTATAATGTGGTTTGTTTGCTTTAAAATTTGCTTTACGATTTGAATTATTTGTTATAATAAGTAATAGACTAGCCTTAAGGATAGTTATAAAGTATATTAGTGATCTATTATTAAATCATTCCAAATATACTTTTCCCTCCTTAATTAATTATTAAGAACTAAAATACAGGCTTATTATATACCTGTATCAATATATGTAATATATAGGGTATATGAGCACAGACTTTTACACGACCCACCACTCTCCACTCTATCTCATAACACTGATACTCTTGAACACATATATGTCAAAAAGATAAATAATCACCAATATATGTACTTCATGCTAAACCAGCAATCATCAGTTGGTCCAGATCATCATCTCTACACACATATCTGAGAACTTATTGCATATATGTGTAGAGATGATAATCTGGACCCACCGATGAGTGCTGGCTTATCATGAAATAGGTATATTGGTAAGTATTTATCTTTTCAACATATGTGTTCAAGTGTATCAGTGTTATGGGATAGACTGGAGAGTATGGGTTGTATGAAAGTCTGTGCTCATATACCCTATGAATTATTAAGATGTAGATTAAAGCATATTAAACAAAATTGACAATCTTATTTATCCTTTAATTAGTCTTATAAATATAATTCTATTTTAAGAATTGGTTTCAATTAGCTAAACTGATAGACACTATCTGTTTAAGCACGTTTAACTTTAAATATATATATATATACGTTGTAAGCTTATTTCATTGTGGTTGTATTTTATTAAATACAATGTACTCCACATTTTGCTGCATTTCTTAAAATGGGACCTCAGTTAGGCTATCCCATTTTACTATTTCTGGTCTGTGCTTCAAGATCCTGAAGTTTTATGCCAGGTCACTTAAGTCAGCCATCCCTGCTCTTGAACTCTAAATGTTACTATCATTGGCAGCAATACACTTGGTCCCAGGGTACTATGTATTGGTTGAAAGAACCCTTGAAGAATTATTCATCCACAGGAAAGCATTATTAGTAATATTTTGCCAGTTAGCACATATTGGCAGTCTAAATCAGCCAATTCTTCTCCCTATCAGTTAAATATTCAGCATTGATCTGAAACTCCATCTTGGCTACCAGGTTAAATTTACATCAGCGTGAACTTATTTACTTTTACAACATAAAAATATTAAATTTTACAATAAATAAAAAAATTTTGACTGCAAAGTTTTATATGAGTCTACTTTCAACCAAGTATAAAATTATTTATTATCAATACAAAATTTTGATATAGATTTCTCATTCCTTATTAACGTTTGATTAAAAATAATGTTTTATGTAAAATTATCATTTAACACTCAATCTCTATGATTTCAAAAATTATATAATTACATGTTGGTATCACATAGGCAAAAAATTGAGTAGCATTCAATTAAATAACTATTTTTAAGAATATAATTTTATAAATAAAAATAGACTTCAGAAAAAAAATTAAAAATATTAATTTATGATATGGATTACACAAATTTGGTACAATTTTTAGATGTGTTTTAGAAAGGTGATTTATGATATTTTCAATATGCCCAAGAGGTTTTTTCTTTTTAACAATCTATCAGTAGCATACTTTTCATCTGTAAATCTTAATACAATAATTGTCTTTGCTCTTCTTTAACTATTCCAAGTAATATTGTTAGATGAACTTTCAGATCATTAGATTTACATGCTTTACATTTTCTTTGTTAGAAAGATGTAGTTAAACATTTGCCAAATTTTTTTGTAAAGTCTAATTGACTATTTGTTTACGATTTTTTTGTTATGTTGATGAATAATACCTCTTCTATTTATCATTAAAAAAATTACCACAGTCTTTTTTGATAAGAATTTTTACATTTCTTATCTAATTTAATCCAATCTTTGATAGATTTTAATCAGCTGTCATATATGGTTCTTAATTTTAACATTATTTCTTACACTCTGCCTCTTTTTTATATTTTTCTTCTGCAATATAATCTACAGGTACATCTTGATTATCATTCTTAATTTTCCAAATTAGAGTTATCATCTTGTATGTCTTGATCAACTTCATTGTTGCTACTTAGTTCATCATCATCACCTAAACATTGTTTATATCAATGTTCAAATATGTAATCCAGGAAGCTAATGATCTACCTTTAAAAATATTAAAATATTTATAAAGTTTGTGATTAAAATTCAGTACAAGTTTAAATTTGCTACACAATTACCATGTGCCAGTAGAAGATCGTACGCATAATTAAAAGTAAATTACACAGAAAATTACCTACAAGTGATTCTCTGCATTTTACATTATTGAGAAGATTAGAAAGAATGTAAAACACATGATCAATATTTTTTAAAGTAAATGCAAATTTATTGTACTGGTATAAGATTCTGACATATCATAATTGACGATTTATAAAAATTATTATTAAGAATATCAAACCCTCCATACAGTAGTACCATGTGACCATGTGATATTTTGGAAATATTATTATCTTATATTTATATTGATATATGCTACCTTATTAATGATCACTGTTGATCTTAAAATGTAGGTTCATGCTAAATTCCTATTGGAGCTGCAAACTACATTAAGAGATTTCACTTCCCAAATTTATATTTAATTATATAATGTTAAAAGCTTTCAAAGAAAATAATTTTTGCAAGTATAATAGTTTTAATTACAACTATTGTGCCTATATGTTAAAAGTAATGTGTATATTAAAGGGAAAGAGTGAAATTTGTCTTTAGAAGAGAATATAATTTTATAATTGGGCAACTTCTCCTAATGCAGAGAAAAAAATAAAATGTTGGGTTTTTTATTTATGTTTTGTTATTGTAGTTATTATTGCTATTTTGTATTTTACTGAAGGTTTGTGATGGTGGTGTTCCAGTTGTATTTTTATATTAAACTATTTCCATCATCTAATATGAGTATTGAATGACTTTAGAAAAATTTAATTTTATTTAAATATTCAAAATACATTCAACTGTTAGTAATAGTACATGAAACAGGTTAGGTGGTATATGCACAATGTTTTGAGAGGTATTATTTTCCCCTCTTCTTTGGGTGTTTCTGGTCAAATCAGTGATAGTACTAGGATGGGATTCAAACCTGAACCCTTAGACTCTTGGATATTGAATTTTAAGGTAACACTTGAACCAACTGAGCCATCCTGCCAAAGGCAACAGTCAGTAGAAATTACATATATTTATCTATGAGGTTACTCCTAATTTCTCCAATTTTTTCTAAGAGAAAAATTGATTAGTGGTTTCTATACATTATATATAGTCACAATAGGTTGGCTTATGTGATTTTTTTCCCCATTGTCATGTGAACAGCTTTTTTAAATATTCTTTTTGTACCTTTTCTTCTCTATCCAATATTTTTATATTTTCCTAATTCAACATATGTTCATTGGCACATACATGTCCTGCTACATTAGACACATTTGATTTCTCTCTTCTAATTATCAGTTTGTGTTCTTGCAAGTGCTTTTTCATAGGATGACTGATCTCACCAATATCTGTTTTTCCACATTCACAAGTTATTTTGTAAATGCAGTTTAAAGACATTCAATACTCATATTAGATGATGGAAATAGCCCAATACAAAAATATAATTATTGCTGTTTTGTTTGGTAAAAATTTTGATTATTTGTTGCTAAATAAAATGTGAAAATTACATCTATTGTTGTTTTTAAAAGAATACTATGTCAAAAATATATATGGCTAAAGAGGACTGTATTAATAATTAATAATTTAATGATTGTTTTTATTATTATTTAATCAAAAATTTGATGTTTAATAATTCTAAGATTAATTTTGTTTTCACATATGGTTTTAACAAATTTTCATCAAATATTCAAATTTTATTAAGAATATTTTTTTTTCATGAAATACAATTTGAGATTGAAGGCTTTTATGATTTTTTTTTATCATGGTGACAATAATGCTATTTTGTTTTATTTGTTTAAAGTTGATTTTTTATTTTTAAGATTACATTCATATTTGCATATGAGTATTTAACAAAATACTTTCCAAAAATAAAAATTTAACATAGAATATGTTTTATGTTTTAATGTAAAATATTATTGATCAAAAAACAAGGTTATATCAGTAAGGTAGAAATAATGCAGCCAGGATTGAATTGCAATTCGAATATATATTGAAGCTGTAAATATTGTCTCATTGATTTACACTTCACCTAGTGCTAATGTTAGGAGCACTAATATGACTTTGAACCCAATTTAATGTGTGTTAACTGACACCCATCTCATTTGAGGTGGTAGTATATGTATAATTTATCATCAATATTTATAATCAGTACTTGTAAACTATAATATTCAACTATTTGTGTTATTACTAATTCTGTATAAAATAAATGGGCAATAAGTGTAAACATAATCTCAGATGTCTATAAGGTGTGACAAATGTTTTAAAATTTTTCTTTAAAGTCTGTTTTCTATTTTGGTTATAATATTTTATATTTTGTTTTAATAAATGCACCCAAATAGTATGTAAAAACAGTCAATTCAATATTTATAAGACAGACTTTGTAATTTTGTTATACTTTATAAATCTACTATTAAAATCTTATTAAATGTAAGTGTTAAAAGCCATCCTATTATAAAAAAATTTATTTCTAGAATATAATAAATTCCTTAAATTTTTGTGAAAAAAGTTTTTTTTAATTATATTTTATTTAATTTTCATTACAAATCTCAATCTCAATTAAATAAGCTTTGTTTAATATGATGACTTGAGAAATTTAATTAAGATTAAAATCAGATTTTGGGTTAATGCTTTCTTTAATTAGCAAATAAACCCCCAGGGCATGTTCATCTTAGCGGGAGAGTTCCTATTCTGAAGGAGACCAACCAATAGAAAAGGCCACTAGGAAAATGCATACCACAGAGAGAATTATGAGTGAATATAATGAGTAGTGAATCCAGATAAAGTAGGGCTGGATCATATAAATAGCCTAATTTTGATCAAGAAAAGAACAGATAAATTGAGAGACATATTAGTATTATGAGTTTAAGTTTCATCTAAATAATGTTGGAGTAAAGTAAAAGGCTCTTCACTTCCCTGTACTCTGTCTCCACCTGCTGATCATGATACCACTCTGGTGCTGTCAACATCTAGCCTGTGATGTTGACCTACATCAAGAAAGCCTACCTTAATAAAGCCTGGCTCCAGCTATGTTTTGAGGTAACTCCATTTACCACCAGCCCCTGATCTTTTAACAACCTTGATCCTAAATTAATATTAATCTTTGATTAGGCTATATTCATTTATTCACTCTTCCAGCAAAATATCTAGATATGTAATGTCTATACAACTTTTCTTTGAATACATCATTAACTTTAGTTTCTGTAAAATTTAACAGGTTCAATCTTATTAGAACTCTATATTATTTTGATATGACAACTTATTTATTTTAATGTTGACTTAGACTAAGCTGCTAAGTCAAGTACAAAATTCAAAGAGCATATTACAACCCTAGTTTTTGTTATTTTCTCCAGTCAAGATTATTGCAGGAGATGTAGATTTTCCATTAAGTACTTAATAGATGAATCTCATTTAGTTTAGTATATTTGTTATTTTGTAAATCATTTAAATGATAGGAATAGTCTTAACATTTTAAGTTTCCTATTATTTACCAATTAAACTTTACCCATAATCATTTCTCAAAAGAAAATATATTTTATTAAATTGTTTAAGCAAAATTGATCACATTTTCCTAAAACCAAACTTAGCTCTTGAGATAAAATCTATTATAGAGAATTTAAAATTAAATTTTTATCAGTATGTACATTGTATATCTCATTTGTGTTTATGATCTTTAGGGCCTAAGTTTTAAATGTCATGCAGAATTTTGTTATATATATATATTAATGTTTTGTTATATAAACATCATTTGTTTATAAATTTTAAGCCATGTGAGATTTTAAAGTTTGGAAATGTGGGAAAATAATCCACTCCTTTAAATTTGGTTTTAATTCTCACTGTTTCATTTATATTATACTTTCTTAAGATTTATTGATTGCCCTGGGTTTCGTGGAAATTCCATTACACTAGAGAACTAACTATTTAAATCAGGATTGAGTTCATGTTTGTTTGCACAATATATGTATATATATTCATGTATATGGTATTATGTACTTTATGGTTACAATTATTCACTTATCATTATTAGTGTTTGTGCTTTGCTACATAACTCTTAGGACCTATAGAATTTTAAATATGACTAATTCAATAATATTAGTCTCCCTTAAATGTAGATGTATTTCCTACTAGGAAGTTCCCTTTCCAGATACTGCCATTAAAATGTGCATGGGCATACATGGATAAACCATTGCAACACATCAGCTTTTATTGTTATGCAGAGATATGTTTTGGTTGGTAGCCCAGCATGTCCTCTCATTCATTGATTTCTCCTAGAAAAGCATCTTTGAGGATCATAAATGATCTCGTGTCCTTTTATTGTAGCCATAACATCTTACCACCTTTAGCATTCTTTATTTATTCTCTATTTATAAACCTGAAATGCTTTCTCTACCATGATGGCACATCTTTGATTAGCCAATCCATCTAATTAATCAATTACCTATCACATAGAATTGTTATTTACTAAGATAAACTTTGATTTCCCACATTCATAAATTACAACCCATTTAAATGTAATAATGATCTAATGCATCTCATTCATGTCAGTTCTCTATATATGTATAGAGGAAGAAAATAGATTTGTTTTTTTCAATTTATAAATTTATTGAGGGCTAAAATGATGGATTATTGCTCGATTTGTACTTGGCAGACCACTTAACCAATTATTTATATTTAGTAAACAAAATCAACATCTAATCTATGTCTTAATAGATCACAATTGCTTGCTAAATTGAAATGCGGTAATAATGATTAATTACAATGTTATCTGATTTACTTAATGAATTTTAAATTACGTAATTGTGAGACCAATACATATAATCAAATTGTGAAGACAAGCATTGACATATTTTGTATGATGACCCTTATATGTATAATAGATATGTATATTATATTATTACTTTGAAATCTCGGTTTGTCATTATTCCGAATCTCTAACATAAATCTTTTTTATTAGTTATAAGATTTTCTGGGTTTAAATTCATTCCTTTTTATGTTGCCTTGAAGTTATTATTATTGCAGTTCAAATCAATCACCTATATGTATAATAAATATATATTACTTTGATATCACGGTTTGTCATTATTCTGAATCTCTCACATATATCCCTTTTATTAGCTATAAGATTTTATGGGTTCAAATTCATTCTTTTTGTTATGTTGACTTGAAGTTATTATTATTGCAGTTCAAATCAAGCAAATCTTCAACTTATTTAAATTATCAATCACTGTCAGGGATACTACACACCATTCTTTAATTGTAATAAATTTAGATAGGTATTAATTAATGAAATGTAAATCTGTGGTTTTAAGTCGTGTGTGAACCTTGAACTCTAGCTGGGATTGAGTGAGAATGAAACATGCTGGTATCATCAAAAGCATTTTTCATGTAGTCAGAGATCCTGGAGCACAGGTAAATAGGTTGACAGTTCCAGACATGTATCTGGCACATGCTGGACTGTTATAATTTTGCTTGGATTCTGGGTCTTCTTGAGTAAACATGCCATTTTGACCGGTAATAGATAGATAGATAGATAGATAGATAGATAGATAGATAGTAGATAGATAGATAGATAGATAGATAGATAGATAGATATATAGATAGATAGATAGATAGATAGATAGACAGATAGACAGACAGACAGACCGATAGACAGACAGACAGACCGATCGACAGACAGACAGACAGACAGACAGAGAGATAGATAGATAGATAGATAGATAGATAGATAGATAGATAGATAGATAGATAGATAGATAGATAGATAGATAGATAGATAGATAGATAGATAGATAGATAGATAGACAAGGTTACAGATTGATTACATGTATATAAAAAAAAATATAAATCTATCTTATAATAGGAGTTACATATGTATTATCTTTCTTTTTGTTTCAAGTTACCCCAGCTGATTTATGATGGAGAAATTGAAGGAACTATAGTTCTTGATCTAGCTGGCCAGTGCCTTGGTATTATGTAGCTGTGAATAGTGAGTCCGGTGAGACCAAGCCAGCATTCCATTTATTTGTGAAGTGAAAAGTTCACAATTTTAGTGAATCCAACTGTGCACTGTGAATACCATATCTTGTGGATGAATGGTAGTAGACTAAGAATTAAATTGAGTGATTATAATTAGAGGTTAAATTTTAAATTGAGTAATTATAATTAGAGGTTAAATTGATTGTGTCTGTGGAGGCTAGAGGTTGGACCAATAATTCAATAATGACCATGTGGCCACATATATGTCTGGGTAAGTGAGGTTGAAGTCTCTGGCTCTGAGTTGTTCAAGTTTATTTGAGAGCATAGCAGGGTGACATCTGGTGTTGTTACCAAATTAAAAGATGCATCTCATATACCAGAAGACACATAGCATAAATATAGTTGCATGGATGGTAGGAAAGAATTGACTGTATTGTATAATCTGCAGTATTATAGACAATGGGAGGTTGGTAGGCCATAGAGATTGAATCTAAGGAGGAACCCAAAAAACTTTGGATCTAGGGACCATTTTTTACTGTTTTGAAATAGTTGTCTGTTGTTGATGCCTAGAACCAAGGATGGGGATACAAATAAAGGAAAAAATAATTAAATGAGTATAAATCTCATGAATCTGATGCAATATAACATGCTAAATGAGTTAATATATCCTTATATAAAATAAAAACTGAAATTTTAATGACTTATTTTAAAAATATAATGCATGGAGATAAAATGGGAACTATCTATAAGTAAGATGTACTAAGATAACCAGTCATTTAATGCTATCATCATGCACCTACATGTATGTTCACTGAACTCAAAATTTAACATTCAATTCTCTGCATAATGATTTGATCAAGAGATGTCACAGGCATTCTATGAATGATTAAGCATTTACAATTATTTAGCATTTTCAGCTTTTTATAATTACAATTGCAGCATACAGCTTTTTGTCATAGGTAAAATATTTATTTGTATAAATTTTGATAATGTTCTGTATATTATCCACAACAGTATGTAGCATATTGTACCAGTCAAAATCATGTGTTCATGCATCAAGACCTAAAATCCAAGCAAATGTATATCCATCTATTATGTGCAAGATACATAAGTCAGGAACAATACCAAATATCATCCTATTTACCTGTGCTCCAGGATCTATGACTACATGAACAGCACTTTTGATGATACTAACAAGCTTTTCATTACTCCAGGTTCAGCAATGAGAAGAGAGAGAGCAAGAGACTTGAAACAATAAATATATTTAATGGGGTAATTAATAACTTCTATAAACTATAACCATTCAAGAATTGTACAGACTGTTGTTTGACATTGATTAACATTCCAAGCCATAACAATATGCAAAGCAACATTAACACAGGGTTTGAATTTAAACATCAGATTCAAATAGAAAATTTTATGTCTCATAAATAGTAAATAATAGAGATTCAAGTAATAAATGATAAACACAATAATACAGATAATGATTTAGAGTAAATTTATTAAGTGATTATATATATATATATGAAAAACAAAAACAAGTTTTAATCACGTTAAAACCTGCTGACGCTTGTATTTATGATCAACAGATGGCGTTTTTACCAAAAACACGATCAAGCGTTTGTTTACATAAACGATCAAAGAGTCAGAATTAACTATCTCTTTAATTTTAGCCCACTTTCAGATCAGCTTGATTGTGTTTTTGGTAAAAACGTCATCTGTTGATCATAAATACAAGTGTCAGCAGGTTTTAACGTGATTAAAACTTGTTTTTGTTTTTCATAAATCTACCTTTAAAGGTTTCCGCAATGATATAGATTGCAGAGGCTTTGACTATGTGGAGAAGCTGAACTGAGATCAGACCCATATAGCTATCTAGTTTGTTTGGCTGAATTTGAAGACTTTATCGGTCTGAAAAATTTCATGCTTGCAAACTGATAGAAACTCTGTGCATAAACACTTGGAGTCAGTTTTTAGATCTAGTTTCTTGGCTCTGTCTTTCACTGATGATAGCAAAATAGCTTGAAATCAGCTGATCTGAAAGTGGGCTAAAACGAAAGAGATAGTTAATTCTGACTCTTTGATCGTTTATGTAAACAAACGCTTGATCGTGTTTTTGGTAAAAATGCCATCTGTTGATCATAAATACAAGCGCCAGCAGGTTTTAACGTGATTAAAACTTGTTTTTGTTTTTCATAAATCTACCTTTAAAGGTTTCCGCAATGATATAGATTGCAGAGGCTTTGACTATGTGGAGAAGCTGAACTGAGATCAGACCCATATAGCTATCTAGTTTGTTTGGCTGAATTTGAAGACTTTATCGGTCTGAAAAATTTCATGCTTGCAAACTGATAGAAACTCTGTGCATAAACACTTGGAGTCAGTTTTTAGATCTAGTTTCTTGGCTCTGTCTTTCACTGATGATAGCAAAATAGCTTGAAATCAGCTGATCTGAAAGTGGGCTAAAACGAAAGAGATAGCTAATTCTGACTCTTTGATCGTTTATGTAAACAAACGCTTGATCGTGTTTTTGGTAAAAACGCCATCTGTTGATCATATATATATATAACACAACATAAGCTTTGGATGTCTATATAATTGAGCTTACATATCTGATAATAATATAATTTGCAATTATGTACTTCTGAATTAAGTAAATAGGTCATTCAAGACCATACACAATAAGATAAATGTTTTAGCATAAAAATTAGTGAGTGCAATTGCTATACAATTTAACATGGTAATCATCTGAAATCCAGGCATGGTCGCTTCATGGTGTTGTTTATGTGTCAAAACACATAAAAATGTCATTTTTGCAGCCAGCCTTATGGCTAATACAACATTTATATTGTATTACCCATTGTAGGCCACTTTACATGACAATGCACAAAAATATTACATCCTGTTTTGTGTTTCGAAACTATATTTGTTCTATTCATAGCTGATTACTGTATCGTTTGAGGGTATTTTAATTGCAAGTCAGTACAACTTTTCAAATCTCCATAATAATGTCATTTATATTTAAATAATGTTGTTAATTACTAATAATTGTCATATGGTCCCCACCCTTCCCTAAAAAAATGTTAATATGTAAAAAATTAGCAAAGGGTATGTTCGAACCCACTTCGACAAAGCTCACGCACTAAATCATGTTTCAGCATGGAAAATACATGAGACCAATAAAATGTCTGAGAGTAACGTGAAATTTTTAAACTTTTCAGAATTGCTGAGTACAGAAAGTGAGACTGCATTTTTTTTTCAGGGACATAATGTCCTCCCAAATACCAGACTTTTTTTATTACAGCAATAAAATAATAAATAAAAATAAGTTCAAAAAGACCAAAGTTTGTGTATTTTTTTTTATTTCATTAGAAATTGACAAGTATTTGGATTATCTTTTTCAGTGGGGTTAAAATAAATTACTATTTTTGTTTACTTTTTGTTAATAATAACAGAGTATGAAACCCCCCAAAAAAGCAGTTTATTGTAGAAGCCAAAAAAAAAAAAAAAGGTAATTCAAATGAAATATAAATAAAAATAAAAAGTGAGAAAAAGTTGTTTAAACAAAAAAAATTGACTTTTTGTTACAATTATTTATCCTAGGGTGGGGGCTTTAAAACAATTTTTACCTCCCAAAAACACAAAAGTTACTTTTGATTTAATAAAAAGAAAAACAATTTGGTCAACCAACAAAAAAAAAAGATAGAAAAACTTCGAAACAATTCCCAAATATTTGTATTATATTTTTTCAGTAGTGTTAAAACAAGTGGGGTTGAAATAAATTACTATTTTTGTTTACTTTTTGTTAATAATAACAAAGTATGAACCCCCCCCCCCAAAAAAAAAAGCTGTTTATTGTAGAAGCCAAAAAAAGGCTAATGCAAACGAAATATAAATAAAAATAAAAAGTGAAAAAAAATTATTTAAAAAAATTATTGACTTTTTCTTACAATTATTTATTTGAGGGTGGGGGTTTCAAAACAATTTTTACCCTCCAAAACACAAAAGTTACTTTTGATTTAATAAGAAGAAAAACAAATTAGTCAACCAAAAAAAGGTAGAACAAAGTCAAAACAAGTCCCAAATAATTGTATTATATTTTATTGGGAGAGTTAAAACATGTTTTTTCGTTGTGAAAGAGTCAAAAGTTTTTTTTTAAAAAAAAACAAACACAGAGTTAAATTACCAAAATTCTTTGAATAAAGAAAAATGTCAGGTCAAAAAAACAATGAAAATGAATATAAAATTTGTTTAATAAAAAAGAAATCATGTTATAAATGAAATAAAAATTTGTTTAGTCAAAAAAAAAAATCATGTTATATAAAAAAAAGTTGTGGCTTGGTAATGTTACATTTGATTGATTTTGTATAACGTCAATGCCATCAAGCAGCCATGCCCATGTTTCAGATGATTACCTTTAACATATAAAAATAAGATTGTAAGTGCAGCTAAACATATGATGGTTGGTGCAATTAATATATATATATATTGAAGCGGTCAGATCTACTTTTGATCTGAGCTTCATGAGATCCCACCTTTATCCTAGTTCAAACCCTATCACTAACAGTGAATATTTCCAAATGTAATGAGATTTTATACTATCTTCAATATACATTAACTTTAATTAAAATGGAAGCTATTATTTAAAACTTTATTGAGGCTAACTGTCCTGTGTTTAAATTTGTTAATGTTATTAATTACCTCATGATAAAATATTCATGAAAATATATATATTTTAATTATGTGGATTGTATGTATATATTTATAAATAGTTAAATATATATTCGTTATAAAGTTTTATTACATTGAAATGTTTTATTTCATACTTTACCATTTTCTTCAAATTTATATGATTAAAAGTTACATTCTTTTGATAAGCTTTCAGATTTCTTTTCCCAAAGACAATAGGAAATATTTTATTAATTAGTTAAAATGACATGTTAAAACTTTAAGGATGGTGCTAAATTAAAATCGTTTGTTCAGATTTTACAAATTCATTTTCTAAATGGAAAATAAATTTAAAGTTAATAGATTTGAAAGTCTTATCAGAGGAATGGATCAGAAAACAATTAGAGGGAATTTTGGTTTGTAATAATGTAAAAATTTTAGTCTTAAGATATCAAAATCAGAATGAGTAGGAAACCATAGGAAAGGGTATAAATACCCCAAAAAAGTTACTAAAAGGAGCTAATTTTGAATTTTAATAGTATTTTCAGCATGGTACATGGCTAACTTCAGGAATCTGATTGCTGGATACCGGAGTTCTCCAACAAATCTTCAAAATGTTGCTGCTAACATAGAATATTTCAATACTGATCATATGCTGCCTAAACTACAAAAGAAAACTAATTTGTAAATGAATTCTACATGAATCAAGTGCACACCTATGTTGTCTCCTAAAGTCAACCAGACTCTATATTTCTGGATCAATGAGCGAGCCATGGAAGAACTGGTAACTTTTTATTTTATAAACCACAACTTTCTGGTCTGTTCATGAACTCTATTTCAAATCATATTTTAAGTTAACTACTGTCTAAAATTTTTTTATTCACTTTATATGTGTTAAATTTTGTTATAGTAATTCTTTATTCTATTATCTCTAGTCTTAAAAGTAATATCTTGTAATTTTCTTTCTTCTACTATGGCAGTTTGTTTTAACTAGTTTTAATTTTATTTATTTGAATGATTATTAATATCATTTATTTACAATAATATACCAGTAATACTTTCAACTCAATAATAATCTCTTTCATTTAAATTCACCCTAAGAAAATAGTATTGCATTAAATTTTATAGCTTAATTATAGCCCGTTAGAACTAAATTAATATGGTTTTATTAATTATCGAGTTGAAAGATTTATTTAATGTTTGATATGATTTTACAATGGCTGATATGCTCCCAGATAATTTATTTAAGAAATCTAAAATTATCTATTCATATTGGTCACATTTATTAATGTTCTATGAAAGGCTAATAAGGAAAATAAAATAATATATTCTGATTTAAATCTCATATTTTATAATTGTGTTTAGGAAGGGCATGATATAAAGGGTATTATTATTATGATTATATAATTGCATTTAAGCACATTTGCTCCAAGTAAGTTTGATTTTAATCTGATATGATCAGGTCATTACGTTAAGCATCTATTGTATAATTTGGCCTTTATTAATCAAATATGATGATCATTATATCATCACCATTTAGAATGTTGCTAACACAAGCCATCTTTTTGCTTTTTGGGTTTGTCATTTTGGTGATATTATTGATATTTTAAATATATAGGAAGAAATCACTTCCTCCCTTGCTCATCGCTGTATTGGAACACCAAAGGTTCACAGCTGTGTCCTGACCTGGCTTTCCCCATGTTCCATGGATCATTTATAGGGCAAAAAGGACTTGTTGAATACAAGCCACCCTTCTACTTCTTGAATAACCAACAAACCATTTTAATTCATATTCATTTTGCTGCTCATAATTTGTTAGTGCCATTATTTCTTAGTTCAAATAAAGGCCCGCTCTTTTGCTTTATAAATCATAATGAATTGATTTCATTAAAATCAAACAATTTTATGTTTATCGATAATTTTAAAAATTTTCTTTGTTAAGTATTGAAGTTATACCCCATGTATATATCATGCTGTTTATGAAATTTATTTATGTATGTGTGGAAAATAAATCTCACCTTCTTACATAAAATTACAATCATATTTTCTTTTCCAAATAAAATACTAAATAATGAATAATGTATGTAATTCGTTCGGCACAAATATCATAGGTCTCATTATTTACACTTGTCTACTATGTCAGGGCATAGATAAATATATTTTTTTAAATAGTTATGTATTATTTATTGTACATTGTAATTCACACTCCAAAGACTAGAGATAATTTATAATACTCCATCATAAATATTTGAACAAATATTTGTTTATTATTAAATATTTTATATACATACTTGGTTATTGTTTATTACTTAATTAGTTTTAAATATTTATTCTCACTTTTGGTACTGGCAACCCAAATATACATATATGAATTTATTCAGAAATATCCATAGTCATTTTATCATACATTAGTTAGAGTCAGATAAGTAGTCTCAGTAATCATCACATCCATTGAGCTAGTTCATGGCGCATAGTCTCATGTGCCATCAATATGTATTATCCACTAGGTTTTGATCTGAGCATGTGAAATGGTTCAAATTCAGTTTGGTATTTGAAATAATTCTTTGGTTTGACTGGGTTTGAAGTCCGGCTTCGTAGGTTCAGGTCACGTTAGGTGAAAAATATATTTGATGGGTAGGATATATATAAAGTGGATTGATTTGGTCAATATGCCAAGGTCATGGAAGAACTTATATCATTGATAATACATAATGGCTTATCCTCATCTAAAAGATAGTTAAGATTTTACAATGCATGATTTTAATTGTGTACATGGATACATGCTCTTAAATCATGAAGACCGACCAGATGAGCAGGAATAAGATGGTTCAGCCTAACATTAATCGCAATTATATAATTTATCCAAAGTGATTAAATAGAATGGGTGGCAAATGGCATATCGATTATGGCTGACAGAGAGCATTGCAGGTTTATCAAGTAATGGATTATAATGAAAGCGGTATTCATCATAGTTTCCAATCACTTGGAAGAATGAGACCATTTAAGATACTCTGGCTGGTTTTGTCATGCTTGCATAAAATAAAAGATACACTGGCCCAGGCCAACCAAAACCTATCTGTGAAGAATAGTGACATCAGGTAGCATGTTGGAATGGTTCGTCCATTTGTTCCCATACACTGATTTATTAGAAGTGCCTGTAGTCAAATCCCTAGTAGGAGAAGCATCTACTTTGAGAGGGATAATGATAGTGGGATTGGTCCATTCTGAAGATCCCAAAGTGTATGTCAAAGCAGGAAAATTGATAAATAAATTATGGCAACTACACATTTATAATGCCTAAGCATAAATAAATCAATCACTAATGACCATATTACATTAATATCTCATTAAAACAATCTGCTTTCCAATGTAATGAAATGCTCAACATACACCCCCCCCCCGAGCAATTAAATAATAATGATTAAAATTATATGGATAAGATTCCAAAACTAAGATGAATTAAATGACTTTCTCCCACACATCCCATAGTGTCTTTGTACATGTTATAACTTATATATATGAAATCAATTAAATATTAAACTCACTTCTGGTGAGATTTAACTACTGGACATGTAAAACAACTTAATAATGAGATGAGGGTTGCGAATAAAATTATTAGAAACCATTAAACAATTGGTATAAAACTAAGCAAGCTGAACAATTAATTAAAAAAAAAAAATGTTTTCCTCGTGTAATGGGAGAAAACTATGAGCAATCAGATTTAAATTTAGTCACTGAGTTTGATACAAATTTGGCACATTAACGCAAATCAAAATAAAAAATTAAAAAAACAAAATTCAATCTAAATTGCCACACCAAATTTAAGAAGAAATTATATAGCATTAGTGTAAGTTGTTTATATATATATATAACAGTTTTGAGAATTAAATAACAGGCATAAAAGGCTTACAATGTAATTTGGAAATAGAAGCAAACTAATTAATTAAAATTCATCAGCTGGTGGCAATTTAGGTATTTTATTTTGGAATTGAAGGCACATAAATGGATTTGGGTTGGAAACAGACATTTGTAAAGCGGCAGATCTTCGTTCAGGAGAGCATTTCTTAGAACAATTCACTTTTTTGAAGTAAATGTTTCAGGCTCTGGCATCACAGGGGAGATGAGGTCCCCAGAGGTCTTAAGGGAAGCAGACGAGCTTCATATTACCCTGACATGACTTATATTACAATGTAAACTGGCATGAAGTATCATAACCCTGATCTCCAAATAGAACAAGATTCTAATCTATTTGGTAGCCAAAAATTTAGCTATTTATACACAAGACAAATATTTAAAAAATATTGCATATCTGGGAACAGATATAATCTCTTGTTTCCATATATTATGTTCAGATTTGAATATGATAAAATTCCTGCTGGCCTTTGTTTCAAACTTGCATGGTTGAGATTCGAAGTTGAACTACATTGTTTTAACTCTTAATGTTGATTTATTCTATACAAAATTATTAGTAATAAAATTACAAAATATTATACATATTTACCAAATATTATAAATTAAATCATAAATTAAGTATAAGTGGCTAATAAAATTGTTAAAATACAAAATATAAGGTAAAATGTTGGATAAATATTGTGCTTAAATTATTAGTAAGTTGCTACAAAATATTTAAAAAATTATAATTTAGACAAATTATAAATTAGACACATATTATAAATTGATGTCTTATATAAATTATTAATAAATTTATCAAAATGTATAAAATTTAAAATTCCCAAAACATAAATTAATACATATGTCGATTTTCATACACGTATGCGACATGAATAGATAGATGAAACTAAATTTCTTAGTAATCAAAATAAGCATTTATTTAATTGCTCATTTAACTTTTAGAAGAGATACATTTAGAGCCATGTACCTATACATCTATATGACAGCCCTAAAGCTTGAGGCAGGTGTTCATTACCGATAATTTGGGTTCAAACCCATTCTAATGCTTACATATTAGGCACTAGATGAAGCACAAATATGTAGGGCATATTTCCAGCTTCAATATAAATAATCTATTTCATAAAGCCAAGTCTATATTAGTATGACTAAAATTATTATTTACTTTCTGTGAAATTTATTTTTTATTTATTTTTGATAAATCTCATAACTTTGATAGCATCATCATTGCAGATGACTTTATTCAATCTTATTATTCAAATGTCAGCTTACTAATTTAAATAAATGAGCATATTATTCTAGTAATAATAGTAATCTCTAATCATTATATTTTAATATTACACATTAGTATGTAGTCTGAACTGTCCATTTATATTTGGAATTAGATGTGGCATCTGTCTTATTTAATTTTAATTATTTAGTATTTTATTAAGTTAGCTTGAAATTGACTTTATTTTAACATGCATAACTTTAATATTGTTTTTTTTTCTCTCAGATATGCGAATTCATACTATAAACTATTATAAACAAAAAATAATAATTATAATCTAGTCAAATTGTATTTCAGTTCTTGATCAATGTTTATCATTTTATATTAATTTCTAAAACCTACTTTTTACGTCTGTTATATAATAGAATGTATTTACCTAAAATATGTTGTCTCTGTTAATAGATTTATGTCAATATTTAACAACAGACAGAAACATATATCTATAACATATTAGTTATGTCACTGTAAGCAAAAATAAACTTAAGTATTTTTCTTTTTTTGAAATTCACAGTAATAATTTATTTTTCCTTTTTATTCACTAGAACTTTCTAAAAGTCCTTTTTTTTTTTTAGGCTTTGAATAATAGACGTAGGGGACGTTCTTCTATTAAAGTAGAAATATATATGTACAACAAAAAATCTATTGGTGATATTATCTGGAGATTTTATTATAAGCGTTTCACACCTTAGTGTAATTAAAATTAAGGGGTAATTTTGTTAAATAATTAAAATTAAGAGAATTATTTTGTTAAGCAATTAAAATTAAAGAAATGATTTTATTAGGTAACTCGTAATCTTCCGGTCTGCAAAATATTTTCATTACATAGATGCTTTTTTTTTAATGTAATATATGATAGTCATTCATGCTTTTTAAACATCACTTCAGTATACTTACTGTAATATTTTGTGATTTTCCTTAAAACTATTTTTTAAAAGGTAGGCAAAAATAGAATTCACTGTAAGGGGAGAGCATTTATTTTAATCAGTTATTCTTTGGATATATAACTACTTCCATTTCCTAAATTAAATATTCAAAAACATATATTGAATAAAAAATGAAGAATTTAATTTTAAATAATTATAGTTTTAAAGCCAGCTCTTTGTCTTTTGAAAACCTGTTGTTGTCTTTTTGCCATTTTTCTACCATTATATTGATTTTCAATATGGCATGTGCGAGCTTTGAATTCCATTTCAAATAAAAATTATTTGAAAATTAAAAAACAATTATTTTATTTAACCCTTAAATATTATTTTATTAATAATTATTTTATTTGCACTTTTAAAATTAAAAATTTATTAATTTAGATTGCCATAAATAAATAATCCTTTTGAAATAAAGTTTAATTTTTAATTATAAGTTTATTACATAACTGTAAAATAATTTCTTTGTTTATTTGGAATGAGTGCACGCACATCTTTAAAACAAATGGTTTTATTCTTATTGTTTATATTCTATTTAAATTATTGCGATTTGCTAAGTAAACTATTTAAGACATTCTCTTTTTGATGTCAACAAATTTTATCTTTAATGTTTATTTTATTTTGCTCTTTGATTGCTTGGTTTCACTTTATTTTTAAGTATTTCTAATTATAACTAATGATACTATTTGAAATGTCTAAACTTCTTTTCTAATTTAACTATACACATCTCTTGTGTTTTGCTTGTTTAATTTTGATTTTTTATATATTACGAAAACATATATCTGCATGTGCTAGTCCTCTGGATGACTAATTCTAGCTAGATTATCTACCCTTTCTAAAAATAACTTTTCGATTATTGATGCACAGAATTATTTTAATCAGACCAAATGTTATTTCTATAATTATATTGGGAGATTTTAATTCTAAAGTGTATAAGATGAAAGCGCTGTGAAAATTGAAATGAAGAAAAAAAAGATTCGGTAAAAGAAAATCATAATGGAAGTTGTTATAGTAACAGTTAATTCAAAATACAGCAGAATCAAATTTTATTTTCATTAAAAAAAAATATAGATTTAAAGTTTGAAATTTGTTTAATAGTTTTAATACAAGAAGAAGAATTAATGAGATGAAAGATAAAGTTAATGCAATGTTAGAGAGAGACAAAACTTAATGGAAAAAATATTACTCTTATTCCTAATCTTCAAATTTTTTTCAATATATTGAAGCTAGACTTTGCAGATTGTTTTAGAATATGGACAGATTTTAATGATAGTTTAGACTTATATGAGTTCAATAAGGAAATAATGGATATTATATATATGTAAAACGATAATCTAATAATTATTTATGTTTTCTCCAAGAAATTTTTTCTCACATTACATTTACTTTCTAAATCATTCTTATTCTGAATTTCTACTAATATGAACAATTAACGTCTTAATTTTTTTTTTCACAATACATGAATAGTCTTTAATCATCAATATGATGTTTTTTTTGTTTGCCTGAACATTTGAAAAGAACAAAATTTTCTTATTTTGTGTCAAAATCTTTGATGCTGTGTGTCCATATTTCATACAAAGTATGTAATAAACTATTTTCTAGTTTGTATTAAATATTTTTATTGCAGTCAGCTTGTTTTGACAAAGTGGCATTTCTTTTGCTTTCTAAGATATAAAAAACTTCATCAGTTCTTGTTTCTTTTAAACAATACTTCTATTTCATTGTTATGAAATGTCTTAAGTATTTTATGATTATCATTATACTTATTTATATATATTGTTTATACAAAATTCAACCAGTTTTTTTTAATTTAAGTAGAAGTTTCAGTTGTTTCTATCTTTTAATTTTTTTCATATATATAAATAAAGAGCACATTTTCCTAAAAGAAAATGGATTTATTTAGCTTGATATATATATAATTTTGATTATGTATGTGTGTGTATAGCTGCTGCAAAGAAACTTGCTGGTATCTGAAAAAATATTCTTTGATTTCTCTGAGACCAAAAAATTTCTAATATCTATACTATATGTTTTTGTTATTTCAGTTGTTATTACTATATAATTACTCATATAGTATACAAACATGGATGAGCTTCTCACCAGCATGATCTATTACATTTTACTTCTGAGTTTATGATCAAGAAATACTATTTTTATTTGTCAATTGCCTAAATTGTTCTTAACTGAAATATCAGCTGGGTTATTTTGAAGACACAATGAATGTGTATGTAAATGAACATCTTTAATTAATAGATATTTACAATAATAAGAGACAAACTAAATTATGGTCTTTAATCCCAGAAGGCAGATGTCAACAGTCAAGGCAAGTAGAAGGAAGCCAGACTTCCATTCAATGATTAATCTTGTTTAGGTACCTAACTTTCAAAAGAATGGAGATTGTATAAATTCAAAAAAGAATTGTCCAAAATAAAATGCAGGCAATTGATTCAAAAATTGAAAGTGTGCTATGTGGCAAAGCTTCAAATATATGAAATATGAATGGAATTTATTATGAAGAAAAAGTAGAAGTAACTATATGGAGATTGATTGTTTCTAAGACAGACTAATAAAATTAATTATTCAGTTTAATAGAAGGTATCAAATGCAAATAGTTTTGGTTTATGGCCAACAAAGTTCTCAATGTGATGAAGAAGCAGATGGTTTTATATGGATTTATAAAGAGCTTTTGTTTAGACCAAACAATAGTTTAAAATGTTTATAGGGGTCTTTAATTCTAGAATTGGTATATGATAGGTATATAAAAGTATTGTGGATAAATTTAATTATGGTGATAAAAATAACAGAGAACACTAACTTATGGAATTCACACATACACACAAAAACTTTACATTGTGGATTTTTCTTTGAAAAAATACTGAATAAAAATGGACCTTGATTTACAGAAAATATTTATTTCAAATTTGTAATTTTCTTAATAAATTCAACACAGGAAGATGTAGGTTAAGTGTTAATGTAAAATCAGAGAACCAAATAATATTTAAAAAACAGTAGTTACAGTTTATATTCTTATCCTTCACAATCATTCCAATGATTTTAAATTAAAATTTAAAAATCATTTAAAAATATTAACAGATTTTGAAATTGGTGAAAGGTGATCAGCAATATTGTTAAAAGAGATAATGGATGAATAGTTGAAAATTTCAACCTGATTCCAACAGGTTGTAAAAAACCTAGAAAAAACCCACATGTGATCGGAGTGAAACAAGTAAATGTGTTGATGGACATTGAAAAGAGAAGCTGGAGATCAGAGAAATACTAAATTAAAGTTGAGAGTTCACCATGCACTTGATTAATAATAGTTGGAAATGATGATGAGATAATGGACATATTATGTCTTGAAAAAATAGGAATAGATAAGATACTATCACTTGTGTGAATATTTTTTATTACTTCTAATTATTTAATTTTTGCATAAAGCAATTTTTATATTATAAAATGTTTATATATAACTAACATTATATTCTCACAACCTGTTAGAATTATATCTGTCATATAAACTTAGTTAATCTTTTTATAAATGTTATTTTTTTTCTTTTTGATTAAGTATTTAAAATAGGTTTGCTGTTTTAGTTTATTAAAGACCCTTTAAAAACAAAATACCACTGTATTGCATAAAATTGATAGTCACAGTTTTTTTTTTTATCTATTTAATATCATTTTTTCTAGCAATGAAGATACTAGATAATTGCATTTTTTTTCATTTTATTATTTCTCATAGAATCTTATAGATTCAATTAGTATTTTTCTATATTGTTTATTATAAAAGTTGTCCTATTTTCTTATATGCTTTTGAATATGTTTTTATATTAATATCTATCATTCATCTTTTTATTAATTTTCAATCCTTTGTTACATCTTTCAATCTCAATTATCAGTCCATAATATTTTCCACAAATGTCTTACTCTAATTTAACTAATTTTTCTTGCCAACTTCTTTTTGAATATTCTCTTTTTCTATATGATATGCAATTTATTATCTATTCCACTCTATTTATAACCACACCATTCCAATCTTATTGCTCAGATTTAATTTAATATAATGTATTGAACATTCATTATTTCTTTATTTTTTGTTCATTTTTTTCTTAATCTTTTTCAGATCTCCACCTGTAAATCATTTCCGCAACCATGCATTGTCTTTATTTTTTTCTTTCAATTGTTAAATCTCATTTCTATATATAATGATATATTCTCTATTTATTAGCTTTTGATATATTCCAATTCCATAATATTCCATTTATCATTGCATCTACCTTTTATACTTTTTTAATTATCTATTTTTGAAATTCTATTGTTTGAATTTTTTTTAATTCTATACTTTTAATTGTATCCTCTGTATTGTATTTCCTTTTCTTTTCTGTGTTAAATGAAATAAATTACTTTTGAAATTTCTAATTGTAAGATTTTTAGTCCCTAACTATAACAATGTTCTGCTATTAAAATTAATCTATTTTAATTAATTATGATATATTGTGCGTCTTTTCAATTATTATGTTTTTAGTTCTTATGACTATTTAAACTTATTCATAGAATTTAATTTTGTTCAAGATTTAATCTTTTATGAATCTAAACTATCCTGCTTGTAGATAGTTTTTACATAGCTTCACTTGAGTTTGATATTTTTCTAATCATAATTCAGTTTATCCAGTTCTTATTTTTATTTCCAACATATACTCAATCCAATTTCAACTATTTGATTATTAAAAAATGTCTTTATTATATTATATTGAAGTTTTGTAAAATGGACTTTGTTTTTACCTAACTCCTAGCAATACTTTTTATTTGATCATTTATCTATTAGATCATTTAAATAGATTAAAGTGATTATATAACCTTATATTGAAGTTCTATTTTAAGTCACATATTATCTTTTTCATTATGACTCTTTCACCATATTTGCTGTCATGATACATCTAATTTCTTTTTAATATAAACTCTATTTTGTTCATCTTATTTTTGAAGCAAATAGAAATTATTTTAAAATAATCAGAGAAGTCACAATTATTTTGGCATTTGGTTTTACTGATTTAAACTACATCTATTTTATTTTTGCCTTTACCAAATTTCTAAATTCCACATTTCAATTTTATGAAAATCTTCCTAAATAATAAATAACTGGGAGAGAATTTAATACTTGCTGCTTTATTGGGAGTGGCACTTTTTTAAAAATTAAACTGTACTATCTAATAATTTTTTTAAAAAAAATTTCTGTAACAGAAATGAGCCAGTAAAATCAGATTTCAAGAGCAATATAATTGCATCACTTGATTTATATGCTTAAATATTCTGTTAATAATAGTACCAACTCTCCATAAAGTAGTAGTGCCACCAAGGGTAAGCATTGATAATTAATGGATGCAGAAAGTTTTGTGCATAAAATCCCTATTTAGTGCTACTCATCAAATATCCCCAAAGTAATTTCTAACTTACAGAATTTCACCAATGTAGAACATTAGACACATCTTAGGATCTAATGCAAGCATCCAGCAGCCACCTTTTTCCTATTTGATTAACTATAAAGCTAGGTTCCCAAAATGAAACCACCATAATGTTTCCAACCCAAGCTCATTTGCTTGTAGTCATATAGATGTGAACTCACTTCAACATCTATACATTTTGGTGTCTTTGGTTTTTTTAAAAACCACAGTCACCATTATGTTATGGGCAGGATCCCCATTTCATATGCTTACACATGCTGTTAATAAAAGTGTCAAACTCTGTAAATAGCAGAGCCACCAAGTGTAAGCCTTCATAATCAATGAATGCATGAAGGTTTGCGCATGACATTCCTATCTCATGCCTACTCATCCAGTATTTCTACACTAGTTTCTAGCTTTTGGCATTCATCAGTAAGGGATGGTTTTGAGAGCACTTCAACTAAATCTTAGGATCTACTGCAACCCTCCAGCAGTCACTTTTTACCTGTTTGGTTAACTATAAAGCTAGGCTCCTCATTGATAAATTAGTCACAAGCTATTAACTAGTCTGGAGAGACTGGATAAGTAGGAAAAAATAGAGATTTTATGCACAAACCTTCCTGCATCCATTCCATTATGAAGACTTACACTTGGTGGCACTACTGTAAGGAGGATTTGGTGCTCTTATTAGCAATATAAATGAATAAAGCTCATCAATGAGTCATTCTATTTATGATTTCTATTTTTAGATGAAGTACTTTTGATAGTATTTACTTTTAGACTTTTCCAAATACAAATAATGAGGATTGAATTTGAATAGTATATGCAAATGTATCATTGCTTTCAACTAATAACAGACAAAAATCTCATCAAATTTATTCTTAATTTGATTGGTAACTGTTTTTTTTTTGCATCATTTTATCAAAATTCTTTTTTAAGTTCTCTTTCTTATTTGTCTTAAAGTCTTTTGAAATTTCATTTGTTGCCCTATTTATCATTTAGTGTCATCTAATCTTGTGAATATCCAAAAAACTTCATTTTAGTACTTTATTTTTTTTTTCAATATTAATACTGCCTATTTGTTTACTATACATGTATAGCATTTTCTGTATATTAACATTAATCCTAGTGTGCACTTTTTATATCTAACTGCATTTAATGCAGTCCTTATATTACTCTTCATTCTGCATGTCTGTAAATTTATGTGGAAATAGAATAAATCAATCAAAACATTTCTCATTCAAAATGGTATATTTTTGTGTATTTAAAGTGTGCCATCTAAGATAAATCTGTGCTCAATTTTGTTCAATATATTTTTATTAATATATTCAAAAATCCACTGAATATATTTTAACCTTTTTAATATTTATCTATATTCAGATCTGCTTTTTTTTTTTACTTTTATCTGATAGCACTTAAAATATTTCTTGCTGCTCTGAAACATTGTTTGCAAGCAAAAAAAAACACATATCAGCTAAATTCAGTTTGTATTACTAATCTTCATTTTTATTGTATTTGCTTTTTATTGCAGTATATCAGCTTCATGTTATAAAATGTGAAAAATTTTGGAGAGATTAAATTTTAATCCTGCTGTAAATCTAAACTAATGTTTACACATTCAACATAAGCAATATTCTATTATAAAGTAATAAATTCATTTTTTTAAAGTAGTTACGAAGGTTATAAACCCTCTAATATTGAAATTGACTAAGTGATCAAATAAATGTTATAATTTAAATTCATAAAGCAACAAATAAGAAATCGATTTAACAAAATACTGAACTATACTTTGGATTAGTTTATAGCAATGATATTTTTCAATCCTATTTATTTTTGTAAATTGAATAACAAAGGAATTTTTCAAATCATAATTAGTCACAACTTTGATTTATAAATTTGTAAAACAATTTAATATATGACATTTGTTATAGATATTTTATCAATATCAATAATAATTAAGCTTTTATGTTTACAAAAAGAAACCGTTTAACAAAGTTATCTAAAATGTTGAGGATAATAAAACTTTGTATGAATTCATCTTAAATTCTTATTAAAACAGGCAAAACTCTCCATGCAGTAGTGATGTTTGGTAGTTTAATTTTAAATTCTTGGTAATATTCGAGTTATTGATATTTCATTACTCCACATATTATCAAAATACTCCTTCCATTGTTCAAGATAAATAATTTACATATAAAAATAATCATTTTGTAATTTAATAGTATTATTATATTTCTGGTTCATAGAACAATTTCAACATTTCACTTAAAAATTTAACCATAGTTCCCCTCCCCAATCAATAAATGGCTATATTATTAGAACATTAACTTTTGTGGCTTTTACACAATCAATAAAATTATTTAATTCTGATATTGCATTTACAACTTACTTTTATTTTATTATTCAACTGAGGAAAATGTTCCATATTTAATTACTGCTTCATATATTTTAATTGCAGTGTAATCTTAAGTTCAATTTTATGAAAAAATAAAAATATAATTCATACAAAGTTGGCAAACATACAGTGTAACTATCTTATTTGGCCATTAACTTGCATAAACATCAACATTTTGTTTTTAAAATATGCATATGAATAATGTAAAACTTCAAAATAATCAATTTAGTGTTTAATACAATCCCATATAGAACAGACACTGATCACTAAATTTCCAAGATATATATCTTTTTGATTTCTGCATTCATACTTTTTTCCATTTCACTAATAATTTGAAAATATTATTAAAAATTTGATTTACTAATTAATGTTCAAAAGATTTAAATGCTTTATTAGCAGATTTATGGCGAAAAAATCTTCAATAATTTTAGGCTTTAGGTACATAACACTGCTAAAATGTTGATTGGTAAAGTTTCTTACAAATTTTTAAGATACCTAGATGTGGAAAAGTATTCTGTTCTTCCAGGAACTGCAACTGCTCTGAAAAAGCTACAAGACAAGGTATTTTATTACAGTAATAAATCTGCATCATTTAAATGAATCATATAGAAGTAGGTTTTACTGAGATAAAATGTTTTTTTTTGAATATGAGGAAATTTTTTAATTTAAATATTATCTGCAATATTCTGAATATAAGATAGCAAGATTATAAACTCAGTCAGTATATTCTTCAATTTTATGGAATTTTTGTAAAATTGTATATAGGAATCTTTCTAAAAGATATTTTATTATTGAATATAAACAAGGGAATATGGAAGAAAAAAATACTATTTATATTATTCAGAGATTATTAATATTATTTACTATCTGAATGTGAAAATAATTTGCTAATTTTTAATCATATATTTATGTAGAGATGGTTAATATAAAATAAGTCAAAGTATACCTTATTGAAAATAAGCTGTTTATCAAGATTATGTTTACTATCTTTGTATAAATTGTGCTCTCATATTTTTCATATTGGTATAGTTAAATTTACAAGAAAATTGCAATTTTAGTAGCAAAACTTACTTTTGTAAAGAAACTAAGGTACTTGTAAACTATTCACTGTGCAGACTTTGGTGGCGCTGTTTCTAGTTAAAAACAGAGCGATATAACATTACCGGGCTGCTAGATTTTTTTTTTCTCTAATAGATCGTATTTTGACATACGGCTGTAGTTTTTTTCATTTTAATATATTGTTGTTGTTTTTTTTTTTTTTGGACATAATTATTTTTTTCTTTGTTTTCATTTGATAATTTTAAATCTATAATGGACACTTTAACTTTTTTTTTTAGATCTCAAAAGTAAATAATTTTTGACATACGTCTTTTTTTGCATTTCCATTCTAAATCGACTGTTTTTTTTACAAACATCTTTTTTTTGGGAGGGGGGTGGATTCGATACAATTTAAAGTATAAGGGACAGTTTTAACTTTTTTTGTTGAATATCTCAAATATACACAATTTGCTTTACATACGACTTCCTTTTTCTTTTTTTTTTGCCTTTTAATATACTGTTTTGTTTTGCTTTTGTAAGCAGATGTCTTTTTTTTTGTTATTTAAAATTACAATTGACACTTTCTTTTTGAATTTGTTAAAAATGCGGGTTGCTGTTTATTGATTTAGCAAAAAAAAACAAAAAAAAACAACAAAACTGTCCAACAAACTCCGCCTCAGATGTCCATCTTTGCTTAGAAACAAAAAGAATTGTTTGGTAACATTTTGACTAAGATATCGATCAAGAGAGTCGATTCTCTTCCAACTGAAAGAAGCATGTTGTTGATTGATTTGAGATGAATACGAAGCTATCCAACCAACTGCACACTCACACTCGGCTGTAAAGCCCTACCCTTTGAACACCGACATTGTGGGTGTTAATTAATTGACTTATAGATCAAAAGAATCACAAACAAAACACAGATTTCTTTTAAATCAAATAATAAAATTTTATTCACCCCGAATGACTAAACCAAATCAACTGCATCATCTTTTTCTTGCTTTTTTTGGGACATCTCCCGCTGATTGCAAGAACATGCTGGTAGACATTTTGTTCTTCTTTTGTTACTCTCATCCAAGTTGCAACAGAAATGGTACCTTTTTGCCAACAACTACAATCGTCTGACAGAGACGTTGACATAGTTTTTGGGTTCCAAATAGCAACAAACTCCCTCCCAAAAAAAGCTCAGACAAATCTCAAGAATACACTGATAATTACTAGTACGCCAAAAGATCTCAGTTGGGAAATACAGAAAATCATCAAAATCAATAAACAAACAGTTTCAAACCATTCCAGTGCACACACTCTTAGATTAAATTCAAGCGAGAATACAAATTTGCTCCCTATGCAAAGGAATTCACACCATGATGAAAAAGCGGCAAACTAGATGATCATCTAGTTAGTTTAGACATAGAGTTAGGATGCACAAAAGTAATTGGCCATGGTGGATTCTAACCACTACATCTATTGTCTCTTGCCTTATAGTGGCTAATATGATCACTAGTTATGTATTAGCCATAAGGTTTGGCTGCAAAAGTGGTATTATTCTGTGTTTTTACACAGAAACAGCGCCATTGCAGACTGTACAGTGAATAGTTTACAAATACTGAAAATAATCAAATAACTTTTATACTATATATGAATCATATCCAAAATAACTATGTGGGATAGTAATACCATAATAATAGAGACTTAATATATTTAAATTCAGTAGAATTGCTTGAAATTTAATATACAATTCTTTAATAACAAGCTAACCCATATGACCCATAATCTTTTCAGTAGGTTACCTAGCTTTTAGATATAAAGCAGAGGATAGGAAAATATTAAATATATTTACTATTTTTCCTGGATCACAGTTAAATATATTTGTAAAACTTTCATTTGTTTTAACTAATACTTATAAGAGGATGAGTATAACGATTTTTTCTTTCAATTTAATAACATTTTTTTTAACATTTTATAATCAATATTTAATAGATTTAAGTACAATATAATTTCTTGAAATTTTCTATCTTTATTTAACACATATATTAAAGTGGTTGAAAACATTAATATTTTAAATAGTAACTTAGTTTTTTAGATCAGAGTGAGAAAAATGTTTGAAATAATAATCACTAGTTTTCTTTGCTGCAAATAAGAAAGTTGTTTATTTTTAAAAAATACAAATAAAATATGTTAAACAATTTCAAACTGAAAAATTCCTTACTGATTTCTTATGCATATATAATCATGTATACATATTAAGTATTATATATACATAAAGAATATATATATTAACATAGTACAGAAATATATATATATACATTATATGTATGAAATTGATTTAAAGTAAAATTATAAATATTAAGTGAAGTTCATTTACAGTATATTTTTCACAAGCAGTTGTTTTACAATAAAAATTTACAATCAAAAACAAAAATGTCAAACACTTAAAACATATTTCATATTTTAAATCATTTTAACACACATATATTATTATGTACACAAACTAAATATGATATATACATAAGGGTTCTAGAGATACATAGTGTAATCTCACAAAAGAAAAACTAAACTAAAGAATCCACCTAAGTAGGATATAATTATATTATACTACAGTCAGGTTACATAAACAATGACTATTAAAATAATTAAGATTTAGACTAGCTCAAGATAGACTACTATCATACAGTATTTAATAAAATTAATATTTTCTAATAATTATATAAGAAAATGTATTAAATTAAAATATAACATTTAGGTTCACAATAAATAATTAGGGTTCTAACTAGAATATTCAACTCATTTATGTTTTTGCTAATAAATTTAATTTATCACTAGCTCATTCTTACAAATAAATATGGGTCAATTAAAGGAACACTATTATAAAACTTTTCACATGAAATGTTCAGCAAGGTACAACAGCTTAAACATTGAGGATACACCCCTAAAGATGCATTCCCAATAGCATAAGAATATTACCTCACTAAATTCACATAACAAAACTACTACATAAAACGGTTACATCTTTAAACACACATATGATACTAATCTTAACATAAGATTATAACTTTATTATAAAATAATAATAAATTAATTACTGCTCCTTTAATAAAATACTAATTGAAAATTAGATATCAACTGATATTTCTTACTCATCATCTTTTAATACAAACTCTGCAATTTTTTAACTATAATCCCAGGTTGATTTCTAACACTAATAATAAAAATTAATTAATTCAGATCCTGTAGTTAAATATGATGAGGGATTTTACATGATATCTAACTACTCTTACAACAATTAGCAACTAAGATTAAAAGACTCTTAATATTAAATTCATTTAATGTTTAACAATAAGCATAAATAAAATAATAAGAGTCTGAGAAAATATTGTACAATCTTTATTTATTTTATGTGGCTTTCTTAAAATATAACATATTTTAATATAGTGGCAATATCTAGTATCTCAAATTGGTATTGGATCATTTTACATAATTACCAATTGTGACAGGCATTATCAAATGTCCATGCACAAAATCTGCTTTAAAACATTACAGCAGATACACATGTAAATTTGTACATATTAAGCACAACAATTAGATAAATGTGCTACATTAATAATGGAAGTTGGGTCTGAGCATTAGAATACCCACACTTACCAATTAAAATATTGTACATAAATATATGTATAATAAACTGATGTATTTTTTTTATTTACTTATTTTTATTGTTTTGTATACTTTCAGTATATGTCATTTTATGTGTTTTGCTTTTCTCTGAAAAATTCAAATAGAGAAAAGCAAACTTTATTGAACGAATGGATCACATATTGGAACATATTAGTAAAATAAATAATTAAAGTAATTGTTCCAACATATTTATATATATTTATTATTATTTTTATTACTTTTCTAAAAACTGTAATCTTATTCTATAATCAAAAAAAAAAATGTTAATTACTTTGGCAAAATTCTGACCAAAGGCAAAATATTTGATAATAAATGTTGTAATTATTTTTTTTTTTTATAGATAAAATAGAAATTCTTTTGAATTGATATCTGTAACGAAGTGACTTGGGTATTCAAGATGGAAACTAATCATTATATTAAACCCTAAAATGTAGAATTTAATCAGAAAAATAGAAAGGAATATTATAAGCTAAATAAATGATAAGGTAAATTAAAAGTGTTGGCTGATTTACTTATCAGAGGGGTACCTAAATTGTTTCTTGTGAGTGGGGTGATAGGTTTTAGTCAGTGCTGTGGGCTTCATTCCTTCTTTGGTATTCAAATCATTCACTACTTTGGCTCCAAAATTCTTCAATCATCTAGCCACTTAGAGATTAATTTATGGACTATATTACTGTTGATATTTTCTAAGAAGAAATCCATTATGCAGTTCTTTTAAGAACTCTTGATTTTTTAAGGATTTAATGAACCATTCAAGATAGCGAATGAACATTTAATAATAATTATTATATTATAGCAGATAGAAAATATGGAGAAATCTACCAGAGCTTCTACTAATATGATCGTGGGGTAGAAAACCAGCTGGTTCACCCATCCTTTCTCTGTCCAAATTGCCAAGGTGTGATCATGCCAGTTTCAGCTGGCCATGATGATGACAAATGCTGCCTTGACTAGGTCCAAATGAGATGAAATCCTCACTGCACAGCTAGTTGAATTGAAACCTGCTCGAAGCCCAGTCAGGAGAAGATGAAGATGCCTACATAAGTTTCTTTTAAAAATATTGTATTATCAAATTAATTCATTCTGATATTTTCGATAATCAGAAATATATATTTTTTTCTTATTACTATTAATCATTTAAAAGAGAGAGAGAGAGTTGTCTCTTGCATATATATATATTGAATTTATGGTTATTACAGGCATAATGTTACAGCTTTTACTTAAATCTTTTAATTCATGTTTCTATCCCAAATTCTAGTATTTTCAGCAAAGGTTGCAATTAGTTTTTTTTATTGTTGCTTGTTTTTCTTCTTGTTGAAAATTGTCATACGCAAATATACAAGTGTATATATGCGCACATACACTTGTAATATTTGTTAAATATGACACCTCATGTTGAGTGTATAAAAATGTATTTATCTGTATATCCTTTTAAGTTATTTTTTGTCACTGCTGCACCTTATGATGAGTGCAAAAAGGGGTTTATTCATTGTGGATTCCCCATAAGCAAGTCCACTAACAATTTTATATTTAGAATAGTACAAAGTGTATAATTTTGCTGCAGGTATAGACATGTATAAGAATTTATCTATCATAAAAAGGAAATAGATACAGCACTTTATGTTGAGTGCTATATGGTATCTGAGCTAATGCAACCTTATTGACATGTTGAAAAATATGAAATTAGTGAAATATTTCATAGTGCAAATATACATATGCATAGTTGTTTTTTTATTATATTTGATATCAATAAAAAAGGTTTTAAAGTCCTGAGTAGCAGTATATGCCTGTATAACCAAAAATCTTTTATATGAGAAATATATACCAAATCACACAAGCCATAACGTATTTCTACAGGGTAAAAAGCTCAGACCATTTTTATTCTTGATGAAACATTGTAAATAACTTTAGGGATTTATTATTTTTCTTATTCATTTAAAATTGTATTTATGTTTTATCTATTCCATAGCATCAAATACATATATATACAGGTTTGTGATAATAATTCATTTATTTATTTTTATTATATCATTTTAAGTATGAAACAGTGGTGGGTATTTGGGATTAAATAAATATTTAATCATAATATTAAACTTGTTTCATTTTCGTATTATTATTTATTTGATAAAATGTACTCTTTCCTTATCAACCACATATCTGTAACAACCATTTAACTTACCCATTGAAGACCCTAGATGTAGAGTGACTGAGCTAGCCACTTGGGATATTGCTCTACTGGGGTGTTAAATCTTATTCTCATGCTCCGCTGGTCATATGGTATTGCACATCCTTCTAGGAGGGCAGAAATTCATTTTTATTTTTTTCTAGGAGTGGTGTGCAAAAGCTATCTGTAAATAGACTTTTCAAAGATGTGTACTTACCATAGGTCCTAAACAATCAGGCATTCGAGAAGAATATCAACTATAGGGGTATTTAATTGGCAGAGTCCTGTCAATTCACTTTTTCTATCAGTTTATCTGGAAGTACCAATATATATAAGTACAGACAATTGGCTAAATTGGTATCCACTTTTTTCCCTGTTAAATCTTGATCACTTCATGCTCAGTGCAAGATTAAGAGCAGAATTCCACAGGGAAGTATGGTCTTGTACACAATGATCATATCTTCTATAATACTAATAATTATATACTTTATTACTCAATCAAATATAATAGAAATAATATTTTAAACAATCTTTATGAATCATTTGCAAAATAACGTTTAAAACTATTTAATTTCTATGGATCATGCATGTGGGATAAAAAACCAAATAAATAACAAACGTTCAAATCAAAACTCAACTAAGTTATTGATTTTAAAACAATTACAATTTTATTATGATTAACAACATTAAAGCTATTATAATAAGGTTATAAAATTTAAAAAAAAATATTTACAAAACAATTGACATTATCTAAAATTAAAATATTTATACAACCAAATTTTTTACAAATAAATAAATATAAGATAGTCTTCATTCTGGCCACTTAAAATAAAATCTTACGGAAATAATGATGATATATTATCCTTATTTAATAAAACCAACAATATTCTATTGTTTTGTAGTGGGAAAATAATTAAAATAAATATCACAATTTTTAAAAAAAAAACTTAATGCTACATTTATACAATTATAAAATATATTTATTATAGTGTAGTTCTTAAATATAAGTTTAGATCTAAAATACCCCTATCTAAACTCAACAAATACAATATTATCAAAATTATTAAAAAATATATTTAATACATTCTGATATTCCAATATCAGGATATTAATAAAGAAAAAATATGAATACCTCCCTCTGCAAATTAACTACTTACACAAAAAATATTTGAAGTATAATTTCATGGGATCTTTCTATTTTAAATAATTTTTTTTTATAATAGCAAAATTAAAAAAAAAAAACTATTAATAAATTATATTGCTTGATATTTTGTTTTTCCTTTATTTTTATATTCATCATAGCATTCAAATTCTTCTTTCATTATTCTCACTTTTATTCCAATTCAAATATACATTTATACAGCTAAATGATCTTTAATATTTATGGAAATATTAATCATTCCTCTCCTATTTTATATACTATGACAAGCATCAAATATCTGTATATCATTTGTAATAGAAAATTATATATGTCTCATCTTGCCTTCACATAAACTATCAACTTCTGATAGTTTAGTTATTACTTTACCATCTTATAAAAACTATCCTCTACAATGTGATTCCTGTGATGATAAATAGCGATTATAGTGTAGAATATGAAAAAATAACTATAACAACTCAAACAAGTAAGAAAAGATCATTATGGATAGAGTAACAAAATAGGTCTGTATTTATCAAGCACTTAAAATTTATGTCATGGCTTTATTCTAGCTCTTATTGACTATAAGGGAATGCAACTGTCCATGGAAAAATAATATACAGCCCTTTGTTACCTGTATATTTAATAAATTCAAAGTGTGACAATATAGCTCACACATAACTACTTTTTAAAAATATATCCCTAGACATTTTATATAACAATTATTCTCCTGACCATCATCCTATATCTCCCACATACTGAATAACTCTATTAACATCATAAAAATATACTAGCATCATTGCAAAAATAATTTCCCAACAACATACTAAAAAAAAAACAAAGATCAGAATTCATTTCAAGATGGTCTTAAAAAGTTTTTCAAGCACAAATGATTTCAATAACATGCACATTGATATTATGCATTTATTCATTTGTTGTTATGTTATATAATTTAAACATCAATATTGTTATATTTCTTTATATCTTAAAAGATATTATCCATCAAGATAATGCATTAATAACTTAACAATGTTATAAAATGTATACATATTCAGGCATTTATGATAAACAAATAATTTAAAATATCCTTAGATACTTCAAAACTTTCACTTGCATTCTTTTTTATACAACACATATGATGATAATATCAATGATTCATTCAACTGTTCAATATTTAAGCATTATGATAATAATAGTATAAAGTACTATTTTTAAAATATAACATTTTAAAATTTATCAAGCAAATGCAATGTAAATGATAAACCAAATTATCTAAGATCTCAATAATTATTGAAATCATGTAACAGAGATCCACAAATTTGACCATTCAGTCAAACAAATTATGATTATTAATTACCTGTCACACAATTAATTTATGAAAAAAACATTTTTCTTTATTTAATGTAATAAAAATTAAAAAAAAAAAAAAACTAATCTATTTTAAGATCAAATTTTAAAATACTTTATAATGACAGGTTAGTTTTTAATAAAACAATATTCTAAAAATACTAATGTTAGGCTAAAAAAATAATGAGAAAATTTTAAGAGTTACAAAAAGCTTTCCCCTTCTACTCATAAGTTGAGCACTCCTCAGAAATCTTCCTCCATTGCCTAGTTATGGGTAGAAAGTTCTAAACAAATTCATACTACACTCTCAATGCCATTTAATGGAATGTATAAATAATAAAACTCAATCTGGAAAATCTAGGAAAAATATCAGGCATCCTGAAAAGATAAAATGTTTATTCCAATCTTTTCTGAAATATCTCATCCAGGCACACAATATTTCCATAAAGCAATAATTAAGAATCCATTTTTATATGAAATAAGGTGTTTATTCTGCGTACATATTTTTTATTAATTTCAACAGTTATATATCAAATATATTATGATAAATGTAACACATGTAATATTTGCATTTCCATTGGTCGAAAGATTGGTAAAACATTATATAATATAAAAATTATTTATTTTAGTATATTTTTCAGCAAAATTGTATTTTATGAACTAAAGATCAGTATTTTTTTTTAAAAATATTCAAGATTTTTATCCTTAAATTGTACATCTTTCAACTAGTTATTTTTTAGATAAAATTACAGCTATATCATCCAAATACATTGGAGCACTGATTATTTTATTGGCCAAGTGAGGTAAAAGTCTAAACTTTTAATTGATCAATTCACAAACTCAACCATCAAAATATATTCACCTTTTAATATTATATTCAATTTAGTTTCATTTGTAAAAAATATAATAATAATTTGTCAGGTTATGAAAGTGAACAACAGTTTTTTCAAAAATAAATTTTTATTTATAATTATAAAAATATTCAATAGTGGCAAATCTAAAATAAATGTTACCAACTAAAAAGTTTTGCTGATGTCAGTGATTTCTTTCCCAATTTTACTTTGTGGAAAAATAAATAATTTTTGCTAAAGTCTTAACTATTTTTTTAAAATAATTTTATTTTTAGCATATTTTATCAAAATAATTTATAATTTGTCAAAAAATACTTTTAAAATGGTCTAAAACATTTGTTTATCATTTTTGAAATGAAAAAAAAAGAAATTGTAGTGGTTTAGTTATTGACAAGCTGTTTTCTTTGTCCTTGACGGTTCACAGCCAATCAGCATCAAGGACGGACTGCCCTCTTTCTTCGTTAGACCTTCAATGTCAGTTTTATTGATTTTTTACTTGTAAAATAATTCAAGAGAGGGCAGTATCTTATGGAACTTTTTTTAACCTTTAAAAATGATGCAAAATCTTAACAGTAGCATTAAAAATGACAGAATTCGAGCGACTTGAAGCCATCTCATTTTTAGTTGCAATGATCATGTGAAAGATTAATTAACTGAACTAATGTAAATCTTTTAAACAAATGCACTATAGTTCATTTATTTTAGATACAATTATTTCAAGGAATATAGTTTATTTATTGATTTTATTTAAAATTCCTTTTAAAAGCATAAAACATTTATTAGTCATTTTTTTCAATTTTTCTTCAAATACTTCATTCTCAAATGTAAAATCAATTTAAACTTTAAACATAAATTAAATGTAAAATGTGTTATTAGCATTCATATAACAAACAGTCATTTGGGCATATCATAAAGAAAAATATTTTAAATCTAGTTTGTAACTTAAATGCAGGAATAATACCAAAGCACCGCATATATATAGTAATCTTATATTTTAGTGTAAAATATAAAGATTAATAGAACTGATATAAAAATTTCTCTGTCTTCTTCTTGGTGATTTGATTGTCTTTGTTTGCATTCTGAACAGATTATTTACTTGCATTCAAAATAATTTATTGGTGAGAATAAGTAATATTTTGCCTTGCTTATTGCCTGTATTATTTTAATGTATTTAAAATTGCTTTTTCCCATCCACTGATTTGGATCAAATATGTTTAACTTGTAAGAAATTGATAGCACAAATCAAGTTTAGTAAAATGTGATTAAAAATAATAATAATTCTTATTTATTTAAAATAATCTTATAAATTATTTCCATTTAATTCAAAAACCATTTGTTTAACTATTTTTTAATCATTAGATAAAAATATAATAAATACAAGTGAGCATTTAAGTGAAAGAGAGCATTCATGATATTATTAAAAAAAATGGTGTAAGAATAATATGTAAAGGAAACATGTTAAGCTTATTTTAAAAAATAATTAATAAGCAAACAGATTAACCAAGAATTCTCATATGAATTTAAATATAAAAATGGTGATATTTTATAATAGTATGAATTGCTAAATTTAAAAAGTCTGTTCAAGTCTGCTGGCCAAATGAATCAAATCACTAATAATTTGCTCAATATCTAGATTTGAAATCTTTCGGAATGCTTAATTTTAAAAGTAGAATTAATAGAAAAAGGTCAGTATGTTTTGAAATACTTTATTACATACAAACTGGCAACAGTTAAATAAATATTTTAATTGCAGATGTTTTCAAACATGAAAACTTTATTTTTCAAAAAAAAAAAAAAAAGAAGAGGTTTAAAATCAAATTTAAATATTAAATTTTAGTGAAATGCTACTTTAATGTTTTGTGTATCAGTAATTAAATAATAAAGAATTGATTATCTTATTTGAACTTATACTCCAGTAATGTATTTACTATTTAATTTGTTTAATACTTGAATAATGATAACAGCCTTTTAACAATTAACTAAAACTACTTTCTGATTTTAATTGCCAATTTTTAATTATTAAATTATTTTGCTTTAATTATTATTTCTAAATTTAAATGTGGATAAATTAATATAGCCTGGATATCACAAACTTGAAACAATGTTATATAAAAATGTAGAATTTAATAACTTATGAAGAACATTTTCATTTAAACTCTACATCTCATGCTTCTTGGAATTATCTCATATTAATGGAGCCCACTTAAAATTCATTAATTTAAAAATATTCATAATAAATAGAACAAACAGATAAAAGTACATCTATGGAATTCAGCTATAATTTATAATTATTACTTGGTATAATATATATTTACTGTTCAAGACATTTTATATGGACTTCACGGATAATATTTAATATTCTAAAAATGTTGTACACTTTTATTTATATATTTAAATAAGAATGAATTAATTTTAGTTTTATTGTTATATGAACTTATATATGAGGTTCAAGATTTATACTGTTACTATGTTTAAATTAAATTCATGGGATTGAATAAAATATTTATTTGAGGAAATAGCACTTGCAAAAAGCTTGAGAATTACTAATAAATTTATGGTGTGTGTCAACTTCTTATGAAGTGTCTTATGAGTCTTTCCAGTGTTTTGTTCCTATACTCATGTCACTTGTATTACATTGTTATTATGTTTATATTTTAAGCAAGATAAACCAGTATATTAGTTGTCCTTATTATTGAAACACTTTTCATTATGTATGAACCCACATCTGCTAAAATGTTGGTGTTTTCCTGAATTATCAGGATAACTGAGGATGATGATTTTTGCACTTTAAATGTGAAGTAAATATTAATATTGCTTTACAATGTTAAATGGTATTAGTCTGTGCTGATGATTAATTTGCAGATTAATTATTTACCACTTTCTGTATTTTTACAACCATTCCTGCACTGGAGTTTAATCTGCAGAACTGTGTAATTATATTTGTTGCTTCTGGTGGTGTATAACCCCACAGGGCATTCAGTGTTGTATCATTCCTATGTATAGATGAATGCATCCACAGGAATATCATTTTACTTCGTAAATGTAAGTGCGCAAAATGTTTTGTATTATTATGCTAAAATCATTTTCTTATAAGTTTGGTCATAAAGTACAGCAGGGCATCTTATCTAAATTATCCTCATAATGATTAACTGCTTGTTAATTAATATTTTATCTGAACTGAAGTTTGAATTTTCACTTTGGTTTAGCATTGCATTTTAGCTAATTCCTTCAAATGTAATATTACTTATTATATTATTAAATATATCGAATTTATTAAGCGCAAACAGATAACACTGTACTAACATGAAAGCTAAAACCTTCAACAGATATGCTTTAAACATGCTTATGTGACAGCCAATCAGGTGTAAAATGACAGCATATGGACCTCTCAATTCTCAAACACAAGTCAGAACTATAAGAAAATGATTGGACCCACCTTCTTCTATGCCTCAATTTATATATAAATAAGCCAGACTCAAGCATTTGAACTAAGAGTATGAAGCTTCACACTCTTAGTTCAAAATGCTTGAGTCTGGCTTATTTATATATAAATTGAGGCATAGAAGAAGATGGATCCCATCTTTTTTTTATAGTTCTGACTTGTGTTTGAGTATTGAGAGGTCCATGTGCTGTCATTTTTACACCTGATTGGCTGTCACATAAGCATGTCATTATATTATTATAGATTTATAGTATAGATTATAAGTTTAATGTAATATTACTTATTATATTATTATAGATTTATAGTATAGGTTTATTAGCTCTGGAACTGACACATTGGGTATTTCATGATTTGATGTTGAATTTCAGTATAGTTTCCTCAAAGCAGAAATTAGATCAAATTATAATAAAATGTATGATTAGGCTTTTATAAAACTGTGCCTTGATATATTTAGTGAAGTGAACAAATGAATGATATTTTATTTATTTATTTATTTATTATATTAAACATCCTACATCAATTATTTGTTAATCATAAAATTGTAAATAAATATTAATTTATAATTAAACTTACTGTGCCGTTGCTATTTGTCATTCATAAAAACAGAAATCCTATATCTTGAATGGAGCATACATTGGAGTACATATTGTTGTCAGTATGACAGAAAAGTCTTGGTAATATTCTGAGAAAACATTTGAATGCTTTTGTCCTTGGTAATTTATGATGTGTAGCGTGCGATAAAATCCCATTTGTCTTTTCCATCATTTTAGCTTTACTTTGTTGATTCTAGTACATGATATAAAATTGATTGATTTTATAAACTTGTAAACAGATTTACCAGATAATGCTATGATTGAATTTATTTTCATAATGTCATAATTGTAATTCATCAAACATAACAAGAGTCTCTTTGATATTTATTAAATTATAAATGGAAAGAACCCAAGTTTTCCATGCTTATTATTATTGCAAAGCTCATACCTAGACTAGCATTTGTACCAAAATTATATATGTCATTTTAAAATTCATAATGTTTAATAGTTTCACAAATTATACTATCTTGTCCATGGTCGTCCATAAGGTCTCATGCAATGAAAAATTGCAGATTAAAGTTGTGAAAGATGAGAAAATTACGTATTAATAATTTGTCTAATGTACTTTCACATACTGCTCCGATGGATCTTTGCGGTGAACCCGGGCCGTGACTAGATTAGATCATAACAATTTCATGTTATATTATTAATTTTGTTTGGGTGATGTGATCAGACTTTTCAGTTACAATTTTTAACGTGCTATGTGGTAGGTTTGATTACTTACATTTATCACGTGTTCCATATTTCGGTTATAATATATACACGTGTGTGTATTGAAGAGTAATATACACTTATTCTATCCCATTCAAAGTTTATCAACAAAACATGGTCTATTATTTATTATGTATGATGTGTGTGAAGAGAGCTGGGGTGTATATTGTGGTTTCACTATAATTGTATAAATCACTTTTAGCTGAGAGGTCAGCAACAGCTGCTTTACAAGCAGTTGTCCCGGGTTAGCGGGTTGGCTTCCCGGCTGATGCTATGACACATGGGAGGAAAAAATCACTTTTAGCTATTTTAATTTTAGATATTCCTACAGATTTTTCTTATCCAATTTTTATCAATCAGATTTAATTAATACAATTCTGGTTTCCTAAGTATTTTATAAAAAAAAAATATTATTCATTCCTAATTTTAAAAATTCTTTAATTATTTTATATACCTTATATATAATAAAATACAATGTGCAGTCGTATATAACAGTAATATTAAAAAATAGTTTAAAGCATTTAGCATTGAAACCCTAAATATTCGTCAAACTATAATATGTTCTTAGCATTCTCATTTATCATGACGCTGATAAAAATATTTCAAAGCTAATTTTAAAAAGTACCTATATCAATTTCTTTCATTGAAGTATAGAGATGATAATAAAAGATACAAATGAACTATAGATAAACAATAGTTTGAGAAATGTAAAAATCAAAAAATGGTATATCAAGATATCGAATAGACACACTAAAAGAATTTGATATCATGAGTATAATATATATGATTGGTTTGTACTGTCGTCACAAAACTCGCCTTTAACCTTCTTTTTCATTACTTTTTTTAACTTTCCAGCATTTTTTTAAACTTATTTGTCAAATTACCTACTGATATAAGAATAGCTGCCAATGATTTATATATAATATTTAAAAAAAAATATTTAGAAAGATAAATTTAAAGCTAGAAGTAAAAAAATAAAAGTCCCGGCTCTATTCAAATGCATAAAAAATTTAGAGATTTAATTATAAGTACTTTAGGTATCACGCAAGCAACAGTAAAAATAAGTGAAGTGACAAGTATTTTAAATTAACGTTCATCGAAACGAACGAAAGAAAAGAAGGTTCTGTAAATTTAAAGTAGAGTAATAATAATACTAAAAAAAAGAAATGAATTTAATAAAAACACCATTAATGGTGAAATGTGAATAAAAATGTTAAGCTTGTTCTTTTTCATAAAGTGAAAAGATAATTACGACCATCCAATTAAATATTACTTTATCCATTAAGAGCGATACAAATTACAATAGTTTAAATGGCTTTTAAATCCTTTTATTAAAATTGTTAACGAGGAAGACTAACAAGTGAAGCCTTTAGTAAGATTAAAAAGAACGTTAGAGCTTGAAATATATTTCTTTTTACAAGTAAACTTCGTAATAATTTATAATTTTTAAAATTAGATATTATAAGATTGCACGGGAAAAAATTTTAACTGCCAAATTCGACATATGACGTTAAACACAAATTCTTGCCATACATTTAGATTGTTATCAAAATATTTATTAAACAGAATTGTGATATATTTACAAAGGAAGTAAAAATCGCTACTACAATTACCCAAAGAATAATATAAAGTGGCCAATTACAGAAAAGAGTTAGCAGCGCATACCTCATCTAAAAAATTAATAAATAATGCTTTGAATTTAGTTATATATATATAATGTTTGTATGAAAGCGCAGCGTAGTCCTTCCTTAAGAAAAGTTGTGTGAATAAAGTTTAACCCAAATAAAAAAATTGTTTTTTTTTCACGGCCAATGCTTTGACACATAAAAAAAAAAGATTGTTTTTTTTTTTCTGTTATGTTTCAACTTAATATTTATTAAACTTCCAACTTGTCTATTAAATGTTTTAAATTCCAGTTATATTGTACATACAAACATTTTGCAGATATGTTTTAAAATTCAAGTTCAAAATCATAACTAAAGTCTAATAATAGTTCACTGCGGCTTATGTTTTAGTCGTTTACGCAGTTAGTTTTTTTTATTAAAAATTGTATATTTAGTGCATATATAGACCTTGAAAACAGTCTTTATTTTATAAGTGTTATTTATTTATAAATTGAAATTTATTGTAATTGTTTTGTTTGCTAATAATAGTAATATTTGCTGAGGTTTTTTCAAATATGTAAATGCTATTTATTTGTTTGTTAAATATAGTACAGTAAATGTTTTTGTTTTTTTTTAATTTGTTTTAATATTTGCTAATTGTTTCTTTTGTTTTTGCTATGGCGGCGAAGGTAGTGATGATGACCTCTGATCATATATTTAACTATTTATTTATCTATACACCAACCTATCTATCTACTTTTCTGCCTATTTATTTACTTATCTGACATTCTGTTTATTTATGCATTCATTCATCCATTAATCTTTTTATCCTATTATCTTTATATTTTTCATTCATCATCCATATTTATTCATTAATCGATTAGAATATTTATCTATCTATATATCTTATATATATATCCGTTCATTCATCCCTCTCTATTTACCTAGCCAGATATTTTATTTATTTATCTGCTTATTATCCTGTCTGCCTATCAACTTATTTATCTGTCTAATTTTACTATTTATCTGAATTTCTGTCTCAATGTCTATTCACTCATTCATCTATCTATCCATCCATTAGTTTATTTATCTATTTATTTATTCATTCGTTTATCTAAATAGATGAGGAATTAAGCAAATAGATAGATAGAATGGATGGTTGGATAGATAGATGAATGAATAAATAAATATATTTTTGCAAAAACATATGATCTCCATTATATCTGTTTTATGTTTGACTATTTATTCATTCATCCAAACATCCATCTATTTAAATATATACCTATCTACAACTAATCTATTCGTGTATTAGCAATCTCTCTGCCTATATACCCATCTATTCATTTATTAGCAATCTATCTACCTATATACCCATCTATCTACCTATCTACTTATCTGACTATCTATTTGCCTGTTTATTTCTGTTTATCTATTTACCTATTTATTCAACAATCTATATATCAGTAATTTGTCTGTCACAAATCCATTGATCTACACATGTATCTATATATCTGTTTTTGTACATAACCATTTATTCACTCATTTATTTATGTAAGTATTTATCCATCCATCCTATATATTTACTTATCTATGTATTTACCTGCTTATTTATGTGTCTATATGAAGAGATGGGAAGTGATAACCATAGACTTAAGATAGATAAGTGGATGGATGGATAGACAGATAGACAGGAAAATAGTTTAAAATGCAGATAAATAGATAGATAAGTATATAAATAAAGAGAAAAGATAGTCAGACAATCAGACATGTAGTTAGATAGATAGGGAAGTAAGTAGATAAATAGATGAAATGGTTGGATGGATAATTAGAGAGATAATGGATGAATAGAGAAATAGAAAGATATATAGTAAAGATAAATACATCAGTTGGTAAATATAGATGGTTGGATGGATAGATATATAGCTAGCTAGCTAGATAGGTAGATAGATAGATAGATAGATAGATAGATAGATAGATAGATAGATAGATAGATAGATAGATAGAGAGAGAGAGAGATAGAGAGAGAGATAGGCAGACAGACAGACAGATAGATAGATAGATAGATAGACAGACAGACAGAGAGACAGACAGACAGACAGATAGATAGATAGATAGATAGATAGATAGATAGATAGATAGATAGATAGATAGATAGATAGATAGCGAGAGAGATAGGCAGACAGACAGATAGATAGATAGATAGATAGATAGATAGATAGATAGATAGATAGATAGATAGATAGATAGATAGATAGATAGATAGATAGATAGATAAACAGACAGACAGAGAGACAGACAGACAGACAGACAGATAGACAGACAGACAGACAGACAGATAGATAGATAGATAGATAGATAGATAGATAGATAGATAATCAGAAGTTGACATCATTTTTACTTTGCTGCCACAACAAATGTAAAAAATAATTAACAAATATTAAAATAACTAATAAAAATTAAAACCAAATTTCAAAAAACCATTTACATGTCACTATTATTAACAAACAACATTTACAGTTAAAAAAAACTTTAAAAAAAATTCAATTACCTAATATTACTTTTATTAACGAACAAACAAAATTACAATAAATTGCTAAAAACTCTTGTAACAAATAAAGTATATTTACGGAATAAATAAAAAAAATTAAGCAAATTCCCGCTTCAATTTTTGTTTAATGTATAAGACATTCTTTGTTTCCACTTCACATCTAGATGATATCATGAGGACATATCTGAAATGTATTTCTACTTTTTTCCCAATCAGGTATTTAGAGGTAATATTATATCTATTTACTGTTCAAAAGTGATCATGATAAAATAAGTATTTTTCACATAATTAATTTTATCGAACTCTGTTATGTGGTTCTATTTCCATTTCATTTATCATTATATATATATATAGAGAGAGAAAGTAGATATACAGAGTTTAATATATATATATTGTAATGGAATAATAATTGATCTACTACGTTATCCCTTTACTGGTTTGGTCAGCCTTTTGTAATGAAAGAAAAAAATATTGCACTACAGAGTTTAGACAACGATTTATTACTGACACAAAAATAAAATAAAAGATAATGAAGAAAATACTCTCATGATTTAAATATTATTTATAACAGAGCAAATCATGTACCAATAAATAGTAATTCTGTTATAACCTGTATAAAATTATAAAGCTCAGTCCTTAGTTATACTGAATTAAAATATTGATGACAGTCTTTATTAAAATGTAATTTATCCAGATAGCAAACAAAATCATCACTTCAGATATTACCAAATCCATTTATTATTGCAAAATAAACTACAATAAGCAGGGAAATCATATGTCATTATCCTAAACAATGATATATGCTTAAGATATCCATTTAATTTGTAATTGAATAAAACCAAAATCAAATCAATGATCAACTAAGTTTTAATATACATTAAACTAATCAAATATTACATATAGTAATGTAAATTTATGATAAAATTTAATGATCTTCCCTAACTAAATAAACCAGTTTATAAAAGGTTATGAAAATGTTGAGAGAATGTTTAGAAGCCTGCAATATCTATAATGTTTAATGAAATCATTAATCAGTTTTATATCTAGTTTAATAAAATGTTAAAAATAATAATAACTTATCTTCCCTATACTTTACATCAATATACTATTATTGCTTAAATTATATACTAAAATGAAATGATTTACAAAAACACATTACCAATGGACCTATTAGGTATTCTTTTTTTAAATGTGCAATCATATCATTATATCAAATATAAAGAACATTTCTATTGAATAGTTACTGAATCACAATTAACGAATTCTATGGATCTACTTTAAATTTCTTGTAAATCCATTATTAAAATGGATTTTATAACAACTAAACCCTATAAACAATTATTGGCTTTTTTATTTAAATCAAACATACATATTAAAATGTAATAGCTAATTATATTAATGACTCACATCAAAGAAGTTTAAAGATAAATAAGACAGATCATTCTGACTAATAACAGAATAAAATCTATTAAGACTTTTATAACTGGACAAGATAAGCTCTTAATAATTAACTATGAACTAATGAAATCATTTATACAACTGATATTAACTCATATAAAGTGAGCAACTATTTCAGTATAATGGCAATATAAAATATATATCTAATTAGTCTTAACAATAATTGTATAATAAAATATATATGTATATAACCATATTTCACTAATCATTATAAATCTTATTTTTAGATTATGATTCAATGATCAAAAGAAAAATAAAGTTTTTCTTATATAGACAGTTCATCTTATCTTCTATAAATTTATTGTTATAAATTGGTTTGCCTATTTATAAAACAATTAGACAAGTCTATTAGATTTGGATTAACTTTAAATTTATTGATTTATAATAACAATTAATAATGATAATAATAATAAAATTTACTATATGCAATTGATTAAAAGTGTTAGCAGTTGATAGCATAAATACTATTTCTCTTTTTAATATATAATAAATTTGATTATCTATTGCTCTAATAATTTGTAACAAATAAATAAACATATGTGAATTATAAAAGTACATTGTACAACAATATACTATATATAAACTGAAGGAGGGGTTCCAAATATCTTCCTTAAACTTTAAATTGAATATATAATGATAAGAAATGTAATTAAATAAAATTGAATTTTATTTATTCATTAATATAATTTCTAAATAATTGAACCAACATGAAAATCTATTGTATTCAAACCCTTCTATATGAATATCCCCAAGTTAAATTTTAAATTAAAAAAATGAATATTTGAAAATATGAAGTCATGAATTAATAATCTATATCGTCAAATAATAGATTAAACTAAAAACAAGAATCTCTCCAATCTTTTATTGCATGGATAGCTTATATAATAAATTATACAAATTATTTGATCCAATATTTTAAAATAGAAATATGAATAAAACATACATTTTTAATGAAAAATATACACACAGCTATCATACCTCATAGGTGAAAGTCTCATTTTTTCATTTTACTCACTGTTCCATTGTAGCTCCTACATTCATTGTTTCTGATTTAAATACAATGAAATGATAACTTATAAGGTAGAGAAGAGACAAGCGTGAATAATAATAATTGAAGATTTGAATTCAAATACTTTTTTTAAAATTCTGATATTTTCTTTCAAAAACATAAATATGTTCTACCTTTTAAATAACAGTTACTTGATTGATGCAAACTCTTCACATCACCAGTATTGTCATTTATTTGGTAATGATATATGAAGAGAGGTGTTCTTTTATTGACAGAATTATGGTCAAGACATATAATAAATGCTAGTATTTTTTCCAAGTCACTGAGGTGAAATTTCAATTATTTAATATCACATTGAAACTAGATCAATCAATCTCATACAATTCTTTAATCAAAAATATGAAATCCATATAGATATAATGATGTTTGTATTTATCTTTAATAGATAATTGGAATCCCAAATTTTAATAATGAAATATTTTATATCTTACATGGAATAAAAATAAATTTTGATTTTTTTTTTACTCTTTTATAATACATCCTGTCATTTTTTCTTGGAATTTTATCAACATACTGCCCCAAACCAAATCAGCAGGTAGTTTAAGTTTTTATTCTTCCATTATTTTAGCAATTAATTGCTTTTAAAGAAAAAATAACAATTTCTAAAGTTGAATTTAAAAGCATCTGTTCTAGAAAATAATAAAAGATAGGAAGACATGAGCTAAAGTAGTTCAGTCCTATTTATAACATATTTTTGCTGCCATGAATGTTGCTAGGATAACTATTCAACTAAACTCAGTGGCAAATCTTTGGTATAAGAATATTGATAAAATACATTAATATTGGATCCAAAATTATTATTTTATATCTTTATCTCTTTCAGTAATTTCTTTATTAATAATACTTCTGTTATTGACAAACAATATACTATTTAATATTTCTTTTATAGAAACTAAATACCTCCTAAAATCTATTCATATTATTAAATGTCACTAGTTAATATCTAATATTCATATGTTTTCATTACTTCACATTTCTGAAGAGCTTCATAATATTCTGTTTGGTTTTTGGATTTTCTTTTGCTTTTTTACTGATATCTCTTCCTTGTATCCAAAATTATAATTTGTCTCATCATATTGTGTTTATTTATTTATTTTAAAATGTTCCTATAAAATTATCTTTTATTTTCAACTCATACATAAACACATTAATTGTTAATCAAATCATGGGCTTTGAGGATATATCATCCAAATTTATCTCCATTTAATTTTCGATTACTTTCAATATTTCTGAATAAAATCAGAGAAATGTCACTATTCACATTATCATCTACTTTAAGGTTGTTGCTACTATAGATTTTCTAATGGAACAAAGACTTAATCTGTTTTTCAGAGGGTTTATTATGGCCAATACTACTTTCATAATCATTTCCCACCCTTTTTTTGTCACATAATATATGGCTTTATATCCTTGTTCTACAAATCTATAATCTGTATTATCACCAGATTTACTTTCAAAATTTTTAATTCCTTTGGCCTTAATTTTATTTTTCAACCACACTTCATTTACAATTCTCTATCTGCAGTCTTTACTTTTTCAGGGTATTGTAACTTCTCAACATTTGAAAGCTGCATATCTAAGCTTTTCTGCTCATTCATATACCTTATTTCTACTAAATCATCAGAACTATTTATTTCTACCTTTTCAAAACTTTCAACCATTGTTACTATTTTTAATGGCACTTGTTCTGACACCTTATAATTTTCTATTTCTGTTTCTTCACATTCTACCTTCATATAACATGGAATGTCTTTTAATTCCCTTCTAATATTAATTATCACTAATGTAGATGTCTTCTGAGCATCCTCATAATTTTGTTCAATTTTAAAATACCTTTTCTCCAAATTTTGATAACAAATTATACAGATTTGAACTTCATCATCTAAAATGTTAAGCCTAATATCTGGGAATTTCTGTGATATATCTATTGGGTCACTAAATTCATTAAATCTATGATCACATATATCATCAGATTCCTTCAATTTAGTATCCAAATTGCATTTATACTTGTCAAACCTCACAATAGTAGCATTCAATTTTTCATAAATCAATTTTATTATTTATATCTTCCCTTAGTTCTTTGTTTTCTCTACTTATATCTCTATATTTATTATTTGTATTTTCTCTTATCTCTTTATTTTCTCTACTTATATTTCTATTTTGATTATCAACCTTTTCCATAAATTTTTTTGGAATTTCATAGATACATCTTTCATGTTCTAAAAATGATCTTACCTTATTGGTTTCCATCTTATGTATTACTCTATAGCAAATATAATACCCCCCTCCTTTTTTAGAATACATTATAAAATACTTTTTTGTAATTACTCTTTCATAAAACATATCTGCCCATCTAACCTTCCAACAACTGATAAAACTCACAAAAAGCAATAACAATAAAATTCTAAATATATTACTCCACTCCTTGATATAATACAATCAGCTACAAAACTACATTAATGCATATAAATATGATATCATGTTTTTTGGCATGTATATGAGACTCAAACCTTGGTCTTTAATCAGTTAATCAGGCAGAGATGTGTTGCACCACTTTATAATGGAACAATAATCGATCCTTTACTCTATTATCCATTTACAGGTTTGGTTAGTCTTGTGTAATGAAACAAAAAAAATTACCTTACAGGTTTTAGACAATCATTTATTACTGACAAAAAATTAAAATGAAAGACAATGAAGAAATGCCCTTATGGTTAAAATATTATTTATGACACAGTAAATTATATACCAATAAATATTAACTTTGTTATAACCTGTATAAAATTATAAAGCTCAGATGTGAGTTATGTTATGCAATGGCAATGTTTCCAATAAATAATTATTTGATTGTCCACTACACTGAATTAAAATACTGATGACAATCTTCATTAAAACCTAATTCATCCAGATAGTATTTAAAACAAAAGAAAAGAAACAAAATCATCACTTCAAATATCATCAAATCCATTCATTATCCCAAGATAAACTACAACAAGCAAGAAATCATATGTCAATGTTTTAAACAATGATATATGCTTAAGTTATCCATTTAATTTTTAAGTGAATTAAACCAAAATCAAATCAATAAACAACTAAATTCTAATATACATTACTAATCAAATATTACATATAGTAATGTAAATTTATGATAAAGTTTAATGATTTTCCATAACTAAATAAACCAGTTTATAAAAGATTATGATAACATTTAGAGATTGTTTTATAAGGTTAAAACATCTATAATGTTTAAATAAAGTAAATTATCAATCAGTTTTATATCTAGTTTAATAGAATATTAAAAATAATAATAATTCATCTCCACTATATCCATATACTATTATTGTTTAAATTATATATTAAAATGAAATGATTAACAAGAACACATTACCAATGGACCTATTAAATAATATGTATTTGTAATATCCAATCATATTATTATATCTAAAATAAAGAAGATCTCTATTCAATATTTATTGAATAACAATTAACAAATCCTATCTGTCTATTTTAAATTTCCTGTAAATCAATTATTAAATAGATTTTATGACAACTAAACCATATAAACAATTATTGGCCTTTTGTTTAAGTCAAAATAGAAATTAAAATTTAATAGTTAATTATAATTATGATCCACCTCAAAGTAGTTTAAAGATAATTAATGCACATCAGTCTGTCTAATGACAGAATAAAATATATCAAGATCTCTATAATTAGAGAAGATAAGCTCTTAATAATTAACCATGATCTAATGAAATTATGTATACAACTGATATTAACTAATATAAATCAAACAACTATTTCAATGTAATGACAATATAAAATTTATATCTAGTTAGGATTAACAAGAATCGTATAATAAAATATACATGCATATAATCATACTTTATTTACCAATATTGGTTTGATTTTTAGTTTATGATTCAATGATCAAAAGAAAAATAAAGTTTTTTTTATATAGAGAGTTCATATTATTGTCTATACATTTATTGTTATAAATTGATTTGCCTGCTTATAAAACAATTAGACAAATCTATTAGAGTTCAATTAACTTTAAATTTATTAATTTATAATAACATAATAATAATAACAACAACAACAATAATAATAATAATAATAATAATAATAATAATAATAATAATAATAATAATAATAATAATAATTACTATATGCAATTGACTAAAATTGTAATCACTTCATAATACAAATATTACTTCTTTTTTAATATATATTAAATTTGATTATCTATTATTCTAATAATTTATAACAAATAATAAAGATATGTGAGAAATATGTTGTATGGCAATATACTATATATAAACTGAAGGAGAGGTTCCAAATATCTTCCCCAGACTTTAAATAGAATAGATAATGATAAAAAATGTGATTAAATAAAACTTATTTTTATTTATTCATTAATATAATTTCTAAATAATTAAATCAATATGAAAATCTATTGTATTTACATCCTTCTATATGAATATCCCCAAGTTAAATTTTAAATTTAAAAAAGAAATATTTGAAAATATCAAGTCATGAATTAATTTATATCATCAAATAAGAATTTAAACTAAAAAAAGAAATGGATCACTCCAACCTTTTATTATGTGGATAGCTTATCATATAATAAAATGTACATATAATTTGATCCTATATTTTAAAATAGAAATATAAACAAAATATACATTTTTAATGAGTAATATGCACACAGATATCATACATCATAAGTGAAAAGTCCCATTTTTTCTTTTACCCACTATTCCATTGTAGCTCCTAGTTTCATTGTTTTTGCTTTAACTACAATGAAATGATTCTTTTTAAGGTAGAGATATGACAAGCCTGAATAATAATCCAAGATTTAAATTCAATTATTTTTTTTTCTAATTCCAATGTTTTCTTTCCAGTATATAAATATATCCAACCCTTTAAAATAAGTTACTTGGTCAATGCAAAATCCACACATCATTGGCATTATTCTTTATTTAATAATGATATATGAAGATAGACATTCTTTCATTGACAGAATTATGATCAAGATGGATAATATATGCTAGCATTTTCCTCATGTTAATAAGGTGAAATTTCAATTATTTAATATCACATAGAAATTAGATCAATCATTTTTGTACAATTCCTTAATCAAAAATATATGACATCTACATAGATATGATGGTGTTTGTATATATCTTTAATATATAGATAAAAGCCAGAATTTTTAATAATGAAATATTTTAATGCTTACATGGAATAAAAATTAATTTTGATGGGTTTTTTTTCTTTTTCTTTTATAATATATCCTTTCTTGGAATTTTATCAACAAACTATCCAAACTAAATGTGCATATAGTTTAAGTTTTTATTCTTCCATTATTTTACCAATTAATCACTTTTAAAGTAAAATTAACAACTTCTAAAGATGAATTTAGTGTCTGTTCTTGACAATTACAAAAAATAGAAAGATTTGAGTTAAAGTGGTTCTGTTCTATTTATAACTTATTTTGGCTTATGTCAATGTTGCTAGGGTAACTCTTCAATTAAATTCAATGGTGACTCTTTAATGTAAAAAACTGGCACAATAAAGAAAATTATGTTTTACAATTTCAATATTATTTTTCATTTCAACTAAAAACAAAGAATTCACATGACATTTTCTATACATCCTAATAAAATATATATTTTAACATATATTTTAATAAATAAAATAAATAAACAAACATATATGGAATAATAAATATTTGATTTTACAATAAATAAGTTGCTATAGTGAATGTAGTAATAAAAGTCAAAACATGTAATAATAATAATTTTATTTAAATGATCTATTTTATGATTCACTTATTTTTCTAATATTTACCTATTATTCATTTATTTTCCTTTAAAATTGACCACAATCAATTTATAATTTGATGACAATACTAATAATAGATATTATTTTAAAATATTGGCTTGTGATAATTATCTAGTTAACCTTTATAAATCAATACCTCCATTATCCATAAATCAAGTCAAATAAAATTAAATAAAATCAATATATTCTTTTTTATGTATTGTAATATACAGCTCAAATTTGGGTAGGTACTATATATATATATATAGTGTCCTTTGACTTTGCTAGTGAAATAACTTTCAGCCATTTAATGTATTTAAATATATATATAAAAATTATAAAGAAAATGTTTTCATTAACTTAATTTTATTGTAAATTAAGTATATTAAAGCCTTATAAGTATTTGCCAATTTAAATTATGAATTAGTTCAAATATTATAAGCTTGAACATTATTGAAATTCATTTTAATATTTTTTATATATTAATTTAGACTTGTCTATGGTTTAAGTAGTTTTAAGTGTTTAACTTAAAGATATAGTTTTCTATTTAGCGTAAAGTTAATACTAAAAAGGTCAATATTACTTTAATATAATTTTTATAGCTCAAATTTTAGTGTTTAAATAAGCAGTAATTGTAATTAGATCTGAAATTTTAATATCAGATGTTAATGTTAAATTTTCATACTTATAGTAAAGCATTTAGTTTAAAATACTATCAGAAATAGTTCATTCATAAACTAATAATGTTATGATTAAGTAGATAAAGATAAAACTAAGTTAGTTAACTTAAAAGAGAGAAAATTGGTTTAATTGTGTTAAAATTATTAATTTTCAATTGAAATAGCTTCAGTGTACATGTGTGTGAGTGTGCTTATATTTATTAATTTTATTTTAAATTTCAATTTTAGTTTACACTTTCTTATTTTTATCATGTTGAATATCATTTTTCAATACCTTTGATTTAATTAAAATATTAAATTAAATCACAATGAACCTCTAACTTATTTATGTGGTTTAATTATTTAAAATAGTTACAAAAGATTAATGTAATATTTTCTTTCTCAAAACAATATATTTTCTTTTGTTGTATTTTATTTTATTTTTATCATGATAATTTTATTTTTTTAAATAATTATTTGAGACAGCATGTGTTAATTAATATGTCTATAATATGTAAATGAGTTTCTATTTTTATTTTAACTCCACAAATACAAAATTAATCCTTAATCTTAAAGTAGGAAATTTAAAAGGAAGATGTTTTTCCCATCAATCAAAAAAATCACATGACTAAGTGTATCAATAGACTTGCACACTAAGATAGAATGATTGAAGAACTGAACTGCTGAACTATGGAAAATATTGAACCACTAAACTTCTAGCAAAAACACACACACATAACAAATTTCAAAATTTCTCAATTATATAGTTAATTATAAATCATAATTTTTTAAAAATTATTTATTTTAAAGTAATATTTATTCTTAAAAATCCTTAAATTCAGTACCAGAATTTTAAACCCAAGTCCCTGTAAATCCAAAAGTTAATATTATTTAAAAAGGAAGAAAAGCAAAGAATGAAAATGACAAACAATTATTCAATCTTGGTTGCTAAAGTATATCTATTTAATTGTAGTATATTGTGGAAATTACATATGATTGATCCTGTTCACTGAAGAACTCTTCATTATTTTATATGTAATAATTGCAATGAACATTATTATAAATATCACATTCCTCATATTCTAAAAATACAATTAGTGAAAGCTCATATTTTGGCAATATTTATAATAGCACATTAATATTTTAAAAATGTATCATTTACTAACTTATTTGAAAGAGTAATAATTATCAAGAACTTTTGAAATGTTTTATTATTATAATATTTTAAAATATTGTTTCAATAAACATTTTTTCTTGAATACATTTATTTTTATAAATGAATTATTAAAGTCAAGAGGAATAAACTGGTTATGTTAAAATTAAAGTGACATTTTTATTGAAATAAAAGTCATAGATCAATTCATAGATCACATGACCCTATCTCTTAAGCTTGTAAGTTATAAACAGTGAGGATTGCCAATTCCTCTACAAGCTTTATGATAAATGCTTAGCCAGAGCCAGCACTTAAAATATCTCTGTCAGGAACCCCTCCCCAAACCCCTGACCATGGTTTCCTGCTTTGGCACTCCTCAGAGAGGTGTCAGGGTAGGTTCAGACACTAGATCTAAAAATACCAACCCAAAGCTAAGCACTTAGCTAAAAGTTATCTATTGAGTGGAAAATCTGAAATTTTCAGACATGTACATGTCTTCAAACCCAGCTATCCAACTCAAATAGCTATATGGGGCTGATAGATCTTCAGCCATGCCATATAGTAGTAGTCATAGCAATATAAAATTGCATAAGACTTTTTGGCAGAGACTAAAAATAGTCAAAATAAAAGTCATAGATCAATTCATAGATCACATGACCCTATCTCTTAAGCTTGTAAGTTATAAACAGTGAGGATTGCCAATTCTTCTACAAGCTTTATGATAAATGCTTAGCCAGAGCCAGCACTTAAAATATCTCTGTCAGGATAGCTGGGTTTGAAGACATGTACATGTCTGAAAATTTCAGATTTTCCACTCAATAGATAACTTTTAGCTAAGTGCTTAGCTTTGGGTTGGTATTTTTAGATCTAGTATCTGAACCTACCCTGACACCTCTCTGAGGAGTGCCAAAGCACGAAACCATGGTCAGGGGTTTGGGGAGGGGTTCCTGACAGAGATATTTTAAGTGCTGGCTCTGGCTAAGCATTTATCATAAAGCTTGTAGAGGAATTGGCAATCCTCACTGTTTACATTTTTATTGCTCTTAATAATTTGATGAGAAAAAAATCATTTGTTTTATAAGTCAACTTTATATTTAAAATAAACCTTACAAGAGGAAATGTTTTATATTTAAAAATTAAATTCCATTAATTTAATAAGACTCATTTATCACATTTTATGACTTTTATTAGAATGCTCAAAATATGATTTGTAAAGCTGCTTTCTCTATTTTTATCTTGAAGGAAACCTTAGCTTTAGAAAAAATACTTGCTATTAGAACTCTATATTTGAATATAATTCTTAAAACATGTAAAGAAAAATCAGCTTAATACTGTAGTACACATTATTGAAACCTGTCTTATTTGCTTATATATTTAAATATTTCATAAAATTAAATGGCCATTATTAATATATTTGTGTGCATTGATGTTTAAAGAAATTTAAAAAAATAATTTTTAATGCCATAAATCTATTTTAGATTGTTTTACTTCAACAAATGGAGAAATGTTAACTGCTGGTAAAATTGTCTTCTAGAAAATTGTGAAATCCCCAAGGTAATGAATCTTAATACTTTTAAAAATGTTGGTAAACTGGTTGTAATTTAGAATTATAATTTTGTGTGTTTATAGTGCATTAATTTCTTATTTTATGTATTCTTGCTTAATATATTTTATGCATTGTTTCATGTTAGTATTCAGAAGTTCACATAATATTGAATGTTTTATTAATGCTATGTTGTGATTTTAGTATTATATCATTTTAAGAGTATTGCTTTGTCCCTGTTGTTATTAATTTAACTATTTCAGTGAATACTTAAATGTAAGCCATAAAAAATGTTGTATATTCTTATTTTATTAATTAACTGTAGCTATGTTTTATTAAGCCATATTTGACACTAAATAATTATCATTTTGGTTTTAAACATCAATTAATAATTGTTTATTAAGAGATAAAAATGTTTCTCTCTTGTGTATTGCTATAAATTTATCTTGCCAATTTGTTTCCACGCAATGTGAGTCTTATCTTTCTCTTGATGATATTGATTTAGATAGCCCATATATTTTATAAAGAAATAGTAGCCTGGTCTCTCTTTTAATCAATATTTTCCTTGAGTAATATGTATCTTTATATATCATGTTTGTATAAATGTTTTTTGAGGCAACCCTTATTGTTCTGAATATATGTGTTGTTCCATTCCAATTTTTCTCTTATGTTTAGAAAGAAAGTTCATGCACAGTTATTTACCCTTAGAATGTAGGTGCATATTTTGAGTTCATGCCATCATTGTGTTCATTGTCTTGTTAATCTTTTACCTTTGAAAGTATCATATTTTTGTATTGTAATTATGTATGGTGAATTATATATCTTTATTATTATGGCAATTGATATGATTGTTTGTTTTTGAAGTTTGTCATCTTTTTATAGGTGCATTTTTGAGTACTCTTAGTGTAGATAGAGATTGTCCTGATGTATAAATCTGTTCTTCTGAGCTTTTGCAGCATTATAGAATAAAACCAATAAATTACTTTATACAGAATTGTATTTCTTGGCCAAAATAAGCAATATGCATCAACATCATCATCATTATCCAGTAGCAAGTCATCACTGGATTCATAAGACATGAATAATATTTAGATTTACATATTGTCTGAAACAACATCGTGGGGTGATTATACACAAAATGTGGAACATTTTGAAGTAATTCATGGATTAAATAAAAACTTCATCACTTAGAAAGCTATAGAATTGTTAAAATAATGTGTATGTCAGTAAAATTTTACAGGTTAAGAAGATATAGAATTTTAAAATAATGTTTATGATAATAAAAAAAACTTTATCATGCAGGAGAGTATAAAATTATGTAAAATTCTTATATTAATAAAACTTTATCATTTAGGAAAGTATAGAAGCTTTTATAATAATAATTTCAATAGTAATTTAAGTTTTATTAGTTAACCTTTTTACTGTCAGGTTTGATTTTAATCGAATTGCCTAAGAATCATCTAAAGAGAATTGTAATTTTTAGGTTATTGTAATGAATTTAGGCTCATTTTAAAGCTTAAAACATATCATAAGATGCTGCCCTCTCTAGAATTATTTTACAAGTAAAAAATCAATAATATTTAAATTTAAAGTTTTAACAATGGGGGAAGGCTACTTTCAAAGATGCTGATTGGTTGTTTTTCATTTTGAAGAAAAGGGAGCACTTGTCAACAATTTTCACGGCTCCAAGTTCTTTGTTTTGATTTTCAAAATGAAAATGAATGTTTTACAGTATTTTTTAAGTATTTTTTTACATATTATAAATTATTTTGGTAAAATATGCTGAAAATAGAATTATTTTAGAAAAATAGTTAAGATTTTAATAAAAATTCTTTACTTTTACATGAATGTAAATTGAAAAAGAAATCAATGACATACGGAGCATTTTTTAATAGGTTACCAAAATTCTTTTTAAATTCACTGCTATAGAATATTTTTATAATTATAAATAGAAATTTATTTTTGAAAAAAACTTACGTTCACTTTTATAATCTGACAAATTATTAATTTGCTTTTTACAAATGAAACTAAAATGAATCTAATATTAAAAGATTAATATATTTTTACTGTTGATTCTCTAATTGACCAATCAAAAATTTAGAACTTTAATTCATTCAGCCAATAGATATTTTAAACTATGAAAAGGTTAAGTGATTTATTATCTTTAATTTATGTGAATGTTCCTTGAAAAATCAGAATCAAATGTAATTGCATCATGAATTGTTTCTGCATAAATGATATGTGAATAAGATACCACTGAAACTCTAAAACAAGACTTAGCAATAAAATAAAAGATTTATTTACAATAAAACAATTTAATAACAATAATACTGTAGTAAATCTACAAAATTTAAGTACGCTTTTTAATTCTAATACAATGCATTTTGCCCCATTAGAGAAATACATTCTAAAATTTGTAGCTTATGTATATAATAAATTAATAAATTAAAAATTCACTGTCTATTGTTTATTTCAGCAGACCAATGTACAACTCATGTACATAAATATTGTTACAAGAACTTTTACCTTTATTAACAATTTATAAGTAAAATAAAAGACAGAAATTTAATATTAAGAATATTTATAATGAACTCTGTGATCTTAATATCATAATTCAATAATAAAAAAAACTATATTTTATGTAAGAGAAATTATTGTGAAAAGAAAAATATCACAAATAGACAAATAAGATTTAAAGAACAAGATTATTTTTATCTAAATCTTGAACTGCGGATCTGGTCATGGTGATGATTTTGGAATAGTGGCTATGAAGTATATTATTCCATATGAGAGGGGGAATAAAAAAAAATTATCATGAGAAAGAGATTATATTGTAACCTAATTACTCTGTGGAGTATGCTATAAATATTAAAACCTTTTGTAATTTGTAAAAGCGAGTTAGGATTCTCTTAATGTTTATTTTTAATTCTAATTAGAATATTTATAAGGTTTAGTAATTTTTATCATTGTCCACTAAAACATCACATGATTACTGTTTCTTAGCTTGCTCATAACTGGTTTAATACCAATCTTGCCTAATAGGATACTGGTGGCTATGGTTACTAAAGAACCAAAAACACCAAAATGTATTGGTAGTGAAATAAGTTCAGACCTATATGACTAAATAAGCTAATGAGTTTGGATTGAAAATATTATTGTGTTTTCAATTTTAGACATAGTTTTGTAGTTAACTAAAGAGGTAAAAGATGGCTGCTGGAGGGTTGCATTAGATCCTAAGATCTAGGTGCATTGCTTTCAGATCCAATGCTCCTCCCTGATAAAAGCCACAAGCTAGAAACTACTCTGGGGATATTGGTAGAGTAGGCAGTAGATAGAGATTTTATGCACTAACCATCTTGCATCTATTGAATAGTCTGGCTTGCACTGAGTAGCACTACTGTATGCAGAGTTTTGCCTCTGTTTTAACAGCTTAAGCAAGCATAAGAAATGGTGATTATGTGATGGGTTTTAAAATTATGTTTTTTTAATGATTAATGAAAAAAGAAAAGGAAAAACAAATTTTATCTTGAGGAAGTAATATAATAATTTTGGTCTATAAACGTAATAGTGCTTAAACATCATTTAAATTTTTTAATAACTGATTGTATAATATTAACCTTTTTTTTTTTTAATTTTTATAAATCGTAACTAAGATATTACTGTTAATCTAAGAGCCATAGTCAGTTAATGACAAAAATCAAAAGCAATATTTTAAAATGATTAATTAAAATGAAATGTCATTTTAACATGATCAATAAAGATAAAATGTCATTTTACATGAACATTTTAAAAACATTTTATCTTTATTAATTATTTAAAATGTTTTATTGTCATTTGTTTTTAACAAATTATTTCAATTTTATAACAAAAATAAAAAAGATATATCTAATTTAAAATTAATCTGAATTAGACAGCAATAACTTCTGTGTCCTCTTTCTAAGTTCAATTCTAGGTTATATTCACAACTGTTTTCTGAAAAATAACTTTTTTTAGATAGAAATACCGTTTTCTACAATTATTATTATTTGTAACTGTAAAAAAAAAAATACTGTTAATTTCCATATATTCTATTAATACTATTTTGCATAGAATAATACTATTTTATTTAGTTAAAAAAACATTCAATCGGTTTTGAATAGATTATGATTGCCTCTTCTAAGCAATTTTTAATTATATTTTATAGTTGGAAAAAATGCAGACATTCTTATAAAACATTTTTGATAAAAAAAAAAAAAAGAACAATCTAAATTTCATATGAAATGAAAGATGTAATGAAGAATGAAACTTATTATATTTACTTGTAATATCTTATCTGACTTATTATAACTCGATATAAATCAAATTTTGTAAATGATTTTTATATTTAAATCAAAAATAAAATTCTCTATTATTTTAAAAAAATGCCTGGCACCTATCTGAGGAGTGCCAAAGCACGAAACCGTGGTCAGGGGTTGGGGGGGTCCAGACAGATATTTTAAGTGCTGGCTCTGGCTAAGCATTTATCACAAATTTTATAGAGGAATTGGCAATCCTCACTGTTTATAACTTATAAGCTTAAGACATAAAATACTAGTTTTTTACTTTATCTTTGATTAGTAAACAGTTTAGATTGACATAGCGTCGTGCGATCTATGACTCTTATTTTGACTCTATTATTTTCTTTCAAATAAGGTCTTATATGATTGATATATAACATTTGATTATCTTTAAGTCTTATGATCAGTTGCAAAACTGTGTGTTTTAACATTAATGATTGTTGTCAAAACTAGAAGACTTTTTTTAAAAATTAATGTACAATTCATAGTATATCAATATGAAATAAAAAAATATAAGAAACTATCCATGGAGTCTGATATCATACATATTCTGCTTAGATTTGATCAGCAATTTGATTAGCATTTTCATCTAATTATGTCTAGTATTCAAATACATTATTAGATTAAATCATTCTGCATCAATCAGAGCATCAAAGCATTTTATTCAAATTCAGCTTCTATTTCATTTATAATTTAGAATGGTTAGAAAGATGAATAAGATTTAGCTTTAATAACTAATTATTATTGATAAAATATTTTTTTTCATAATTATTATCATTTTCAAGCATTATCAATCAACTATAGAAGAAAGTCCAAATTTATTTGCATTTTTGTGATCCAAAACATCTAGACTCAGTTCATATTAGCAGCCTTCAGATTTCCCTCAACCACTTTATATATTTTTTCTAAGTTTTTTATAATGTCTTGAGTCCAGTTTAAGACAGTTTTTGTCCATCTATTATCTGATCAGCTCAGCTGTTTTCCCTCTCTAAATTCTTTAAATTATTATCTATCTGATTTTCCACTCATTTAAATACTTCATTTTTGATTATTATTTTGTTAAAATACATCTCAACATACTTCACTGTAAGATACTAAGCCTTTATAATGCTCTTCTTTTAAGTGTCCAGGTCTCAGATTCACAAGTAAAAAATTGTCTCCTTTTAAAAATTTTCTTTTTCAACCCAGAGGCATATTTCATTTTAACATTAAGTTATTTCTACCAAAAGCACTCCATCCAAGTTTACTTAATTTAATCCACCCATACCCACCATTTGTATTAATAATTCTGTTTATGGTATTTATAGATGTTAATTTTTTCTAATTTATGATTATGTAATGAATATTACTGTAATCATTTTAATATTTATCTTTTGTCATATTATCTTAGTTTGTGTGGTAGTTCCTTGCAATATTTTAGTTCTGAAAAATTATTTTTTAAAAAACCAAACTGTCAGCAACATTTCAACGATGAAAATAAGATCAATGATTTTTTATTCCCATAGCTTCCAAATATAATCCACCTAATACTTCTTATGAAACTGCTATAAAATTTTTTGGAGATATTGAATTACCCAGTGCACATTCTTATCAATGTTAATCATCTTAATTACATGATTTGATCTAATCAGTGATGCTGGATTTTGATAAATATCAGAATATGACAAAGTCCTATATCTATGTCTTGATAATCCAAAGTGTTAACCACTGTGAAAATGTTTATAGAATCTAATACTTTTTCATAATCTATAAATTCCAAATATAATGTCAATTCACCTTCATTGCTCTTTTCTAGAACTTCACATAATACTTACATATAACCCATTGTGTTGAAACCATGTTCAAATTCAGCCTTTTTCTTTTAGCTGCTTTGAGTCCAAATATCATTATAATGAGTTATAATTATGTTGATGAAGATTTTATATAGAATTGTTAGAAGACTGATAGGTTTGTAATTTACTTGCCATCTTCCCTAAATATCAATAATATTATTGGATTCTTTCAACCATCTGGTATATATTTGTTGTTTAGATATTTTGTATATAATTTCACCAATATTTTTTCTTGTTTTTCACCTACTTCTTTTAAGATATCAACAATATGTTAATGATTTTCTGGAACTTTTTTCTTATTCATAAACTTTATTGTATATTTCCTCATCATTTAAAATACTTGGTAATTTGAAAGATATAGTGATTTAATAGTTACATTTTTTTCTTGATTTTATTGTTATGTAATTATTTGTATATATCTTCCATACTATTTATAACGTTATCTCTCTTTTTAATAATAGTTCATATTTTTTTTATTGTTGAGACAATATTCCTTTCAATTTCAAAATGTTGTCATTTGAGAATTTTACTTTTTTATATAACTTTCCTTGACAATTTATAATTCTAGTGTCTTAATATAATTTGAAACCATTTTTCAGAACCTTAGACATTTAATTCTTTTTAAAAAATCATTTTTACATACTTTTCATATTCCTTTTTTTTTTTCATATATTGTCTTACATCAGTTGGAAATTACTAGTGAATTGTTTTATTTTTTATTTTAACTATCTTTGTTAAGTTCTTAGTAGAGTATCAATTATCTTATTATTATCAATTAAATTTGAATCATCTTCAAAATTTGTTAATATTTTAAAATAATTAGCAAGTTATAATGTAAACTCAATTAAGTTTGTTAAAGGTTAAAAATGTCAACTTTTAATATGTATAATGTTATCTTTTTAATAGATTTTGTCTCTCAAGTTTTTCATTAATATATATCTTCAACATCTCTAATCAATAATTACTTTTTATATAGAATTTATTAAGAACATTACAATCTAGAAACATCTATTTTCTGTTAGGCAAAATACAATTCTATACTATTGTGCTTTCATTTGAATGCTTCTATGTCCATTTCTGTTTAATTTTTTTCTTAAAGTGAGAATTCATACTATACAATCTTTTTTTCAGCTAATTCTGAAAATCAATAACCTCTCTAATTTCTATTGCAACAATCAAATTTTCATACAACACATTCATCTTTCAATAAGTTTCTAATTTCAGCAATAAAGACTCCAATGACTTTGTAAAATATTTAATGTGGTCAAAGTTTTTTATACATCAATATCAAAATCTCTATCTCATCAAGAATGAGATATAAATCTTAATTAGCTTCATTTGATATCTTTATTACAATGAACAATTTATATTGCTATTACATCTAATATATTACAAATTGTTTTCAATTTTTTATTTATAATAAATTCCAATTCATTTATTATTATTATTTTTTGTATCTTTTTGTATAAAATATATTTCATGTTTCAAATTGATTGTATCTTTATCTTCCCTCTAATGTTACAAAGTCCAACAATCTCCCATTAAATAATCGACAGTTTTTTCAATTCATGTAATCTTTTTTATATATAAGTGATCTGAAGTTTTAGGAAACTAAATAAATGTTCATAACCGAATGTCACGTTAGGGATATAATAATGAGATCTTAGCATACTCTGCCTTCAGCTGTCAACTGTTACTTTGGCAGATAATTTTATATTCTTCTAGAAATAAGTATCATTATTCATTTATATCTGACATGATTATAATATCTATAAAAAAGCTTAAAAACATAGCACACATTTGCTTTTAAAGAAAAACTCAAGTGTTTCATCTAAAAACGATTCTATTTTTTTAAAAAATCTACTATAGTTTAAAAAAAGACTACCTGGTTTTATTTCTTAAACTCGGAAGGGAAAAAGCAGTAAACTTATATATATATATACTTGTTGATCTATGTTAGAAATCAATTTCACTCATGTACAGTTCAATAAATCACAAAATTGTTCCAATGACATGCATATATATAATGGACATTAAAAACGTATTTTATTTGGTTCCCATAGGGCTTCAAATAATAAGATAAGAACCTTTCTTTATTTAACAGTTTATTTAGAATTAAATCAAAAATATGTTTTGAATATTCTGTCTGACCAAAAGGGTTATATCTTTCATCTTATTTGGACAGTCTAAAATTCTTAGAATTGGTTTATTACGTTATTTGTCTAATCTAGGTAAACTCTAAAAAAATAAAACAAATACCGTTTCTAATTGGATTTTTTTATTGTACAGTCTGCAGCCAACACTGATAAATATCTAATATTGGTCAGTAAATGAATATCTTACTATTTTTAAATTAAATAATAAACAAAAATAAAAATATCCTTAAATCCCTGATAATTAAATAATCTAATGAGTTTTACCTTCTGTTTCACTGCTTTTCAGTGAGAGATCTTGAGAAAACTTTTGCTGTATGATTTTAACGCTGTTTTAGTACCTATATATGTATATTAAGACCATATGTAGTGAATTATGAATTATTTAGAAAAAAAATTGAAATAGGTATCAAAAATGCAATGGACTGATTTTCTGAATTCATCCCTATTCAAGCACCAAAAAGATTATGAAATTGGTGTGCTTTTATCCATCCCTGTTTGAACTAGGTGACGGAAATAGTCCAGTATATAAATACAAATAAAATATGATTGAATAAAAGGTGTTTTATGTTAAATAAGAGATGTTAATACTACTTAATAAATCTTTATTTATATTCTATTTAAAACCATTTTAATGGAATAAATATAGTTTATATAAACCAATCACTACTTAATTAGATTTCAGCCATATTTCACCATCAACTATAGCTAAATGTATATATATTCTTAAGTTTTACTTTAAAAATTATTTCATTTTAACTCTTATGAATTCTGATATTTTCTTTTGTTTTATCTGATGAGAGATTTTAAAAATGCTCAGCCTTTCATTACTGTATAAAATCTTCATTTTGTACTAAAACATAAGCTGGACTCTACAAAATCATATTCAATCTTTTGAAATATTTAAAAACTGATTTGTAAATCAAAACAATATTATAAGCCCCAATAACTAAGTTAGTATAAACTGTTTTTCAGAAAATGGAATGAATTGTTTATTTTAATTTCTTTAATAAAAATGAATGATGGTAAATTTATGATAAATCTATTAAATTCTGCTTTAAAATCTGATATTTTCTTTATAATTACAATTTTTGAAAAGATTTTAACACTGTGTCAATTTTGACATATAATGATGTAATAGACACTGTGGATTTTTTTATATTATGGCCAAGTTTATTAACTTATATTTTTAAAAATAAAATATAAATGGATAAATTGAATGTTTACATATGTACTTCTTTTTTGTCTTAAATTCTAATCAACCAATAAGCATATAAAATAATCAAACTACAGCAAAAAAATCATATTTCATTTATTCCAAAATCTTTGTGTGAAATCTATATCAAAAGAAATAAATGCTTTGTAAGCTTTTTGCTTTATTGTAAACAATAGAGTAATGCTTCAGATCTAAGCCAACTATCTATAACATACTGAAACTCTTCAATTTTTTTAAAATTAAATAATAAATAAAAGTCATGCAGAAATAGATTTTTGGAAAAAAAACCTATCATTTATACTGGTAAATCAGCAATATAAAATAACAGAACTGCCATGCTTTTTTAAAAGTAACTAAACATGTTTCTTATGAATCTGAAAATTATCATGTTAAAACAGCATGTACAATTAAAAATAATGATGATCCTAATTATTTTGTAAATTAGTAATATTTTAATCTGTATTACATTTATTATATTTATACTTAAAATTTTTAATAATTGTTATCTTCTGTGTTCCTGTTTGTTGTGAGTCTATAGGAGTTAGATAATTTAATTTACTTTCTTTAATGAAATGTTTCAATATATTTTGTTATTATTGTCTGTTAATTTCTTTATCTAAATATTTTATTTTTAAATTCTTTGTTTGTAAACTTAATATTTTACTAATTATTAAAATATCAACTTCATTACTAGAATAAAGTATTATTTTTGTTTGTTAAAAATATGTATATATATATTAACTTCTATTTTATTTATAAATATTGATGTCATTGATCTACTAATTACAATACCCATTACTCGTTCTTTATGTATACTCCAATATTCATTATTATATTTAAAGTATAAAATAATTTATATCAATGTTAAACCTTCTTTCAAAATATGTATTATATTTGTATTATCTATGTATTAATATAATTTTTATATTAATACTCACATACTTTTAATTCTTAAAATATTTTGATCTATTTTTTCTATGACCATTGTAAATATATTCTAGTTTCTATTCTGTTTTATAGTATTTAATTTATTTAGAATACTATCAATATAATGACATCTTTGATTTTTAAACTATTCAAATATTTTTTAATCTTTAACAGCATCACAATGAGAATATTTTTTTTATGTGTATGAAGGCAGTTGAGAGATATATTTATGCAAACATGCACAAGTCTGGGTTTAATTGTGTGCAAAATATATAGTTATTTTATTATAATATTAAAAAAAACAATGATATTAAATCTTATTTGTTTTGTTTTTTTTTTTAAAAAAATAGCTGTATAAAGTAATTTTTTGATTGTCTTTTCTTCTCAAATCTTAGTATTTTATATTATTAAAAAAATTAAAAATTTTGCATATATAATTATCTATAGCTATTCAAGGAAAAAGTTGTTGGTTAGCAAAAAAGGTTTAAAAAGCAGAAAAAATAATATTAACTTTAGAACAGGTTTTAATGTAAAAAATTTCACTTTCTAAAACTTAAGTTACAATATTAATTTATAATATGTGGGATTACTTTTTCTATACAATTGTAATTGATGTAAGTGCTATCAACACTGAATAAGAAAAGTTTAAGAGTAAAAATTGTACTGTAGTTTGCTGAGAAGCTTTAGATGGCTTAATTCTAATATCATACTCATAGAGACGATTAGTGGATGAGAGGGTTGTGGGTAAAAAATGTAAATTTTATGTAAATGTATACAAATAAGTTAAACAGCCAACTTGTTAGCATGGGGGGGGGGATCCTGTTTCCCCTTCACTAACATGTAGGCCATTTAACTTATTTGTATACATTTACATTATAAATCTTTTACATACAACCTATTCATCCTCTAGTCATTGCCATGAGCATGATATTAGGATTAAGATATCAAAAGCTGCTCAGCATACTAGAATACAAATTTTACTCCTAAGCATTTTTACTCAGCTTTCCTAGTACTTACATTAATTTAATATTAATTTAAGGTATTAATAATATTCAAAATGTATTACTAAACATTAAAAATTAATGAGTGAATCATCACTCTTTCATGACTATTATTGTTTTACCTTTAAATGATCTGTCTACAAACCATCTGTGAAATAGATCTCTCTTTTAAAAGCAAATTAGTGCAGTGAAAGTGTGTATATTCTGGAATATATATTTTTGAGAGCTAATACAGTTCTATTACTGCTGGCACTCAACCTTCTTATGAACTCCCAAGCAATAAAAGCCTTTGATTAATTAATTTTTAAATGGAGATATAGTAGTCCAGACCATGTAAAATTTATGTAATATTGTGTAAACCAACAAAACAACTTTTACATATGTAAAACTACAATTACAGATTGCCCATGTAACCATAGCAATCTAAGCTATGTAAAACCCTTATAATCCACAGCATTAATAAATACATCAACTTTTGCATACATAAATCTACATCTGTGGATTGCCTATGAAACCACGACAATCCAGGCCAGGTAAAACCCTTATAACTAATCCACAGCATGGAATTTTTTTGTAATCTCATATAAATCAATAAATTAACTTTTATATATGTAAAGCAATCCAAGCTATGTAAAACCATACAACTAATCTACAGTATGTAAAAATTCCTCTAATCTTGTGTAAAACAATAAATCAAGTTTTATATATGTAAACCTACAACTGTAGATTGCCTATGTAAACACAGCAAACCAAGCTATGTAAACTCTTGTAACTCTTTAAGACAAATAAAGCCTATCATTGAAACAACATCATCATCATTATCATCATCATCATAATAATAATATTTGTGCATGCTCAAGGGACACATCAGCACCATCAAGTGGGACATGTATATTTATCAATCAAAAATGCCCTTTCACATCATTTAAAATAATTTTCATAGACTCCAATGTTTTTATAATTACATTTAATCACAGAAGCTTCTCAATTAACATGATATTTGTATACACTCCCCCCCCCCAGATCCTATTGCAATTAATGGAATAATTTTAACCATTAACTCGTTAGTAACCAATCCCTACCCCACTATATCTGCCAGAGATTTTAATGTGAGCTATCAAAAGTTTGTTGCAAAATGGATAAATCAACTTGCAATACTGCTTAAGAGTGGTGAAGGTTTTCTCCACCGAACTCAGTATCTTTTTATAACAACCGCCATGGCACTCTCATAGATCTTATGTTTTATTCTCCAATGTTACATCACTCAATCGAAGTAAGTCTCTCCCCCTCTCCATTTTCTGATCACATAGCACAAATAATAAAATTAAATTTAAAAACATACCACAACAGAATCATTAATATACAAAAGACCATAGGGATTCTTCTACCAGTCAACACTCCAGAATTCCTCTTTTTTGAAACATATATCATGATAAATAAGCTCAATCAATGCAATTTGACCCAATCTCTAAATATATATCAAATATATACATATTCTCATTTAATATTAATCATATTACTCAAAAATCAAACCCCCTCTAAACTAATCACATTAGCAGATGAGCTACACAAAAGAATTGGCATGTCAAAAACAGCCACTCACAATCAAGCAAACATAATAAAGCTGATGCAGCTATATAATCAAACATGCAATAAACTAAAGCAATATCTAGCAATTAAAAAAAGAATTTGTTTAAGACAGCAACACATATAGACCCACGGTTACATTCGATGGGCATTAAGTTATCCATCCACAAATAGAGTTCCCATGGCACTAGAATGAGGTGGGAAAATTACAGCTGGACAAAATATGATACAACCAATATATCAGCACTTCAAAGAAAAGTTAACAAAGCATAACCAATTCAAACTCCCAGCAAAGTTTTTTGTAAAACCAGAAATAGAGACACTATTTGAAATCGCAGATTTTGCACTCATTCTAGCATCAATTTTAGGTACATGCCACCCAGGACTACCAGGAATTCCACAATTTGTATTGTCATATCTCAGCCAATTTGCAAACACAGCCCTGTGCCAACTTGCAAATCAACTATAGTAAAAGCTATACAATATACAAGGACTATATCTGGTCTCAATGGTCCCCTTCATTAAAAAAAAACAAGCACCGATTACCCCAGTCTCCAATCTGAGGCCAATCTCAATGGAGCCTTTGGAAATAAAAATTCTGGAAAAAATTTTAAAAGAAAAAATTGAACCATATATAATAAGACTAATATCACAGCATCAGTATGCAAAAAAGGGATCATCAACAGGTCAAGCAGCACCGATATACAAAACAATCATTAACTCAATAATTAAAAGAAAAAAATATGCCCCAATGGCCAGGCAGTTAGATTTTGAGAGTGCTTTTGATTCAGTACCATACCTCACACAATCTTATATACAATCATCAACCTGCTACTAAACAGAGAAATTCACATCACACTCAATGGCAGATCATCATCATCTTTTTATGCCAGCCAATCAATACCACAAGGATCTCCACTCAGCACACTATTATTTACATTATATTTAAACCCCCTGATAGAAAAAATTCAAAAAAAAAATCCAAGGAATTCCAATTTTAAACACCAACACATATGTACCATACACAGCTTGCATGGATATGTCACAGTATTTCTAAAATCAAAAAAGCAATTACCTATTCTGCAGGAAATCATAAAGGAATATACAGAAAATTTTGGACTAAAAATCAACACCAACAAATCAGCTGCATGGGCAATATTTACAAGTAAATTAAACACACAAATATATCAAGAGAAACCCAGTATTTTTCTGGGTTTTCCTTTCCATTTGGGCATGAATCAAATGGGCAAATCAATACAAAACAAATTTAAAGCAAAAACAGAGAGAATCACTAAATCACTCTCCAAATCCTATCACTCACTCTACTCAAAAGTATCTTTATACAATCAGCTTATTATGAAAAAAATCACTTATTATTTTCCAATAATAAATTTTACAAAATCATTTATTTTAGCAATCAAGTCATCATGCAACAAGCTGCTATGGAAAAGAAAAGTAGTAGAAATTTCAATAAAGCAACTAAACTAACTGACAAAATGGAATAGCCTTGGGCTGCATGCAATACAAACTTTCTACATACCAAAAACAGTAAATCTACTGATTGCCATATTTAGAAATTTCCCAAACATAGAGCAAAAACTAGAAATCATACCCACTGACTGATCCTCTCCCAGGGATAATTATATAAATACACTATTGGTAAGTAATAAAAACATTAAAAACATAATAACACTTAAGAATGCTATTAAATATACATAGTGGCAAATACATGATTTTCTATCTCAGAACCAAGAATATAATAATAGGCTAACAGTACTGGGAAAAGATAATAGCCAACTACTCAAAAAATACAAAAGATGTTACCTAGAACCAAAATTTTTTGACTTTATCCTCAAATTGAATCTAAATGCTTTACCTACAGCCCATTTCATTCACTTTAGGAGATTCTACCTAAATGTTGATCCAATATTTGCCTTGTGTCACAGGGAAGAAGAAACACAAGCATTTGATACACTATTATAGAGGCTTAGACAAAGTTAGACAACTGATGTTGAACAATTATAGGAAAAGTGAAACCACAATAAAAAAAAATGCTGAAAACATTAAAAACAAAAACAAAATACCAACATTACATGTAGCCACTTTCAGCATATATGCATTAAGGTGTACCAGATGTACATTTATGTTAGGAAACTGTCCAAGAAGACATCCTAACACATATCTTAACAAGCTCAAAAAACTTAAAGAAAGAGATCATCTTCCTGCACCCCCAGACATTTTTGCTGCCACTTGGTCTCTCTTTAAAATAAGATCAGCATTATAATAAAAACATAAAACATAACCTCAGATAAAATGAAAAGCCAGAAGGGACCAACAATAAGAACTGAAATATGAAAACTATAACAATTACTAAAGACTTTAATGGCTAAAAAAAGTTGTTCTTTCTGTACTTAATGATGATTCCTAGTATATTATGTTTGACACAATGTACAAGCTGATATGATATAACCAATTTTTGCCTAATAAAGTTTGTTTTGAAACATTAATAATAGTAATAATAATGATAATGATGATGATGATATTTTTATTGCAGAAAAATAATAATAATAATAATAATAATAATAATAATAATAATAATAATAATAATAATAATAATAATAATAATAATAATAATAATAATAATAATAATAAAAGAAAATAGATAAAACTTTTATAATACCCTAAAATTTATAATAAATTAATAAAAATAAAAATTATATGGAAAAAAATTAAATATAAGATAGTCAACTAGTAAAAATCTAGACAAATCAATTACAAAATAAAAGATGATATAAAATTTAAATAGTAATTATGGAAATCATAATATGATTTACTATATACATGCAGGTAAATAATTTAATGACAAATCAAAAAAATATATGCAATTAATAAAAGAAATGATAAATCTGCCATATATGTTTATTATTTATCACATGGACATAAAAGACATTGTATAAAAATATTAAATCTTTAATCTATATTAAAGTATCTAATAGAATAAAAATAAATAAAAGTAATTATATTAACTGTAATAACAATAATTGCATGAATATATATAAAACATCCATAAATTCAATTAATAATTGGTCAATGAACATTGAATGGAAAGTAGATTATATATATATATAGTGTAAATTTTTCTCATCTTGTATAATTATTGTGTTATATGATTAAGATATTTTACCTTTCTTACTTTGTAGCTATTTTGATAGCTTTATCATAATTTTATTTTTGATTTTGATTAATTTTATATGTATAAGAAATAACAGACATTTCTATGTATGTAATGTAAATTAAAGTTTAAAGTAAATTATATTTACATTGAAGACTGACAGAAATATGAACTGAAAAAAGCTTTTTTGTATTTAAAATTTATAAACAAGTTGCTATATAATGATATATATTATTTATTCAAGAGATTATCTAAAAAATAATCATAATAAATTATGTTTCTTTAGTTAAATTAATATTTGGTTACAATAAAATGTTGATAGTAAATATTAACTTATTTATTATCAAAAAATATCTTGACAACTTAATATTTACAATTACCATGCATATATAGTTCTACCAATTCATTTTTAAAATAAATATAATAATCAATAGAGGAATACAATACTTTCTAGCATGCAAACAAAATTTTGAATGATGTTCATGCTATATCATAATTTCAGTTTTAATTCTATTAATATTCTATTTTCAATCATAACACATATCATTAAGCTCCTTTAAATTAATATGTCAAGTGAAATTCTGAACAGATTATGAAAATAGGCATTTTATTAGACACTATATAGAAAAGAAAACAACAAATTATAAATGGTATTCATAAAAAGACTATTAAAATGCTATTAACTACCAGTTATCATGCTATAAAATTTATATTATCATGAAGTATCATCTTACTTGGTTTAACTTAAAATAATTTAATTTCTGCAAAGTAATGCATGTTGTGTTTTTATTGAAGATTGCTGTTTAATAGAATACTGAGAACAGGTTTGTACTGATTTATTATTAGTATTAAATAACACATACACACATAAATAATATAAAGGATTTGAACACAGATTTTCAAGCTCTTTTCAGTCATACACTCCATGTTATACAACCAACATATGTAAAAAAAATAAATGATCTCCAATATAAATATAGTATTAATAAACTCTCTCATACTTCTTATATTTTTCCAAAGTGGCTATTATTTTAGTATTATCAAAGTCAGAGATGTGATCAATTTTTAAAAAAAAACATGATGTAAAAGCTGATGTAATCAACTTTTGATTGAAAGTATTTTTATTTTCCCTATCTCTGACACCAGTATATCTATTTGATTGATTTTTATAGCATCTTGGACTTTGTGAACATGGAATTTCAGACAACTTGGTGTTCTAAAGGTGCTCAATCTTTAGGCTTATGAAAAAAAAATATTAAATGTTCACCAGTGGAAAAGATATTCTTAATGTTGAAATTAGATAGTTATCTATTAATATTATCAATGACTTCTTTAATATAATGTAAAACAACTCTATAATCACATGAATAATTAATTATCAACATCACCATCCTTCTTTACATTCTATCAATACTAAATCATAAATAAGAGATTTTTTTCACTTGTTGTACAGTTGTTTTAATTTATATTAAAAAGGTCATTGATAAGATAACTGTCTAATTTCAATAAGCCTAAAGACTGAATACTTTTGTGATATCTCACCATAATTTCAAATAATGGATTAGTCCAGATTCCTTTCTTATCATAATCAAATTGAGCATTCATTGCAACTAACCAATGTATATATAAATAGATAATACCTAGCCAATGGCAAAAATAGGCCATAGGCAATGATGCTCTTAAATTTCTAATGTTTCCATTCAGGTTAGAGATCTGGCAATAAATAGTCAGCCTTTTTGTGTATGGTTGAAGAGATCTCCTGCTAACCTGAAAAGCAGTAATTGTGCTCCAGACTAGTGAAGCATGGACATATTTAGTACTGGAAATTTCCAGAATCAAATCAATCTCAAGACAAGCTGTTTTTACAGCCAGAAGAGTTGCTATACCATTTCACAAGGCAGGTTATTACATGAGCTGAAATTGGGTAGAAATTGATAAGGACACATACAGTTTTTTTTCTATACAGTTCAACCCTAGAACTAAGAATTATACCTTATCAACAGTAGCAGACAGCATGTAGTTATCTATAAATGACTATTGTAAAGTGAGTATATGTTTGTATCTGTGTATGTCTAATAAATATATTATAAAATATATATATACTCATTTGTTTTTATATGTAAAGTCATGACTAAACACAGCAGATTTCATACAGTCAACTAAATAACCCCCCTCCAGCTTATAAACAATAAAATCTTGCCTCCATGGGTGATTAGATTTTATTATTATTCAGAAAAATTGACTGCAAATGTTATCAGCATGTCAATAAAACTTTGTAAAATCAAACAAGAGTGCTGACTCTTACTCATAAAGATAGAAACTCCCTCCAGTGTGTTATTAGATTTTGTCTTTATCAGAAAATTGATGATTACACAAATAGTAGCTCCTCAAATAAATATTAAAAGATCATCCCAAGTGGTTACTCACATAAACTGAAAAAAATATTTTCTCTTCCATGTTATATAGAAGAGAAAAATAACAAAATGACTAATATTGGTGCAATTAAAGCATTCAATCCAGCCTACCCAGAGAACTGGCCCAGCTATAAACTTCAAATAATATTTATTTACATGCTAATCAAATCAAAAGGCTTAAGTTGAAATTTGCTACACTTATGTCAAGTATTGCATCCCAGATTTAAGGTACTCAAATCACAAAACTATATCAGAGACACCATCAGAGCTAGATTTTGACAAAGCATTATCTTTACTTATCAACCTTTTTACTTCTAAGTCTCTAACAATAATGCAGAAATATCATTTCAATTTTTGTGTCCAAGGGAAAGTAGAAAATCTAGAGATTTTGTTATTAGAATAAGTTCATTAGACTTAAAATGCAATTTTAAAGACTTCCTTAATAAAGTTCTATGACATAAATTCGCTCATAAACTTAGGGTTAAGCTCCTAATGTCTTCTGACATAGCTTTTGAATTCACTTTGTTTCAAGCAACATTATTCAAAGATTTGAGAAGAACACTGGGTTGGTCATGCACTCAGAAAACAGCTCAAATAAATTAACAACAATGAGTGGAAAGTGGTGTTACAGAAGTAATGATCTGATACACAAAGAGAGAGAGACTACCCATAGCACTATACAGGGTGCACATATTGAAGCATATTTATTACACAAAAAACTGCTTCTTTTAAAAACAAAAAAAGGTAGTTTAACAACAGAATAGATGAATCCATTCCAAAAGGCAAAAAGATAATTTAAAGTAAAAAAAAATTGCCTGAATAAACAATGTGGGAAATAGTGACTCTGTTTTCAAACACAGAATCCTTCTTATTGATACCTTGGTCACAATAAAACTGAACACTGGGTCTGCAGTGTACATAGTGTTAAACAAGCTGTGGGCTATCATTAATAAGTGTAATGAATTTCAACTGCACTTTAGCAGCAAAACAAGAACTGATTATCAAGGCAATCAAGTAACACTCTTGGAACCGACAAAATCAAAGTTAAAATGCCTAATAAGACTATATATCTACTACTGGTTGTAGCATCAAGTGAATGTAACAATTCCTTAGGCATGATTATGTCAGTTACTTAGGGTTTGCAGCAACAAAAATGAACCAAGTCACAACTACCACTGAATAAAGAGGTATAACCAATCAGTTGTCATCACTGACCACTGCCACTGGCCTTGAAAGCCGAAGTAGAAGATGATTTTAAAAGATTGCTGGCAGTATGGTGATTTAGCCCCTATCCTACTCGGAATGAGGAGCCTAATTGTCCCAATCATCAAACAAAATGGTAATGTATAGATTTGTTGGGATTATTGATGCACAATTAACAAGGCACTGGCATCTGATAACTATCCATATCCATCATTATCAGTTAAGTAGAACCTATCCACACTATCAAGTAGAAGGTTTTTCACAAAAATTGATTTAACACATGCATACTTGCAGCTACCAGTTAATTGATCAAGCTGCAAGAGCATTATTGATAATCATGCATAAAGGCTTTTGGAATATTGGTTACCTCATCAATATTCCAGATAATTGTAGACCAAGTGGTTTCTGGAATACCAGGCACACCACCTTATTTTGGTGATTTTTTATTGCCACAAATTCCAGAACAATTTTAAAGATCCACTAAGATATTGGCAGACATGGTCAAGGCTTCAACATTAAAATGAACTTGGACAAATGCATATTTGAAGCTAAAGAAGTTTAATTTCTGGGATTTAGGATAGATTCTGGTGGCATTTTTCCTGCACAAAAAAAATCAAGACAATTAAAGAAATAAAAATACCAAACAACAAGAAAAAAACTAGTCTTTTTGTGGTGTCGTAACTTATTATGACAGTTTTTTTATATCATAAAGGAGTTGAATAACTATACAGACTACTGGGCAAAAATTCAGTCTAGAAGTGGGACAGTAAGTATGACATAGCCTTAAAAAACTAAAAAAAACTAAAATTGGATTTAATAATATTGGCAGACTTTGATCCTGAATGAGTGTTGATATTAATTTGTGATATGTCATCAGTGGGAACTTATGCTGTGTTTTCTCAAGGGAATGATGATGGTTAACACTGCATTTGCATCAAAGTGTCTCTCAAAAGCTGAAGAAAACTATGATCAAATTGACAAAGAGGTCTTAGCATTAATAAATGGCATTAAAATTTCTTAACTATCTATATGGTCAATTATTCATAATATAATCAATCATAGATCCCTGCTGGTTATTTGTACTATGATAAAGGAATCCCCAAGCCTGCCTTATCATGTTTGCTAAGGTAGTTTAATTTTTATCATGTTATAAATTTTAAACTAGAATACAGTGAGAAAAAATAAATTCCCCATGTAGATTTCTTAGGCCAGTTGCCTACAAAAGCTGCAGATGATTTAATCAATTAATATGATAAATTTAGAATTAAATATTCCAATTATCAGTAAATTGGTGATAGGTTGGACCACTAATGACCCTGTATTCCAAAGGTTACAAAAATGGATCCAATAGCATTGGCCAAACAAAAAATCTAATAAGTTGCCTTTAGCCTACTGGATTCAAAAGCTAAAACTCTTAATTAAAAATAACTGTATTATGGGGGAATCAAGGTAGTGATTCTTCCTGCTGGACTATTCCAGTTCTCAACACTGTAGCATAATGGGCATCTGAAAATTGTCATAATGAAGATGCATGCTAGCAAGTTCATATTTATTGTAACCTACATTGGACTTAACATTGAGTCAAGTACCATAATTTCTGGCATTGCAAAATGAAACAAAACATGTCAGATGAGAAAAAACAGTCCAGTGATCTAAACCTGAAGGCCCCGGGATCTGAATTCATGCTGAACATGCAGGCCCATGGAGAGAAAAACTATTACTAATAGTGATTGACTCTTACTATAAGTGGTTGGAAGTAGTGAAAGTATTATGATACCAGTCTACAGCAATTATCAAAAGTCTTATAATACTAAACATCACATAATCACTATCTCATACTAGCACATAATTGTTAATAAACAGAGCAAAACTCTCTCTGATTGGCACAGGGTGGCACTACTGTATAGAGAGAGTTTTGCCTTGTTTATTAACTCTTATATTACATATGGCTTATCTAAAACTATAGATTTATACAGTGATATACAAACAGCATTCAAAAACTTTGATGCCATTAATAGCAGAGAACTAGTAATCAGCCATCATTTCACCCTGACAGAAATGGTCAAGCTGAGAGACTGGTTTATGAGACAAAAAATATTAACAAAAATGAATACAGGAAGTTGAAACACCCATATTTCCAGAACTGTTAGAATAGCACTCTATGCTGAGCTCAATCACTGGAAATATGCCTGCTAAACTACTCTTCAATAGGAAGCTCAGAACCAATCTATCAGTTCTCAATTATAATTCTATTAATGAGAAAAAAGAAAATAACTGTAGAGTGTAAATAGGCACCCATGTTCTATGTAAAATTTATAATAGAACCACCAAATGATTCCCAGCAGTAATGATTGAACTTAAAGGACTTCCAACAGTGGTGGTCAAAACAGGTGATGGACAATGATATCATTACCACAGAAACCAAATTAGATTAGATCATACATTATCATCCAGCTATAATAAACCTTCAATTCCAAAAAGAATGAATGATGACAACAGCAATCTTTGCTGAGAACAACCAGAAGAAGCAACAACATGAAGATGTCTTACCATGCACCTGCATGACTACATTCTCCAGGACTAGTTTTACCCCTTGGGATGGAATGCCATATTTCATTTTCTCTACAAATAATGGACTAGCCAGATTACTTTCTTATCTTGATCAGATTGAGCATTCATTGTTGCTAACCAATGCATATATATATATGACTATAGATGGCATTATACCAAAAAGACCTTCAAGCGTTTGTTTACATAAACGTCAGAGCGAGTATTTCACTATCTCTAACTTAATTTCCACCTTCATATCATGATTTCAAGCTATTTGCTATCGTCAGTGAAGGACAGGATTAAGAAACTAGATCTAAAACACAAACTCTGAGCATTTAAGAAACAGTTTCTATTCAGCTTGCGAGCATGAATCTTTTAGACACATAATGTCTTCAAACTCAGCATCGCATGCCAGATAGCTACATGGGTCTGATATCAGTTCAGCATCACCACATAGTAGAAGTCTCTGCAATATATATCATTGCAAGAAAGACCTCAAAGGTACATTTATGAAAAACAAAAAACACAAGTTAAAAACTTGCATACGCTTGTATTTATGACTATAGATGGCATTATACCAAAAACACCTTCAAGCGTTTGTTTACATAAACGTCAGAGCGAGTATTTCACTATCTCTAACTTAATTTCCACCTTCATATCATGATTTCAAGCTATTTTCTATCGTCAGTGAAGGACAGGATTAAGAAACTAGATCTAAAACACAAACTCTGAGCGTTTAAGAAACAGTTTCTATTCAGCTTGCAAGCGTGAATCTTTTAGACACGTAATGTCTTCAAACTCAGCATTGCATGCCAGATAGCTACATGGGTCTGATATCAGTTCAGCATCACCACATAGTAGAAGTCTCTGCAATATATATCATTGCAAGAAAGACCTCAAAGGTACATTTATGAAAAACAAAAAACACAAGTTAAAAACTTGCATACGCTTGTATTTATGACTATAGATGGTGTTATACCAAAAACACCTTCAAGCGTTTGTTTACATAAATGTCAGAGCGAGTATTTCACTATCTCTAACTTAATTTCCACCTTCATATCATGATTTCAAGCTATTTGCTATCGTCAGTGAAGGACAGGATTAAGAAACTAGATCTAAAACACAAACTCTGAGCGTTTAAGAAACAGTTTCTATTCAGCTTGCGAGCGTGAATCTTTTAGACACGTAATGTCTTCAAACTCAGCATCGCATGCCAGATAGCTACATGGGTCTGATATCAGTTCAGCATCACCACATAGTAGAAGTCTCTGCAATATATATCATTGCAAGAAAGACCTCAAAGGTACATTTATGAAAAACAAAAAACACAAGTTAAAAACTTGCATACGCTTGTATTTATGACTATAGATGGCGTTATACCAAAAACACCTTCAAGCGTTTGTTTACATAAACGTCAGAGCGAGTATTTCACTATCTCTAACTTAATTTCCACCTTCATATCATGATTTCAAGCTATTTGCTATCGTCAGTGAAGGACAGGATTAAGAAACTAGATCTAAAACACAAACTCTGAGCGTTTAAGAAACAGTTTCTATTCAGCTTGCGAGCGTGAATCTTTTAGACACGTAATGTCTTCAAACTCAGCATCGCATGCCAGATAGCTACATGGGTCTGATATCAGTTCAGCATCACCACATAGTAGAAGTCTCTGCAATATATATCATTGCAAGAAAGACCTCAAAGGTACATTTATGAAAAACAAAAAACACAAGTTAAAAACTTGCATACGCTTGTATTTATGACTATAGATGGCGTTATACCAAAAACACCTTCAAGCGTTTGCTTACATAAACGTCAGAGCGAGTATTTCACTATCTCTAACTTAATTTCCACCTTCATATCATGTTTTCAAGCTATTTGCTATCGTCAGTGAAGGACAGGATTAAGAAACTAGATCTAAAACACAAACTCTGAGCGTTTAAGAAACAGTTTCTATATATATATATATAATGCATAGCCAAAGGCAGAAATAGGCCAAAAAGCAATGATACAAAATTCTAAGGTTTCCATTAAGATTAGGGATCTGGCAATAAATAGTCAGATTTTTTGTGATATGATCAGAGATAATTTGTTAAGCTTGAATAACAGTAGTTTGTTTTTCCCCATATGATTGAATAGATCTCCTGTTAAAGTAAGGAGCAGTGATTGTTCTCCAGACTATAGCTATTTAAGTTAATAATTAATACTGTGAGGCATGCATGTATTTAGGACTGGGAATTGCCACAACCAAAGCAAACCCAATGCAAGCAGTTGTTACAAACAGAAGAGTTGCTGTACCTACTCACAAGGCAGGCTGCTATGTGAACTAGAAGTGGGTAGAAATCTATAAGGTCACATATTCACACTAGAATTGCAAACTATAACTCATAACAGTAGCAGGTGGAGACTAGCTATTTATAAATAAAAATTATAAATTGGATGTGTGTTAGAACACCAAAGTGGTTAAAATCTCATGTTCACATTTCCCAACAACATATGATCGTTAATCAAATAGATATATTGGTGTCATAGTTAAGGAGTATAAAGTATCCTTTAATCAAAAGTTAATTACATTAGCTTTTATAACATATTTTTTTAGAAATTTATCACTTTTCTGACTTTAACAATACTTAAATAATAGATACTTTGAGAAATTATAATTTAAGAACTATGGGAGACTCTGTTGAAAATTTTAAAAAAAGCCTAACAGTTTAAATAAATGGAATGAAATACAGCATATTTCATACTTATGGAAGCCTTTTACTTTATCTTCTTCTAAAATTAAAGCTATCTATGTATATTCCAACCTTATGGAAGCCTTTTACTTTATATTATTCTAAAATTAAAGCTAACTATAAAACTAAAGGAAGTACAAAAAGTTTTGTTACTCTATCTCATTCTGATTAGAAATCCATCTAATATATATATATGAATAAATATTGCAATCGTGTTATTTCTTGAGACATAACACTTTTTCATTACAATCTTAGCATTTACAAAGCTGAATGTTTTTTCATCAAAACATTGGCAATCTAATTCAGCAAAGGAAGTTTCTGATTGGTGAATAAAGATCTAAGAGATTTTAGAAACCTTAAACTGGAATCTTTGTGTGATGGACAGAATAACTTTTCTCTAAGCCAATATGACTGAACAAGTTTTTTTTCATATGTATAAAGAACAGAAATGATGAGATATTATCCACGTAAACAGAGATTATCATTAACTTTTGAAGTTACCAGGAAATGATTAATTACTACCAATTGACAATTTCTGAGGCTAAAAAAGTTTTCTCATTAACCTGTAATAGCTCTTTTGTAAACTCCAAAAAAAAAAAAAAACTGTTTATAATTTAATGAGAAACTAGTTTAGCCTCAGGAATTGTAAATTAGTAATATTTGAAATATTTGAAAACCAGACACTCTTCACAAACCTGGGAGCTTAATTGCAAGTATAGAGTATTTGAACTCAGATTTAAAAGCACCTCTTCAACTATCCACACTGTCTTATTCAACTGATACACATTACCACACACATTTAATATAAATAATTACCAGTATATGTATTTCGTGCTAAACCAACACTCATCAGTTGGTCCGATTATCATCTCTCACACATATATATAATCAGTGCTCAGTTTTATATTAAGATAGCACTGATTATATATATATATATATATGTATGAAAGATGATAATCTGGACCAACTGATGAGTGCTGGTTTAGCACGAAATTCCTATATTGGTGATTATATTGGTGATTATTTATCTTTTCTACATGTGTGTGGTCATGTGTATCTGTTGTATGAGATAGTGTGGATAGTTGAAGGGTGCTTGAAAATATGAGTTCAAATCCTCTATACTTAGTAATATTTGATAATTTCTCAGTAACATCAAAAGTTAAAGGTGATCTTTGTTTACTTGGATATCTCATTTCTATTGTGTATTGTAAAACTTGTAAAACAAACTATAGAAATATTTAATTAATATAGATAGATAGATAGATAGATAGATAGATAGATAGATAGATAGATAGATAGATAGATAGATAGATAGATAGATAGATAGATAGATAGATAGATAGATAGATAGATAGATAGATAGATAGATAGATAGATAGATAGATAGATAGATAGATAGATAGATAGATAGATAGATAGATAGATAGATAGATAGATAGATAGATAGATAGATAGATAGATAGATAGATAGATAGATAGATAGATAGATAGATAGATAGATAGATAGATAGATAGATAGATAGATAGATAGATAGATAGATAGATAGATAGATAGATAGATAGATAGATAGATAGATAGATAGATAGATAGATAGATAGATAGATAGATAGATAGATAGATAGATAGATAGATAGATAGATAGATAGATAGATAGATAGATAGATAGATAGATAGATAGATAGATAGATAGATAGATAGACAGATAGACAGATAGACAGATAGATAGATAGACAGACAGACAGACAGACAGACAGACAGATAGACAGATAGATAGATAGATAGATAGATAGATAGATAGATAGATAGATAGATAACTAGATAGATAGATAGATAGATAGATAGATAGATAGATAGATAGATAGATAGATAGATAGATAGATAGATAGATAGATAGATAGATAGATAGATAGATAGATAGATAGAACTGCTTTATTAAGCATATCACTTGGATTGTAATAACTGATTATTAAAATTAAATTAAAATCAAGCCAGTTTTTAAAAAGTGGTAAGAAAAATGAAAACTGCTGAAATTAGGCGAAAAGAAGGAAGGTGATATCAATGTTAATAATAATTAAAGATGAATAATTTTATTTTTATTCATATCTAATTACATAATTGCTGATTATTATAATCATTGAATAATGGGAGTCAATTAGCTAATGAACTGTAAAATTCATTATGTAAATATATGATATAAAACTCACTCTAAAGAAAGGCAGAAATAGACATTTTCTAATCAGTGAGAATTAATCTAGGTATTTATTACTTTATATTTTATTTGATGTATCATAATTTTGCAAAAGTCCAAAACTTTCTGCAATGAGATCACTGAATATAATAACAGTAATAAGTTTATTGTTATATATATATAACCCGACCCCCATACAACCCTTTTATTACATCAGTTGTAACAATTTTCTGATGAGCATGCTGCAGGAAGGAACTATCAATTGGCATTCCCAATGCAGATGTTAACGCCCCCTACAACAATATTTCCTGCTCATCAGAGGATGTAGTACCATAGAGACTGGAAGCATCTAAACATTTCTATGTTTGGTTTTCCAAACAGCGCCATTAGAGTTCCGTCTCACTACAACCTGACTTGCCTAGGTCTAGTTATGCCAGACGTAGCTCAGAAGGCATGAGATTCTCATGAACAAGTGCTATAACTGATGAGTGATGCAATAAAACAAAACAGAATTGGACAACTGGATAACCAAATTTAATTTTTAGTAACAATAATTTTATTAAATAACAATTAATTTGCAATTTCTAACGAAGTTCATTTCTATCCACATGATAACTCATTTTCATTTTACTTATGAAAGAGTTAGAAGCAGTTCTTTTTTTTTATCAATAGTTCATTTACAAATCATTTATGAGAAGAAGTTTGGAAATATTCTAATTCAACAATAGTTCATTTTGAATTCATTTATGATACATGGACAAACGATATATCTTAGTTTTAATAGATTGGGATCTTATTCTCTCAATACTTTTTAACAATTGAAAAGTATGAGGTTAGATTAATTCGGTAGTTCTCTATTTAATACTTTTATTTTATTTAAACAACTACAAAAAATGAGTGCAACTTTCAAGAAGAATTTTCCAAAAAAGTATAGAGTTTTAAAAAGTAGTGAATAGTTTCCTAGGGCCATAATTTTAAAAATCTGACTTCACTAGTCATCATTGTAAAACTTATATTGCTGTTAAAAAATTTTAACTTCTAAAACTACTTTTGAATATAACTTATATTACGTTAAAATCTTTTGAATTTAATTTCAAAGTTCTGAATGTGTATTGATTAGCATTTTGTCACTAGAGAATGTATGAAAGCTAAAAAAAAATATTTAAAAGAATAAAATTAAGATGATGAAAATCACAACTGACATTTTAATTTAATAAAGTACTTTTGACATTGTAAATGTGTAATAGATTTATGACCAATATTTTTCTAAAAGAATATCCCGTGCATATATATTAAATGTTCGAACATTTTTCTCTTGATAAATTTTAATGAATAAATTTGTTTTTGCATAATTAACTTTCATATGTACATATCGATTTTAATTTTAATTAATAAATTTGTATTTGATTTTTTTTTTAAAAGACGTTTTATAAATTTACAAAATTGTTTAAGATTATAGAATGTTTTATATTAATAATGTAGATGTGCATATATTATATATGTACACACTAGTATGGATTTTTTTTCCTGTTGATATTCTTTTTTAATGCATTTTTACCATTATTTGAATATAAATAACCTGGAGAGACGGCAGCTTCAATCTAAATGAAACATTTTGAAATGTATGCATATTGCGTGTGTAAGAAGTGTTAGAATGACAACCAAATAATGTGCAATTCAATCATAATGTTGAACAAGCATCCATCCAAATTTGTTTATATAGTTTTTATTAATTAAATAATTGGAAGTTAGGAATTTATTTTTTTGAACCAGAATAATTATTTTCCAATGTTTTCTAATTTATATATAAGTTATACTAAACTTAATGTTTGTTGATTTAATAAACATGCTTATTGTTATTAACTGCAGTCAACCCAACCCATAGAATAATGGGATTATTTTTTTTAGAAAGTTCTATTCTCTATTTTTTGTCCAGTCACTATATAAGCATTCCGTTTTTTTTTATAAATTAGATTCCTTTATAATATTATCAACATTATAATTTCAACTTGTTCATTTGTGTTTCAATCAAAGATAAAAATGCACACTGATGAATAAAAACAACACTCAGTGAGTTTTAGATATGCTAGAGGTCACAATAATAAAAGAAAAGGGGTAAATAATTGAAATAATTATCATTAAGATAAAAGGCAACATTAATGACTAAAGTGGAGGAGAATTCTCTTACTCTTATAAAAGTAAAGTCTATTAATATTGGAAGCATATGTCATTAAGGGTCTCTTTAAAATTCTTCCCTTCACAACATCAACCACCACCACATTTCTTAACAATCGTCTAAGCATCTTATTGCCATGATCAGAGGAAATATTTCAGTTATAAAATATATTTTAAAATATTTACCACAATGACATCTTATTCAAAACAATTTCTTCTTTAGCAATAATAATTAATAAAATGGTTTATAAATAAATAGGGTATCTCAGAATAAATATGATTAAATTTGATTGTGGTAAAATAAATTCTCTTTTAACTCTTGTGGATTATTTAGCAAAGATTGAAATCCTATGACAATAACAGTGACACATATTCTTATATCTAAGTTAATGCCTCCACAATTATGATAATAATAATATTAATATTTTTAAATAAACATGACAAACACTTAGTTTAGAATAATTTACTATTATATATTAAGAATGGATAAGGGATTTTATGGCCATTCTAAATATTGCATTAATAAACTTACCTTAAACATTTCTGAACTTAATGCAAAAATGAATATTGTTTTATTGTTAATTAAATTTTTTTTCTTATAGACATTTTTCCACATCATCCATTCATTATTCAGAAATATAATAAAAATCACAAGAGTATTATAAATTACTTTAAATTTTTATGCATTAAGAGTACATGGGTATAAAAAATTTGATATAAGAGTCACATAATTGAAATTGCATCTAAGAAAAAGATGATTTTGTTGAATAAAGAATCATAATTCCATAGTTAGACATTTTTTTTAGTTTCTTAAAGATCACTATGCTGATTTTAAATTATTTTCCATTTTTATTAGATAATGCTATTATTCCATAAGAAGTTTAGATCATGAAATTACTTCATTTAGCCTTAAAGGAAGAACAAATAAAAAATCTGATGTATTTTCTAATGTCATTAAGCAAAAACTTCTACAGATAAGGTTTTTTTTTTAAAAAAAGAGACAAATCACAGCTTACAAATTTATTAAGCAAAAATAATAAAAATAAAAAAAGAAAGTAAATAAAGAAATATTAATATGGCTTGTCCATAAAATTTTTTATGAATCTAAATATGACTAATTCTCACACTTACATAACATTCATACTATTAGAGTGTCTCCTATGAACAGATAATACAGTTTAAATTTATAACCTTACCAATCCAGTGATGAGATGGATATTAAACAAGACATATATTGTTAGTTTCTGCCAAAACATAATTTAAAAATTTAAATCTTCATTATTTATTGAGTTTATGTCCTAAGTATGATAAAAGTATAACTACATGATCTAAACATCAAAAATATAACTTACACTGAGATAAAATAGGAGTGTAACAAAAGATAAGGGTGACATTCCTCAATACCCAATAAAAGCATCAATTGCCAGGATAAAGTTATAGTAAGATATTAGCCATGACTTTAAACAAAATATACTGACAACAAAATAAATCTACATTTGGATGACAAAGGCAAAGTAAAAGTTTGATGGCATGAACTTAGAACTATGTCTATTTTTGAAAGCAGTAAATAAATGCACTAGGACTTAATCTCACCGTGAAATAATGAAAATGAACCATTAGGGAACAACAATAATAATAATAATAATAACTGGATTTGCCTTAAACAAAGTACTACATGCTTTAATATAAAAAAGAGTGATAAAATACATTTGAAAATATTATAATAATGTAGAGAGAGTCTAATATATAATCTCCAAAACTAACCTGACAAAATAAACATTCTTAAAAAATAAGAGAGAGGCCCTTAAATAAATACAATATAATATAACATGTGTAAAAATAAGAAATAAATAATTAATGCTAAATCTAGCTTTGTAAAATTAGGTAGTAAAATAAATAAACAATAAAAATGCACCTCCAGTTATACTTCATTCAGCACAATTACACTCCTTCAATAAATAAATAATTCATAAGAAGATCACATATAACATTTTCAAAATATATTATTGTCAAATGATAATATTCTAAGAATCTTGACAGAACTGTTTATAAAAATTGAATACAATATTATACCCAAATGATATGCATATAAAAATAATAATGACATTATTAACAAATCATAAATATTAAAACTTAAAATTAAACCATTTTACCATTTATAAAATTATAAGTCCTGTTTCCAACCATGAAGCAGAATACAGTCAATAAAGCAAATAAAAATTCTGTAGACAGTGAAGATATCCAGCACACAAGAACATGACATCATTAATATAAATAAAACTTCACAATTATACTTAAGTAGATAATATTTAAAATAATGTTAGCAGAAACATGTAGATATGGCCATTTATTTAAAGAGTTTTTTTCCTGTAATACACAATAATATGTATTTCTCACAATAAAATAGTCATTTATGTTTTTATCCTTGAAAACATTTTATTAATTAATAATGAGAATAATAAGAAGGAATAACGAATCTTCTTAAAATCATTTTAAATCTTCTTAGAGCAGTTTCAGAACAATGATGACAATGAGAGAGAGAGAGTGAGTGAGTGAACCAGCTTTCATTATTAACACCGAAAATTTTATATTAAACTTAAAGACTATTCATATTTCCATTTATATTTTATAAATAATATACTGAAGTATTTAATAGTATATTACAAACATTCTGAAATAATATGACAATTGTTTTCTTCTTTGGTGCCAAGATAATACATCTCTCTCCTTGATGTGAAATAGACATAATAAGTTGAAATTCCATTTTATGCTATTATAGAATGACAAAAAATGTTTTCTTGTAATAACAGCATAAATAATTATAAGTCCACATAATATAATTTAAATAAGTCAAATATTTTTCTTATCAAAATATGTATAATTTGATATGAGACATTTAAACAATATTCTCATCATGACAGACAAGTTGTTATTATTATTAGGAATTTAAAGTTCTACATTCAAAATGAATTAATCCCAAATGACATTATTTTAAAAAGACAAGTATCTTTAAAGAAACATTATGAAGCAATTAAATACTTTAAAGTCATTAATACAATATAGAAATTTAAAAATATATTAAAGTAAACTTGGATTCCAAATAAACTTCGAATAAGAATGATGAAAATTAATTAGTTTTTACTTAGTCAAAGCAATGATAATATTTTTTAAGGTTCCATAAAGCATGAAGTTTAAATAGAATAAATTTAAAAATTATATAATAAGTGGTTAGTTTTACCATAATGGTTATTGCAGTGTAAATCATATACACCTAAAATCTTTAATTTAAAAGTTCTATCTATATGAAGTTAATTTCCTAGCAAACCATTACTTTTTCTAAGAAAAATATAATTAGTTTTTAAAAAAAAAAAAACTTGTATAATTAAAATGATTAAATAATTTCCAGTAACAATGAATAAAATGTGAATATGATACCCAGTGTGGGTGCAAGTGCCTATTTCTTTTATTTATATCATAACTTATGTGATCACTTTATGATTTCTAATATTGACATTTTAATTTCCATCCAATTTATCTCATTGGTTTGAATCCAATGTCTTACAAACTCTAAGGAGAAATTCTAAAAATAATCTCATTATATATTCATTTTTTTTTAAATCAAGTAATTTACATTTAGACAGTCTAATTAATTACTACATTTCTGATTAAATAAATTATTTATAAAGTCAAATATTACAGTAAAAAGTAAAATACATTGCAAAACTGAAAATTATCTTATTCCAAATAAAATATTATCTTATAGTATTTATTTAACATATTCATTTTAATTTAATTTAAGTACTCAGAACATTTAAAATTGTCTTTTTACAAAAAAGATATTTAAAAAACATTTTAAACAAGGAAATATTAAAAAAATTAATTACTTTATATTCATTCATCCAAATATTCATGTATTCACTCTTTTAATTCCTATTTTAAAATTATCAGCTTTATTACAACTCTTTTCACTGACTAAACCTAAAATATTTAATTGTAAGATATTATATTACAATTGAAATTGAATTAAATCATTTTAACATATACCCCAAATATAAATAAACTTGAATATAAGAGCTTGAACTTGGTTTTAAAGTTTAATACTAATACTGAATTTTTCAAATACTTTAATGGTTAAATTATGATTATTTTAATCTTATTGGCTTACAAACTACATTAACTAAGACTTTAAGTTCATACTTTAAAATTACAAATAACTATTTATAGGACTAAAATATCATAACTAGGCTTCTAAAAATCACTTTATAGCTATAAAATTGCAGAAACAATTTATACCCTGACTTATCATGTAAATAAACAAAGCATCATTAAACAACCACAAAGTTTATTTATTCTAATAATTAAAATACTGATTTTTTTTAGATATTAGGCTGAAATGCAATTCAAATTTAGCTTCAAGCAAAAGTTAAAGATCATAAAGCAGTGTCAGCCACTGTAATGAAAGAGCCTCAAATTGATTCTCATTCTAATACTTTCAGTCCTCAACCTTCTTATAAACTCTAGAACAATAGAATCATTTTATTATTATAATTTTAATACCATTTTTGTTGTAATAATCATTGATATATTCATATATATATTCATATTATCATAATTTCAATATATATTCTTTTTTATATTTTCAGGTTTTTTTTCTTCTTAGATATGTGTAGACTTATTATAATATGTTTTTTTTTCTACCAATTATGAATCCATATTTATTTTTGTTGAATATGACTTTCCTAAATAGTAATTCAGTAATACAGAGAGTGTACCAATAGCACAAACAAGCTCTTAATAGATAAGTGTGGTATGACATGAGCTATAAGATCAAAATCAGTTGGTCTGGAGATGGGAAGGTTCTGGATAGAGATTTTAAATATTTTCTCATACCATACTTATCTATTAAGAGCTTGTTTAAGCTATTGGTATGCTCTCTGTATTACATTTTTGTAAATACAAGCTTATAAAAGTAATGTCACATTATATATGACTTGCTTTTTTGATTATTATAATTTTAACTTTAGGGCTTTGGCTATGCTGAGACTATTAAAATATGGTAGATCTGTATTTAGTTCAGTCCTGTATAGTTATTTAAGCTATATAGATGGATTTAAAGACAGTTTCATGTCTGAAAATTTTAGAGTTTCTACTTAAATATTACTTATGAAATAAGTGCTGAGTTTTGAGTTGATATTTTAGATCTAGTGTCCGAATATTCTAGCTTGCCACTGATGTGAGCCATAATCTTGGAACCAGTTGGTCTGGAGCTGGGAAGGTTCTGGATAGAGATTTTAAATATTTTCTCATACCCCACTTATATATTAAGAGCTAGTTTGATCTATTGATTACATTTTTGTAAATACAAGTTTATAATAGTAATGTCATGTTATATATGACTCGCTTTTTTGATTATTATAATTCAGTAATGATATTGAAAAATATAATCAAATCTTTTACTGCTTATGTTGATAAAAAATTTTAAAATCTAAAGTGAATGTTGGGCTTGTATTCCAAGGATACAAGCTCTACTATTCTACCATTTACCCTAATCCATGAAAAAACATTAAATTGAGTAAAAAGGATAATCTGTCACCTTGTTCAATTTCTTCAATGTAAAATTATTTGTTTTCATTGTATATTCTGTTAATAGACACTTTTATTTTCCATACTTTTTTAATAACATCAAATATGGTAAAGTTAAATGTGAATTTGGTATTCCTTGATTATGCAGTATTTTTGTGAATAATAATTTTGAAAAGAAATCCATTCAAAATTAATTATATCTGGATCTTTGTTTTGGACTTGAATATCTCTGAATTAAGTTTTTATATTGGCAAAATTCTAGAATTTTTTTGTTGATAAAAAAATTACCTATATTTTTGAATAAATTATCTTTCTGCAGAATCCTTTTAAGAATTAGGGAAAACAATGACTTATTTGAACTAAAAAAAATTGTAAGATTCTTCAATTGATGTTTAAGTTCTTGTAGATGTTGAGTTAGAAAAGTTTAACAGTAAAACAGTCTTAATATATATTGTATGCCTAGCATGCTTTCAGTACCCTATATTAAACATGTTTTATTGTTTTTACTTAGCATCTCCAATCACTTAAACAATAATTACAATTGACTAAGAAAATTAAGCTAATGGATTATATAAATATAATATATCTTTAGTAGAACTATTTTTAATTTCATGTAATTATGTAAATCTATTATTTCATTTTAATTAAAACATACTTATAAATTTCTGATAATTTCAAGCCATTCAGTACATTTGTTGTTATTATACTTTTCTGAAATCATATTATTGATTTAGAAGGTTTTTTATTTAAAATAATATCTATTATGTATTGAATAGTTTTAAATATAATTCCACAGGCATATGCTATAAATCAAAAATTTTTATAATGAGAATAATTTATTAAATACCATATAATGGTGTCATATTATCCAAAATAATCTAATCAGATTTTATAGATCCTTTTTTTAACATTTCCAAAATGCTGCCTCACGCCTTTCACATTTCAGCATTTTCTAATGTTTTTCTTTGTCTCACACATCAACATAAAATTTATGATAAAATGATTATTACTTATCAGAAAATAATAAATTTGACTTCATTTGATAGATATTTTTGTTGACTACTGAAATAAATTTTAAATGTTCACATTTTGTTTCTGTAAATCTTAAAAAAATGAGATTGCAATCAAAACAAAGACTTTACATATCAGCATTTCTAGAAAGATTATTTTCAGTTTATAAAATCAATGAAATATTTTTTTAATTCTTATTATTTTTAAACATCTAAATTAATAATTATTTATTTCTCTAATATCTAACAAATTATGCTTTAAAAGTTTAAATTATTTGAATATTTATTGCAAAATTTACTCGTAAATATAAAGTAGATTGTTTATATCAAAGTTAGTTTTGTAAATTGCTTCAGGCCACATTTACATTAGCTGCTAATATAATGGGATATTTTTGAAAATAAAATATTTCAAGTCAAAATAAGTTATTAATAATTTATATTTCTTGATATCTAAGAAATATAGTGTAAATTATTTTTAAAAAAATATCTAAAACCATAATAAATTTGCAAATAAACATGTTTTGCATCATTGGAAATTACAATGTCATAAAATGCCAAACATTTTACAGCCTTGGCAACATACAATGGCTGAACATGTCAGGGTGGGGCTTATGCCTATTGTAAGAGTGGAATTTTGAATTTCTTACTTTTTAGCGCAAAATTTTTGGCAAAAAATGTATTATAATAAAATATACTGTCTTACATACATTTTAACATATAATACTTATGAAAAAATTCACCCAGGGGCGAATTGATCAAAAGACAAACTAATTAGCATCAATCACTGGTGAGGTTAATAGCAGAAAAAATTAATGCAGTGCATGGTTTTCTGTGGTTTTATCCTTAGAATTTGTTTTATTGTTAATCTGATCATCTTCCACTGTTGAACATTTCTCTGTTTATCCATCCTATGTGGAAACAACATTATTTTCATTATCCAACAGTTATTTCTGCAGATTCATTTCATCTTTATTTAATCTCTATTAGTTCAATTATGATCTGTTAGTAGACATTTTTCAGCAAACTTTAATGAAGCTAGATTTTTATTTTATTCATGAATTTTTAAAAAACTAATTGATTTTTTGAAATATCATTGAAAATATTTTTAAAAAATTGTTTATTTTTGCAAGATATTTTTTTATAAATTATTCTTTTAATTTTGACCCTCAAATCTTTATCATTTTTAATTGTTTTGTATTGTTATCTTTCCTTTGACTTTCTTATTGATTATTCTGATATCTATTTTATTTTTCTGGAATATTTATTATAGTTTATTCATTTTGATTATTATTTATTTTTTACATTTTTTAATTTATGTGATTCTCCATCAACTATATCTAAAACCTCAAAATATATGGGTTTTTTTTTTGTTTCATTTGACATTTTCACCTTAGAAATTTATTTTTTATAATCTACTGCAGGCCTTAAATTTTTACTATAATAAATAAAATTTCTCCTTTGATATCTATAATTAGAACTTAAAGAAATAATGTTATGAGGTAAAACATTGGTAAGTGTTAGTGGATTAGAAAATGATTAATTAAAAGATAAGGAACAAGTAAAATTAATTAGTTCTAGAACATTGCACATTTTGGGGAAAATATATAAAAACTCAGAGCTAAGCAAAATTAGAGTCTTATTACACATTCACATTGTGGGAGGTGATCATTGCTGACAAAAGATACAGAACGTCCAGAGTATACAGAGGGAACCAGTGAACTCCACCACTGAATCTATCAAAGTGGATCTAGGAACTATATAAGTCTCATTGCCTTTATTATAATTTATGTAAGCTTCATTGGCCATATATTTAATAAGTATAATATTGATATGTATAAATATGGAATATATTAAGTGTTATTAGGTCAATCTTAATATGGTATGACTTGGAAATTCAGTATTTAGCTATAAAACCTTATTTCCGAATTATATTTATTTCTGTTCATCAACACACCTTTACCCAACTGGTGGCTGTACACAGCAATATCAATAAACTCCATCTGGTGATATTTATTTGTATGCTTGAAGTTTCAGTTGCTTAAAAAATACATTGCAAATAAAATAGATTTTGCATTTACAAAACCCTACTGATTCTTATCCTGATTCATTCCTCCTCTTATATTCAAATTGCATAATTCTAGACAATAATAAATTTAGACACCCAAATTCATGGCATCTAGTTCCAAGCTTCAGGACCTATATTAAAGTTCACAGTCATGAAACATGTATGATATGATATATACAGTATGTATTCATTGTAAGGTAAACAATTTAAATGTATAAAATTGAAAGTTCTCTTTATTTCTCATTTTTTTAATTAAATATTTTTGTTTAAAGGGATAATTAAAACTGTGAATGTAGGAACACTAAAAACAAAAAAGTTGCATTACTACTATGTAAGTCTTATCATATTCATTTGGAACAACCCTATAATTTTTCTTTAGTTTTTTAGGGTTGGTAAACTTATTAAACACTATAATTATTCATGAATTATATCTTATGATGGTTTTAGTAATATCCTGTCTAATATTTTTACTTTTATATTCTGAATAGCAGATAGTGTGTTTTTCTTATTAAAAATAATCCACTCTAACCAATAATAATCTACTAGCTCCTAATATAAAAAAAAAACATGAGCAATCAATTTCAATCTCTATCATTTCAGGCTTTTTTTAATTTAAGCTTTATCCTTTTTCGGATTTTTAAGATGATATATTTACAGTTTCAGAATTATTTTTTTTCATAGAATCGTTACATTTTTTTAATATCACTAAATATTTCTCAGTTGTGTGTTCAGTCATTTTTTAATGTCATTCACTTTTTATTTTATTATTTAAATATTTCATCATATACGTTTGATTTATTTTTCTTTTGGGGTTTAAATGTGTTATTTTACATATATTAACAACTTTGCTAAGTAATGTATATAGCAGTAACTTATTTTTAAAAAAATAAACAAAATAATTAAAATGTAGTAAGATAAAATATGAATAATAATGATAATAAAAATCAATTTCTTCTTATAATAGATTTTTTAAAAAAAAAGATAAAAAATATAGACATTTTTTTATTAGTTATTACTTTTCAAGTTAAAAGTATATAGTGAATATTTTCCATCTGTGATTATATATATATCTACAAGAGCAAATTAGTAAATCACACACACATTTATATAAACACAATAATCCAGAAAATTTTCTTATTTTAGTTTGCGACTTTAAATGGGTTATTTTTTGGATTTCTTTTTATTACCTCAATCCGGTGATTATCTTTTTTTATTAAGTAACCCATAGCCTTTTTTAAGGAAATATGGTAATTACATATTAGACCTGCTACCCATGTTTACGATGGCAAAATGCCTTTATTAAAAAATCACAACTACATTGATTTTATTTAGTATCATAATGGGTTTATTATTATTGTTTACAAATTTATACTTTTCGTATTGTTAAAAATTTGACTTTTTAATATGGCATTTTGCTGTCACAAACTCCCCTCCCCGTCAACCCTGGAGAAAGGTACGGTATTCTGCCATCGAAAACACGAGAAGCAAATCTAATATGCAAGTACGAAAAAAATATTATTTCAATATTTCTCAATCTATTTCTTTCTTCTATCTTATTTTGTTAGTAACAAGAAAAATCTTTCTACATTCTTTCTGCCACTTGTAAATTAAACTACATTTTAAAATGAATCTAGAATCTATCTATCTTTAAACTACATTTTAAAATCTAGAATCTATGTTTTAACTATAAGTCAAAACAGATAAAAGATTGCTATTAAATTTTTATTTTAGCAAAAAACATGCGATCTATAATTTCGCATTATTTTAATTTAGCTTAATAAAATGATTAGTAATAATTATTACTGTATTGACCTGAAGTGGTTGGTGTCAAAGCTATGAGTGCAAAAATCTAACACATTTGAATTAAATTGTAATAATTAAACTATTTATTTTATTTTATTTGCTTTAGCTGATAATAATGTCCTTAAGTTAAACTAAATCTCTATTTTTTTTTTTTTATTTTATTAATTACAATCTTGTCAAATAATATAAATTACTTTAATTACTTTGCAACTGATTAAAAGTAGTTGTAAGTCCTTAATTTTTAGTCTTCAACTGTTGTTATAAAACCGATAACATCAGTTAGCAAATGTGAGATGACTTCAGATAATCACATATTATCCTGAGACCTGACATTTTCCAATATGAACTTTAAAAATTTAAACTTATAAACAAAAATTAAAATCATAGTGAGATACACTGAAATAAGTGATAGTAGATAAAAAAAATATATATTTGAAATATCCGATTAAAACTCTAATTAATAAATTTTAAACTTTTATTTTAATGTTTGTCTGATAGTTTATGATGATGACATTCTAGTTTAACTTATATGTTGGACTATTTCCATCATTTAACCTTAAATATTGAATCTCTTTAGAAAATATTTTAAATTTTATTTAAATTTTCCAATTATCTTCAACTGTTAGTAATAGGACACAGATTAATTGAAATAAAACAACTATATAAAAATAATAAATATTTACTTTATTGAACCGGTTTTCACCCTATATTAAGGCCTTTTCAAAAAAAAAAAGGCCCTAATATAGGGCAAAAACCAGTTCAATAAAGAAAATATTTATTATTTTTATATAATTATTTTATTTCAATTGTGTTGAACTATTATTAATTATTGAAAACAACATTATGGAAAAATTTATGTTTGTCCATTATTAAAGATTACTATATATATGTTTCAGATATATTATTCTCTTCTCTTCATGAGGTGTTACTGAATTTTTAAATTCTTAAATATTGAATTTTAAACCAACTGAGAAGAATAATATTATTTAAAACATTATAATTACACTAACCTATATGATATTACTAACAGTTAAATGTAATTTTAAAATGTAAATACAGTTTACAATTCTTTTAAAGTCATTCAATATTTAATGTTAGATGGTGGCAATAATCCAACATGTGAGTACAATTTCAATGTTTAAAAAAAATCTCTACTGCTTTTCTTTTGAAAGTGTTGTTACTATAATTAACTTTTTTTAGTGGATTCTTGTTAAGATATATTGAGTAATATATTATGGCAAAAACTAACTTTCTGCTAACAAGATTAGCTAATTTCTTAGAGATAAAAGTGTACATATAAAAAAAGAAAAATTGATCATATAAATATTTTATTATTTAATGAATACTGTATATGAAAGACAATTTAGAAAACAGATAAGTACCTAACTCTTAGCAAAAATGTACATAATAAGAAATCTTGTTTTTAAATTAGTTAATAATTTACCTTTGAATTAAAAAAAAACTTACAATTCTGTAAAAAAACATGTTAAAAATTAAAATATTAGAATATAATTTTTATTTTTTCTTATCACTATCTGATCTTGCAATATATTTATAATCAATAATTGTATATCTTATATTTATAATTATAGTTATATAAAGTGCAAATTAACAATCTTTCTTGCATAATAAAAAAACTAGAGCATAGTTGATTATGAATGAAATTTAATAAAAATATTTTTAATTGCCTATTACAAATAAATAAATAAATTGTTATTATTTGATTGTTTGAATAAAATTAATCTCCAATAAAATCCAGATTTTTAATCAGAGCTAATTAAAAACAAATTTTGAATCACCTTTCTTGCTTCAACAAGGCTGAGCATTCCTAATGCCTATCTAAAAACATTATCAAACACAGAACAAAATCTGTAACACTTATTTATATTTTATTGTTTATATATAATACAAGAAAATAAATTCATTTCAACAAAAATACATATCAGGAATAGATGATTAGATATAATATAATCTTATTACATTTTTCAATGTCTTTTTTCAACTGATCCTCATTTTGATGCTTAAATCAGTGCATGAAAATATTGGTGTTTCTTCATGTTTTTATTATATTTATTACATAAATCATTGATAAGACATGATCCTAATTTAACACTTTTTTTGGTCAATGTGAAGACACAGAAAAATTATTTCAAGCAAATCTGAATGCTCTAAAGTGTAACAGTTTTATCCCTAAGCCAATGAAAACACAATTGTTGAAAGTAATTATAGATTACAAACAGTTATAAACACTTATTTCTACTAGTAAGTTTATTTTTTCACAAATATTTCCAAGTAAATAATTTCACAATTATTTTTTTAATATCTTGTCTCAATAATAATTAAATAAATAAAAATTACTTTAGAACATAAAATAATAAAGTAAAAATTTGAAAAATAATTTTTTTTCCACAAAATAAATATTTTTTTTAAACATGATATTACTTTTCCTCATGAATGTATAGTAAATTCTGCAAATAATATTGCTGAGAATTTGTTAAGTGATATCAAAAAAAATTATTTTCATATTCCAAGACTTTTACAGCTAAAAACTATTTAGACAGAATCAAATTCAAATCTCAGTTATCATACATTTTTCAAAGTAAATGAATATATTTAAAAAAAAATACTGGATTTAATTTTGGTCTTCATCATGTCACATTTAGAGTATATGGTTTAATTCTGCTAAGCAAAATTATTAATCATAATAAAGAATAAGCCAAACTATTTTTAATATTACTTTCAAAATGATAAAATTCTGATATGAGATTGTTTTTTTTAATTTCTATAAAAGAAAAATATTGACAGTTTTATGTGCAAATTATTTTATATATCTACAAGTTCTTTTCCATTTAGTGATTTTAAAAACTAGAAAAATGAATTAAAAATCATTCATAAATCTAACAGTGGAATGGAGCATAAAATGTTCATCATCAATCATTATCAATCCACTGCATGATGAAGGTCTCTCCAAGTTCAATCAACCTTCTCTGATCTTTAACTTCTCTTCTTCACATCACCCCTGGACACTTTCCTATTCCATCCATCCATCTCACATGCCATCTCTGTCTGAGTCTTTTACAATCTCTTGGAATCCAGTTTAAAATTTCAATTGTCCATCTATTATCATCTCTTCTATCAATATGTCCAGCCCAACTTCACTTGTCTTTTAATTTTTTCAATGAGATCAACAACACCTGTGTGTTCTTTTACCTATATATTGCATTTTTGATCTCTTCTTGTTGCTCCCAACATGCATCTCTCCATACATCTTTGAGTAGTCCAAAGTCTCTGTATTACTCTTCTATTAAGTGTCCTAGTCTCAGATCCAAAAGTACAAACTGGTAAAACACATTTATTAAAAATCTTCCTTTTCAAGCGCATAAGCATATTCCATTTTAGTATCAAGTTATTTCTACCAAAAGCACTCCAACCAAGTTTAATTCTATGATTAATTTCATCCATTATGTCTCCATATGTATTAATAATCTGATCAAGGTATTTGTAACTATTAACTTCTTCTAACTCATCAAAATCAATCTTTATTTTCATATTTTGAGAAAATTCATTAAACATTACTTTAGTCTTTTTAACATTCATCTGATAACTCCTGCCACATCTCTGCAGCTCTAAAGCATTATTTGCAAAAACAACTACACCATCTGCAAAATCTAAATGACTTAAATATTCTCCATTTATTTTCACTCCTTTAGCTTCCCATTTTAATCCACAAAATACTTTTTGCAGCACTGCTATAAAAAGTTTTGGAGATATGGAATCATCCTGTCTTACACCCTTCTCAATGTTGATTTTTCCCACTATTCTTATGTAATCTAATTGTTGATGTTGCATTTTTATAAATATTCTTTAAAATATGACAATATCCTGAATCTATACCTCACTGAGGAAATGTTTATAGAATCAAATGCCTTTTCATAATCTACAAATCCAAAACATAATGGCAACTCATATTTATTTGTTCTTTCTATAACTTCTCTCAATATCTGGATATGATCTACTGTACTAAAACCACTTTTAAACCCAGCTTGTTTTCTTGGTTGGTGGAAATCCAATGTTCTCTGTTGACGAGTTGTAATTATCTTGATAAAAATTTTGCATAAAATTGATAAAATACTCATAGGTCTGTAATTTCTAATATCTTCTTTATCACTTTTTTAATATTAAAATTAATACTTCATTCATCCAATCATCTGGTACATCTTTATTTAGACATTTAGTATATAACTTTGCTAAAAAAAATTCTATTTCTTCACCTGCTTCTTTTAATATATCAATTATAATTCCATCATTACCTGGAGCCTTTCCTTTTTTCATACATTTAATTGCATGACTCACTTCTTCATTTAAAATTCTGGGCAATTCAGAAGATGTAATAGATATAGGAGGTATTTGTTGTTTATTACTATATAATTCTTGATAAAAGTCTTCTATCCATTTCATGATGTTATCCCTCTTTTTAGTAATAATTCCATCTTTTTTTCTTATTGCAGATATAAATTTCCTACCAATACCAAAATGTTGTTTTACATTCTTGAGACTTTTATTCTCTTTTACAGCTTTCCTTGCTAGTTCACATTTATATTTTCTTACATCATTTTCAACTCATTCTGCACCATTTTACAAAATTTGAGATATTCAATCATTTTTAATGCATCATTTTTGTATATCTTCATATTCCTTATTTTCTTTATAAATTCTCTAGTCTCAGTAGAAATTTATTGGTCAATTACTGCTTTTTTCTACCAGTTATCTTTGTTGCAGTTTTAAATGTGTATCAGTTATTTTCATATTAATTTCATTCAAGTCTGAATCATGTTTTAAATCTATTAATACTTGAAACCAATTTGTAAGTTCTAATTTAAATTCATTAGAATGTTTCTGAAAATTAGGAATATCAACTGTAAATATTGTTTTTCTTAATAATTTCTGTCTTTCTAGTTTTGCATTAACATGTATCTTACATCTTAGTAATCAATGATTACTTCCTGTGTTAAATTTATTAAGAACATTACAATCTTGGAATATGTATTTTCTGTTAGTCAAAATTTAATCCAATTCTGCTGTACCTTCATTTGGATGCTTCCATGTCCATTTTCTTTTAACATTTTTCTCAAAAAAAGAATTCATAATGTAAAGTTTTTTTTCTGCAAACTCCAAAAGTCTATGTCCTCTCTCATTTCTATTACCATAACCAAAATTACCTACAGCACTTTCATCTTTCATTTGTTTACCAACTCTAGCATTAAAGTCTCCCATAAAAAATTTAAAATGTTGTTCACTCTGATCAAAAACCTTTTGTATATCCATAAAAAAATCTTCTACTACTTCATCACTATGTGAACTTGTTGGGGCATAAACCTAAATTAGCTGCATTTGGTACCTGCCAATAAGTTGTATAACTAAACTTGCTGTCTGATACACCATCAATCTCCACAATTTTGTTCTTCCACTTTTCATTTATAATGAATCCTACTCCACTTGTATTTCCAGTATTTGTGCTTTTATAATAGTGTACATGTCCACTTTTTAAATCAATTGTCTCTTCACCTTTTCTTATAACTTCACAAAGTCTAATAATGTCCCATTTAATATAAGACAGTTCTTCTAATTCTTGCAATCTTACTTCACTTGAAAGTGACCTGCAGTTGTAAGTACCTAAATATAAAGTCATCATCAAATGACAACCTGGGTCCACAATCAGGGGATTCTTAGCCCCCTTCACATTTGGACCCCAACCACTGCTTTCATTGGTGATTTTACAGTCTCCTGCGAATAAGGTCCACGATTTATTTTTGTCTGTCATAATTGTATATATCTATTGGAAAAATATTTATCATTTACACAAACATTCATTCTGTCTTATAAGGCAACTGAGAAGAAAGTCCATGGTGTTTCTTGATCTTAAAGTCAGAGATAAAAAGCCAATAAACTCACCACTCTGGTTAATGCATGTTGGTAAGCAGCCATCCATGTTCATATACTATATGAATAATCCTATAGTAATAACAGCTGCAATGACAAGAACATATGGAATGGACATTAGGAATTTGCCCTGCTCAGTTCCTTTAAGGCCTATAAAGAAATTACACATGGGAAAGAGAAAGGTGAATAACTCCATGTGTGTGTATGTTTAAAAGAATTTAAAAATCAGATATATTAATCTTTAACTGAGGTTTAAACTTTATATCTATGCTAGAGATAATCTCTAGTTTAGTAAATGATTAGTAATAATCATTATTGTATTTATCTGTGGTGGATGGTGTCAAAGTTGTAAGTGGAGTGAGTTTTGCAGTTGTAAATAAAATGTAACAATTAACTTTATTTAATATGTATGATTTTTTTAAAGTAAGTTGTAAGATAATTTTATTTTAATTTAATTTAAAGCAAGGTTTCGGCTGCAACTGAACAAATCTGTATACTTCCCTCTCATGCATCTTACTTAATTTATATCTATAAAACAAAAAACCAAAAAATCTCTATATTGTCCTCTCATGCATCTTACTTACACTGTATTTATGACACAAATATGTATGTGAACAAATAAACAAACATACAGAGAATGCAAGTTGAGTAAAAGCATTTAAAAAGATTTCAATAATCATATTAAAAAAAATTTGTTGAGCAACAGTAAAAAGTTTAAAATAAAAAACTTTATTATTATTATTAAATCTTCGTTGATGAATTTTAAATGCAATTCATATATATGGAGATATGAATGAAAGATTCAATTTTGTAGAAAGTCTAGATACTTTGATGGAAATTAAATTAGAAGACAATCTAAAATAGTGCTTTTATTTTATGAGACTCAAATAAATTAGATCTGATAAATGAACATTTGCATTTAAAATAGTATATTACAGAAGAAATTAAAATGAAAAAAAGTTCATATTTGAAAATGGGAATGAAAATTTTAATTAAAGATTAGGAGAGCACAAGACATATAAAAGAGAATGTGAAAATAAAACATGTCTGTTTTTTTATTTTTTTTGTATAACATCTTTTAGCATCTGGTCCTCTGTCCTTTCTATCATGGTCATATCTTCCCAAGCCATGAAATTTAACAGGTCTCAAATTTGAATATGGGAAAGTTTCTTATAAACTCTTTTTAATTGAAACTTGTTATATTTAAAAATTCTAAATGTTACACATATAACTGGCTACAAAAATAAAGCTACTCCTATGATGGAAACAATCAAAGGCTCTTTAATAATTCAGAAAAAAATATATTAACATTTGGTAAAATTTAACACCTTATGGTCTACCTAAATTTCATAAGGTCTATGTTTATTAAGGTCTATTGTTAGCTCTAGAAATTCACCATCATCAAAATTTATCAAGAATTTTTCCTAAGGTTCTTAATTCTTTGATGTAGAACACACAATATTTTGTCAAAAGTTCTAAGTACTTTTTGAGTAATAAAGAAAATGAGAATAAAAAGAAATTATACATTAGTATGTTTTGATGGGGGAAATTTATTTGCAAATGTGATGTATGATCAAATATTTTCTATTGTAAGGAAAATATTAAATGAACATAATAGCTTATACACAAAAATCTCTTCCTATTGGTAGTATAAAGAAACTCCTTATATTCTGCATAACAACATATTTTTAATATTTTCTTCTAACAAAATCAAGGGATAGCTAGAGGTTAACAATTGTCAGTCCTGATAAACAACATTTATGTAAAATATATTGAAACCATCTCCAACTAGTCTAAATCTTTGCTATGTTGATAATACATGTATTTATAGCCACTTGATAAACCACTAGAACAAAAACAAAAATTGCATTTGTGAATGTTCTTGTGACAAGACTCTCTCATGGAAAATCAAAATGATATTTTACAGACAATACACACACATTAAAAAAAATAGTTAGCATATACTTTCAATCATAACATTGTTTTAAAAATTGAAATTTTTCTCTTACTATGAAACATAATAAAAACATTTATTCAATCCAGTAACTTAGAAAAAAGTCTGTCATAGAACAAATTCTCATAATAAATGATTATTTAATTGCTACCATTAACAGTTTCTTAGTGAATAAAAAGAAAAACCAATTTCAAGTTACTATTGTGTGTCTATACATACTAATGATAGCAGATATTCTAAAGAAAATATGCAATCAACATAACTTTCCAAAGTCATTGTACACTATGTAATCCTAATCTCTACAAAACCCAATAAAAACTACCTCTATAAAATATCCTTAGTAAAATTCCTTTAAGAAACAAACAAAAAAAAAAATTAAAGTAATGCTTAAAGTGAAAAAAAGACATATTTTAAGTAATAGACCATCTATGTATGAATGTTTGATTATAAAAGACAAGAATAATGAATTGGAAGAAAAAAGTAAAACAAAACATCTGCTTTCCTGACAATGACAAATAATTCCATAAATCAAATTAGGGTGTTAATACATAATGTTTAGAAATCACATTATTAATCTCCATCCTTAAAAAAATGAAGAAATTAGTAGGAGACCTAATAGATAAGTCATTTTCCATTAACTGTTGCCTCTGACAGAATAGTCTACCTTGTTAGTGTTTTCTCAAATTCAGTATTCAAAAATCTATTGGTATTAAGTTTAATTCCCATATTAATATTATCACTAGTCAGCCAGCAACAACTGAATAAAAGAGAAATATATTTGAAAAGTTTAATTAAGTTTCAATTTTTTTAAAGGTATTTAATGTTAATTGTAGGTGATGCTTTAGTTCAGCATATAATTGCAAGTATAATGCCATCATTACAAACTTTTAGACACACACACATATATATATATATGAAGTGATTTGAGTCAGGGTTGTGAGGGCAGCAAGTTTGACACTCATCAATGAAACTGTAATAATTTGATATATATATATATGTATGTATGTATTCCTAACAATGGTCAAGATATGTGCAAAAGATTGTTGTTTGGGTTAACTGTTAAGTGCTGGTTTAGCATGAAATGTGCAACTTGGGGATCATAGATCCTTTTCATATGTCTTTCATAATGTTTTTTTTTATGATTGCATCCCTTCACAAGATATTAAAAAAGTGAATAGAAACCTGTCCCTGACTTGCGTGAGAGTGGTGTAGTGAAAATTACACTATAGAAATATTATTTTTATTGGATAATTTCTAATCTAATGAATAACTAATAAAAATTATCAATTTATATATACATATTGTGATAATCACCCTGACTGGCATAGTTTAAATCACATGCTTGCTATATATATATATATTTGTAAAATGATAAACATGTCAGTATTAATTTTATTCCAATACTGAAATGAAAATAAATAAAAGTTAAAATAGAAAACTCTTTAACAAGTCTATAGTTCATTTTTTATGCAAAAGAATCAACCAATAATTGTTACGTTGATTTACAGTTAGCAATATTGTTATTTAATTATAATAGTTAAAAAAGAATTGTTAGATAACACGGTACTTTAATTTAGGAGTTATGGTATGTGAGATTTCCATTTTGCTTTGCGGGGAGGGGGGAGGCAGAGGGGAATTCAAACTATGGCGATTCATGATTAAACAGATTGCTTTGATGATTTGTACGTGGAGATATCTATATGTAGTTTCTAATCACACATTACTTAAAATTTCAGGTTTAGCTTACTGGTAATAATGTTTCATTTTTAATTGGTTTTGGTAGTGAAAATAACAAAAAAAAAGTATAGACTTAAAACAACAGACTTTATTTTCTTATAAATTTTGTTGTCAACTTCCACTCTAAATTAAGAAAAGCTACTGGACATGAAAGTCAAAAGGCATTATAAAATTTTGACTCTGAAATTCACGAAAGCATTACAACAAAGGAAAATCCATTAGTAAATTTTAATTAGTAAAGCAATCGACATTTTTAAGTCATTAGAATACTTTAAAAAAAAAAAGTAATAAAAGGTGGAATACTTTTAGAATTTTATTATCTCTTTGCGACCTATTGTGAGAGTTTTATTTTTGACGTTTGTACTTTGTGACTACCACACAATTAAAATGCTTTTAAAGAAAAATTTTAAACAAGTAAATGGTTTATATTTGATCATTTTAATTTTAAAATAAAATATATCATGACAATATTGCTGTAAATTTGTATAAATTTTACATACAAATGTACTAGTTTAATATATATACTATTCACTTTCAAAGAAAACTATTACAAATTTAAACTAAATAAGATTATTGTTATAAAGCCACTTAAATTTACTTTATCTATTTTTTCTCTTTACCCCTCCCTCTCTCTCTCTCTCTCCCTTTTCTCCTCCCCCTTCTCATTCCCTTCAAAATAATTTCATATACTGTACTGTACAAATATTTATTTTATATGTAAACCAAATAAAATACCCATTATAGATTAATTACTGTAATAAAATAATAAATTGTTAATGATGATAATAAATATTACTAATAAAATAAAAAGTAGTTTCAGTTAACTATTTTTAACTGTAAACCTTTTAAGTTTTATGTCATCACGTGATATTCCAATATTCATAAAATTTAACAGTCACACTTTGTCTATTAAATAAATATTTCTTATTATTATTTATCAAAATTGTCTTTGTTATTTATTTTTTCTTTATTATGGTTTCTTCCTTCATAAAGGATTTTAGTGTTTCCCAGGTCAAAATTGAAAACAAAATTATATTTTTTTAATGATCAAAGAAAACATTGTTATTAAATCATTAATACTCTTTTTCTTTTTTTTTTTAAATATACTTATATAAAAGTTGTTGCTCTTTTAATTATGCATAAACTTTGCATCTACACATTCTTTGATACACAATATTTTTTTTTGTTCCAAAGGTATTATATTTTTTTAATTATTGACATAATGAAATATTATATTACTGTGTATAAATACTTAATAAATTTAGATTGAGTATTTGAAACCTGTGGAATAGATATCCAATTTTTATCATTACTTTTCACTTCTTTACATTGTTATATTTAATAAATAGATTTAAAACTAGCGCACATTTGTAGACAAGCGATAACGGCCTACTGGTTAGTATAGTTGCTTTCCAAGCAGCTGGCTCGGGTTTGTTTCCCGGTCAATGCATTTGACATAAAAAAAACTAGCGCACATTTGTTTATTATATCCAACTTCAATTAACATTTTTGTAAATTTTTTAATATTTTACGATTTAGCAATTTCATAATGACACAATTTATCACTATAAAATAAAAAAGATCTAAGAATTTGCCATTTTATGCACAATTGATACTTCTGATATATGGTATATACCCCTCTTTTTATAATGGTTTAATTAGCAATTTATAATTTAAGTAACCAGTGGAACTTGTCATATATATGTCAAGATATTTTATACTTTTATTCTGTTTATTCTCAGTTGTCCACTTTATATTATTTAATTTATTGAATTTATTTATAAAATTTATTATATTATCTTTATGTCCACAAATCAAAACATGACACAATATATCTTTCATAAATTTTAATACTTATAATACTAGTATTGAAAATCTTATTCTCATATGTGGACAAAGTAAATTGCAAATTTGTATCACCATGAGTCAAACTTTAGATATTTTGTAACATTTATTGTCAAACCAAAGTAACAATATTATTTTCAATAAATCTTAAAAAATCAATAATGAAGCTTATGGTATTCCCCTTTCTTATTAAGATTTGTTCAATAATTTTTATGAAGGCTAATCTGTTAATAAAATTATACACCTATGACATATCTAATGACGTATAGTATCATGTTTTTCAATTACAATATTCTTAATTTGTCTATAAATTAAAAAATTAAGCATAGTGTTTTCATTATATCCTAAAATGTCCTGTAGAAATTTGTTAATACATTTAGATGTATAGTATATATATAGACCATTAAAATCCACACATTTTAAAGAATTTCTCTCAATTGATAATTTTACATTGCAAAAGTATGAGAAGATACACAACTTGAAAGATATATATATACATTCTAGTATAAAGTTATAATTTATAGTCTTATCCTTAACCTTTTTCAATATGTTGTTAATAAATTTTATTCTTTGACTATTTATATTATTTGCTCTAATTACAAAAAACAACAACAAAAAAAAAAAACAAGCTTATCCATTTTACTTTTAATTTTTCACTATATTGATACTTTGTCATCAAACATGTTTTGTTTAAATTCTTTAATAACAAATCACCAAGAAATTTCATTTGCATTAACTTTGAATTTATGACTAGCATTTGCATTTAATTAGAAAAAATTTGAACTCAGACTTTCAAGCTACCTATAGCTACTACTCACTCTATCATGGTGGAGAGCATTGATGCCTGTCCATTAAAGCTTGAAAATTTGCTATCCTAATATAGAATGAGCACTGATTATATATATGTATGGGGGCAAGATAATGATCTGGACCGACTGATGAGTGCTGATCTAGCATAAAATACATACACTGAAAATCATTTATCTTTTGCACATGTATGTGATCATGTCTATCCATTATATATGATAGAATGGATAGCTGTAGAGACCTTGATAGTCTGAATTCAAATCCCTTCTAATTGCATTATGTTCACTATATATAATACACTGGTAGTTAATAATTAGCATTTTTATCAATAATTGCATCAGTGCTATTGTTATCACAACTGTTCATTTGAAATGTATTTTGAATTGCAACAATTATGTTATAGTCCTAACATGGGTAACCCACATTTTCAGATCCATAACCTGAAATATATTTTTAATAATTTGCATCTAAATATATTATTATGACTTTTAATAACATGAAAGGCTTAAACATTCAAAACCTGCGCCTTAAATATGCTAACATACAGCCGATCAGATGTAATAATAACTGCACATGGACCTCGTAATTCTGAAACGCAAATCAGAACTATCAGAAAAAGACACAATTTATCACTATAAAATAAAAAAGATATAAGAATTTTCTATTTTATGTACAATTGATACTTCTTATTTATGGTATATAATCCTCTTTTTATAATGGTTTAATTAAGTAACCAGTGAAACTTGGCTTATTTATATATAAATTGAGGCATAGAAGGTGGTCCCATCTTTTTCTGATAGATCTGATTTGTGTTACAGAATTAAGAGGTCCACGTGCAGTTATTATTACATCTGATTGGCTGTATATTAGCATGTTTAAGGCACAGGTTTTGAAAGTTTAAGCCTTTCACGTTATTTATAATATTATTAGTTTGCATTTAATAAATTTGATATATTATGACATTTGTGGACATTGTTTTTCAAATAAAAAACTACCCCCCCCCCCTGAATATTTTACTAAATTTAATTCTCATACTTTAATCCCATTTTGACAAAATAATTCAAATCTATACCAATAACACCAATTCATTTAAATATATTAAATATTTGAATTACTTTTAAACATTAACAAATATCCTTGTTAAATTAATTAAAATTATTTTTTTTATATTACATATTATTTTTGGCACCAAATTTAAGCACTTACTAAACTTAATGTATGGTACAACAATTGTAAAACATTTGATATATTTTGCAATTTTTGATAAAAAAAAATTAAAATTGACAATATGATATAATGTTTTTGATGTTAAAAAATAAATATATTATTTGTTTGTTTTTAAATGAAGACTATAATATGGATGGTCAAAAGGCTAAAAATAAGATTGTAAGTAATAATGTATATTAAAATATATATCCTTTAAACTTTTATGTCTTTATATTATTTGAAAATTTGAAAATTATACAGTGATGGAAATTCTTTAAGACTTATAATAAATTTTGGTGTTCATTTATATAGATATTTTAGAATATGGTTCAAAACACATTGCTTTATCTCTTGGATTTGTAGACAAAATTAAAAGTGTTGTAAATTACATCCAACAGAGTTCTCTTATTTCATTCATAAAGTAGTTTTCCTAAAAATTAATGAATAAACTTTAATAATATGTAAAGCAAATTTTCAACTACTATAAGCTTAATTATTGATTTTTTAAAGATTTATTGAAATATTATTTTGTTTGAAGAAAATACTACAAAATATCTAAAGATTGGTCCATGGATCTGCCTATGGTGTCAGAATTGTATGTATAGTGATAAAGTTTCAATATTATTAATATTGCAGATATTAAAACTTGTACAAATATGTTTATAATGTTATTGTGGAAATTACCTTATAAATAGTTAAAACAAATGGTATAAAATGGACAATCGGAAAGAAAAAAACAAAGTAAATGTATTATATATTTTAATATTTTTGTAACAAGATCTGCTCTTTTATTAAATTATAAATTGTCAAAACATCACATCATCACCATTTCATATGCATATACATGCTATTAATAAGAGAAACTAGTATGGGGATATTGGTATAGTAGGCACTAGATAGGAATTTTATTCACAGACTTTTTTGCAACCATTGATTACAAAGGTTTGCACTTGGTGGCACTACTGTATGGAGAATTTGGGCATAATTGTTGAGAGATTCTTGACTCCATTTAAAGAGAAGCTACAGTACATCACACCACATTACTCTTACTAAGTTATAAATTGCTAATTAAATGAATACAGGAAAGAGGATTTATAAAATGATAAATTGTGTCATTATAAAAGTATTAAATAAATAAAATATTAAAACATTTGCAAAAGAGCTTATTGAAATTGTGTACAATAATAAACTTATTTTCTATTCTTTATAACAATTTAAAAATATAACACTATAAAAAAATAAGAAATGAATGATTAAAATAAATATTTATTTCATATGTTTTAATATAGTATTTTATTCTGTGTTTTACCTAATGTTAATAGAATGATGAATAATACATAGAAATGTGATATCTTTAAAACAAAAAAAAGGAATATTGCATATCACATTATAAATAAATGCAAAACTTTAAACATATATGAATCAAATGTAATTTTGAGCAATGGTTAAAATAATAGCAACTTTTATATAAACATATACAAAGTGAAAATAATAATGGTGTCTGTTTTCTTTGATCATAAAAAAACTTTAATTTTACTTTTAATTTTGACTTGGACAACAATAGAATTCTTCATGAAGAAAAAAATCATAATCAAAAAATAATAAAAGAAGTAATTTTAAAAAATCAAAATAAGAAAGCTTTAAGCAATAGACAAAATCTAAACATTAAAATTCATGAATTTTAAGATATCATATAATGACATTCAATTTAAAAGGTTTCCAGTTAAAAATGGTTATTGAAATAACTGAAAGCACATCTATATTTTATAATGTTTATTAGTAATATTTATTATCACTGTTAATACTTTACTATTAAATATTATATAAATGTAAATATTGTGGAAAGAAAAGAATCTTCACTCATATTATTGCATTTAATATTAAATTTACATGCATTTACCCATCAATAAGTGTTTAAAAGCATAAACATATCACATATGCTTATAGCCTATTCCTATATAAACCAACACCTATTGACCATGTTTACATCAGTACTTGATCTTATTAAGAGCCCGATGTTTTAATTGACAAATTATTTGTACAAATTTAGCTTATATATCACAAGAAAGAGAAAGTTTCTCATTTTTAATTAACTACACCTTTGAATTATATTCATCTAAACATATGTAAAGAAAATGATTTAGTGATTTATATATCAATAAGTCTTATGAAAGAAAATAAATCTTCACACATGTGCTTCCAATTGATATATTAAATTTATCTGTACTCACTTATTAATGATTTGTTTAAAATATAAGTCAATCACTTATGCTTAGATTATTTTCTTATATAAACCAACATGTATTGACCATGCTTAAATCAGGACTTGATCTTCTTATGTACCTGATTATTTTAATTGACAAGTGTATGTAAATTTAATATATAAATTCAATAGCACATGTATAAAGATTCATTTCTCCCCACAAGATTTACATATATATATAAATTGCTAAATCATTTATTTACATATGTTTGAACTAATATAATTCAAAGTTTTACATCATTAAAAATGAGAAACTTTTTTTTTTCTTGTGATATATAAGCTAATTTTGTACAAATATGTTAATTGAAATATCAAGTTCATAATAAGATCAAGTCCTGATTTAAGCATAATAAATAAGTGTTGATTTATATAAGAATAATCTCTAAGCATTAGTGATTCACTTATGCTTTTAAAATGCTTATTGATGTGTGAGTGTGTATTAATTTAATATAACAATCCATGTATGATGATTCATTTTCTTCCACAAGATTTACATATATATATATATAAGTGATTAAAGAATAACTGAAACTTATTGTGAGTTATATACATAAATAAACTTATATAAATTTTATTAATATATGCTTCTCTAGATTTTATGCCCCTTATTGCTATCCTAAGTTGATCTAAAATTGTGACTGTGAATTGTCCTCTTCAATATGAATAATATAGAAATAAACTGAGATAATATATCATTTATATCTGTAGCCCATGAGAAACTTTATTTTAACTTGGACGTACAAGTAAGGTGCTAGTAGATAATGTGTTTTTTCTGCATTAGGGAGATTCACTGGCATTCTAGTAAAGCTTAGAAAAAATCTAAAAGATCCATATGTTTTGTAAAAAAAAAAAAAGAAGAAATCAGAATTTAAAGAATACATAAAAGTAATTTAATATGTTTAAAATCAGAAATATATATTTAAAAATCAAAGCTTAAATAATATATTTAGCAATTAAACTCATGTGCAATGATTGCATAAACAAATCTATTTAATAAATGAGATCAATACTAATATTCTATAAAAAAATTAATTAGATATGAGAACATATACAACTCCATAAGAAATTAATTGATAAAGTCAATCTCTAAGAATGATTATAAATAAGGACTTAACAAGCTCAACGAAACAAAAAATAAATGACATAACTCATAAGAATCTAGTAGTTAATGATAATAAATCAGTATGAAATTAAATTCCCAAATAGTTTTGATTATTTTACAAAATTTACTCATTAGGTTTTTCTTTATTTCATGGGTATGTGAAAGATGGCTCTAACCTACTGTTAGAATAAAAGATTTTCTAGCACTTATATGTACATATGTTTAAAATGTGCATTATAAATTGAATATATATATATATAATTGAACAGGGAATAACTGAAGCTTCTGATGTGTTGAATATATAAACTTTTCTAAACACATCTGATACTTTCTGTCTTTTTAGCATTTCTTCTTATATATGCTTAGTTTATTTATGTACATTTAAAAAAGAACATGAATTTGATCTATTAATCGTATATATTTATAGACTAAATTATAAAGATAACATTTTAATATTCAGAGGATCAAAGCAGAGCTTTAGTTTAAACAATCTCTGAATATGAATTGAAAACTCAGTTTTAATATTTGTAAATAAATAACTCAAATTATATGTAAGTGAACAGGAAGTAACTGAAGGTTCTCACGAGTTGTATACATAAATAAACTCTTCCAAAAATAGATGTTAACATCTGTTTTTATAGCATTAACATTATGTAAATAAACAAAGCATATGCAAGAAGATATGCTAAAAAGACAGATAGTATCATCTATCTTTGGAAGAGTTTATTTATGTATACAATTCATCAGAAGCTTAAGCTATTTCCTGTTCAATACATATAATCTGAGTTATTTATTTACAAATATTAAAAGAGTTTTAATTTCATATTTGGAGGTTGCTTACACTAAAGCTCTGCTTTGATCTTCTGAATATTAATATCATGATTCTTATCATTTAATCTATAAATTTATACAATCAATAGTTCGAGTTCATTCCCTTATTTAAGATTATGTAAAAAAACTTAGCATATATAAGAACAAATGCTTAAAATATAGATAGTATCATGTGCCTTTGGAAGAGTTTATTTGTGTATAAAACTCATCAGAAGCTTGTTATTTACTGTTTAATTCCATATAATCTGAGTTATTTATTTATATATAGAGAGAGAAAGAGAGTAATATATTTTAACAATAATGTTATGAGATAACAACCAATGTGAAACAACTTGTTAAAATAGGCAACAATAGATTTTATCAATTATTTTTATAAATATGAGAAGTTTAGATAATCATTCTTTTATTAAATCTTGGAAAAAGCCAATCATCTTCTCCAAATATTAATATAAATAACTAGAGAAATATGTTTTAGCAAAATGTTTGTAAATAATCACCAAGTGAAATAAGAGAATCAATCTAAAATACATTCTTATAAAAATATCTGTCTATGTTTTACGACCCATATAAAATTTTAAGCATTGTGATAAATATGAATCTTCTTTTGTCTCTAAATAAAACTCTTGACAAAGCAATTGCTAGAATATACTTTTCTAGTTATTTGCATAGGCACTACCTCACACCCACTGAGTTATATTTTAATTCGTCATGAAAATATTTAATTTTACATTTAAACTTCTATGCACACACTCATGGGAGCCGTTTGCAAAATGATAATGTCAATAATATGCCATCTCTGTTGGTATTTGAATTAGGAAAAATCTTGACTTTTTTTTTAGTTTTCAAATATGCTTATTACTTTTTTCAGTAAATGTTCATTGTTCATTAAGTTAATAAATTACTCATTGTTTGTTAAATGCACAAGAATGAAAAACTACAAACTATCTATTTATAATTTGATTAGTTTGATGTATAATGTCTTTTCCTTTACAGTGAACTATTTACCTATCTGTGTGTGAAAAAAAACTATATATACCAATGTGTTACTAATAAATCAATTGTAGTCAGTATTTCATTTATAATCGTTATTTTACTTTTGAAATTTATGTCATAACAAACGTAACTTTTCTTCATGTTATGTTTGCTATAAGACTTATATATATTGAAACAGTGAGATTCGTATTCGAATCTCAAGTTTCACCTTTTTCTGTCGTCTCTCACTGACCGGTCTATCCCACCCAAATTTAAACTTTTTGGTATCGAGTTGTGTGTGTAACAATATTAAAAATGTATAAATATATGTAGAATTCAACATAAACACGCACACATTTTGATCTCAAATTAAGCTCAATAAATACGGATAAAATAATATAATTTAGATTCCTTTTAGTTAAATAAATTTTGTGTAATAATAATCATTTATTTTGAATTTTATAAAGTTCGTATTTGTTGTTTAGTTTAAATTTCATTAAATAATAAGTCTAACAAAATCTGATGCAATAATTAATTAAAGTTAAAATAATTTTATTCCCTTTTGTCTTTGAAAATTTAAAAGCATCGGTCAGTGATAGAAAATAAATTAATTATAGCAAAATTCCAAAAGAATGTAATTAGCGAATGTAAAGAAAAACAAACAATAGCACAGCAAATTTTTTAATTAAAACCAGCAGAGCATTGATTATCCTGAGGGCAAGATAAGTAAAAAAACCTAAAAATATCTCAACAAAAACTTAGAGATCAAGATAAAAAAAGGAGGCCATCTTAGACTTGCTGGAGACTTTCACTTGAATTTTAGCTTTGCTCTCGAGTGGAGCGTCTAAAATATCTTAAATAAATTAATACTGCAAGGTATGACCGAGTAAGCACCGAAATTATTCTCCATCGGGAGATGGCCCACCATATGCTGAGCTTCACCTTGCCCATCGTAAAAACACCAAAATGATCTGCTGCCTGAAATAAACAAGAAAGCCGCTGCTGTTAAAAAAATCAATAAAACAACATGCCCAGGACAAGAAAGAAAACCTCTAATTACGAACAATCTGCTATTAAACCAATGGACGAAAACATCTTATAAAACAGGTACCTGTGTGTGTATTCCAAATTATAGAGTACTCTAGTAATAATAAGCTATAGCTCATCTCCTATTATTTGTATAACTTCTAAATGTTAAAATTGTAATTTTGAGAAACTAAAATTCGAGAATTCATGTAATCTGTAAATTTCTCGCATAATCTAGCTTACCCTCCCTCTATCACTTCTTAGGTGTGTATTTCTTAAATCTACATTTTATTTATAATTATCATTGAAATATTACCTCCTCATAATTGTCTTAGTTTTAAAGCTAAATCCATAATCGCTTGAACAGTGAATGCGTGTCGAATTATCATTAATATTTGCTTTTATAAATAACTTAAATTTCATATAAATCGACACGCATTCAAAGAATCAGTTATTGTAATGCAGGGTCTACTACTCCATAATAGCTGGCATACTCGCTGTAATAATCCCCTTTTTAGATATTTTTTTATTATTAAATGTTAATGAATAATCATGTAAATTTCATTTCTTTGAGAGTCACCAATTTTCTTTCAGTCAACATTGATAATGTCGGGCCGAGTTTGAAATCTAGTTGAATATTACCACAATCTTTTCGATATTATACATGTGTTACGTTTTGAAGCCCCGATGGCTCATTCCACGCCATGAATGCTCCGGATTCTCTAGGGTTGAATTAACCCCAGTCGTCCTACACAAGCGGACATGATAATGTTCCCGTAGGGCTTGACGACCATCATGCAGCCAGCTGGCAAATTGCAACATGGACCGCTTGTCCCTGGTTATGCTCATGTGACACCTTACCTCTTCGGGTCGCGGCAGAGACCAACCCGAAACCCTTATAACTTATTCACGGCATTGCAGTTTCAGCGCTGCCATTTTACATCGCCCTTCTAAAGCATACCACGTGTTCTTTTATTTAGTTTATTATTCTCTCTATCACTCCGCCTCGGCATTATCTTCGTCATATACTCTCAAATAAATGTTTGCCCTTTGTCGTAAAATAAATATTTTATTAAATAAATGTATGTCCGCCGTTACTGATGACTCTTGCAGTGCAAAGTATAAATTCCTTACAGCACGCATTAGAAATACTCACTCGAGAACCCTAGGTAGCTAGATTACGCCTTCATATAAATAAATGCTCCATATAAATAAATGTATTTTTATATATATCATATTACTAATTAGCTATTGAGACTTTGAATTTAAAATATGATTAATCACATTAATAATGTTTTCTTTTATTAAATACGTAAATAAATAATTCTAACTATACGTCTGTAGTTAAGTTTTCATTTATTCGATGCCCATTATAGACATTTTCTCGATTATATATGTTAATTAATATTCGTTTGATTGTTGGCCAACTCGGAAACAAAACCCATGAATCTCGTGCATCTCCCTGACCACCGTGCCTAAAGAAGTGTTTACTTATGTCGCATCAGAGGCGTTATTCTGTAGATTGTATTGTGGAACTGATAAACTATGTTCGAACTCAGTATTACCGGTGGCTTCGCTACTCGATGGTGCTGCTGTTCTGTGTGGTGGTCGAATTCTGCAATATGTTAACGAGATACACGTGTTTTGACTGTTACAATATATATAAATTCAACTTCTTAATTTGTAGTTTAACATACCCAAATGTAAGATAAAAATTAAAAGTTTTAAATCAACACATTGAAAGTAAAGCTCATTCCTACCCAAACATTTGTCATATGGGAATAGTAAAAGTTGAGATCATATTCACCAGGTAATCAATTGCTAGATAGTTCACCTTTTTGTTTTATTCTTTAGTCAGTAATAATAGCTAAATTTTCCATCCTTTACTAATAATTGGTTTTTGACTAACCATGAAGATTACAGGGTTTGGTATTTAAGTCAACAATACTAAACTTCCTTGCAAATCCTTAGCCATTTTTTCTAAATTCAAACCTCATTTCATGGACAGGAAAAAAAGTACATCAACAACTATAATATAAAGTCACTTACACCCATAATTAAGCACATATACACATAAAATATATATATGTATACATCATTAAAAACAAATAGATACTTAGACAATCCCAATATCAATAACAACCAACAATTTCAAAGTGTTGCCATGGCAACTTTCTTTCAACAATAAAAATGGAATACCATCTTTATTAGTGGACCGATATACTTATATAGACACTAAATATTGCAGCTTGATCACAGAGATTGAAATTATTGATATATATATACTTGCTTGGAATGCTTTTGGTAGAAATTATTTAATATTAAAAAAATAAATGCCTACGTGTTTGAAAAAGAAGGGTTTTTAATAAATGTGTGTTACCAGTCTTTACTTACAGATTTCAGACTTGGACATTTAACAGAAGAGTAATACAGAGACTTTAGGCCATTCAATAAAATATGGAGAGATGTATGTCAGAAATAATAAGAAGGGATCAAAATACATGGGTAAGAGAATTAACAGTGATGGGTAAGAGAAATAACAAGTGTTACTAATATCATTGAAAATATTAAAAGACAAGTTGAGCTAGGCATATGGCTAAGAGAATTGATAATAGATGGACAGTTGAGATCTTAAATTGGATTCCAAGAGATTGTAAAAGATCTAGAAAAAGACCACATATAAGATGGATTGATGAAATAAGGAAATATTGTGGAGTAATGTCGAAAAGACAGGCTAAAAATCGGAGATGGATTGAACTTGGAGAGACCTTTATTCTACAGTGGATCGATAACCATTGAAAAATAAATAAAATATAGAAAAAATTGGTACATTGCACGAAAAAAAGAAACAATTTTAAAGATACAAAATATTAGAACATTTTGATTACGCAATAAAAAAAAATTAGTGTAAAATTTATTTGTTATAAAGAAATACATTGTACAGGCTTAAAACTGCATTTATATATGTAATTTATGCGGGGTTTGAACTCAGACTTTCACACGACCCACCACTCTCAGTGCCATCTCATATTGCTGGCCCACCTGATCACACACATGTTGAAAAGATAAATAATCACCAATATACGTATTTCATGCTAAACCAGCAATCATCAGTTGGTCTAGATCAGGCATGTCAAACTCATTCAAACAATGGGCCACTTTATGCTACTGGTAAGATTCTCGCGGGCCACATCACACAAATTTTCTTAAAATTGTATTTTGAAAGTGAAAATGCAGGAATTTAGATAGGGTAATTAAAGCATATTATGTAGTTTAGTGAATTCACTTCAATAATATACAATTGATATAGTATTGCTTTTATTTAAACATTTATTTTATCTGATTACATATTTATAAAACTACAATTTATTGTTTTTACTGGAAACTTGCCAGCGTTTTCCTCTTACTAGTTTTTCAATATCTGGATTCAAAGACTGAGAACAAGCAATTTTCATTATGGCAGATAGATGTTTATCAGTTAATCTTGATCTGTAAGCTGTTTTATTTAATTTCATGCATGAAAATAATTTCTCACATAAGTATGTACTTCCAAAAAAGCTTAAAATTTGTGCAGCAAATTTTTTAATTTCAGGTATCTTTCACCTAAATAGGAATAAATTTTCGGAGTTCCTACTTCTCGATATTTGGTTTTTAAAATCGAATCATTCTGGAAATCAATTAATTCCAGTTGTATCGAAGTCGGAGCTTTTCGACTTCAAAGGCAAATGGTCCCGTGAAAAGAGAAAAAATTTCTTCGAACTCCTTGAAATCATCAAAACGTTTATCGAATTCGTCTTTTATTTTTTCAATTTTTGCAGAGTGATGTGAAAACAAGCAACTTTGATTTTGTGCTTTTAACTGCTCACATGTAGGAAAATACGTCAAAACGTTCTTTTGCAAATGATTTTTAAACAAATTCAGTTTTTGTACAAAGCTTGCAACTGCATCATACATATTCGTTATCAATTGATCTTTGCCTTGCAATGTAATATTAAGATTATTCAGATGGCCTGTAATATCTATTAAAAATGCTAGGTCTTGTACCCACAATGGATCTTTTATAATTGATATATTTTCGTTTGTTTTCATCTTTCATTTCAAAAAATAATATTATTTCCTCCAAAATCAGATAGAAGCTCTTTAAGACATTGTGGCAGGACAACCAACGAACTTCTGTGTAATAAGGAAGATCTTCGAATTCGGATTCTAAATCTTTAAGAGATCGGAAGTAAATTGGCGATGGTTAAGTGCTCTTGATCGAATAAAGTTGACTATCTTTGTAACTGTTTTAAGTACTTGATCCATTTTTAATAATTTTAAACAGAGAACTTGTTGGTGAATGAGGCAATGAAAAGCTTTGATTTTCGGTTTATCTGGATATTCGTCTTGTAATTTCCTTGCTAGTCGTGACGCAAAACCTTTAGTTTCACCTGTCATCGATTTAGCACCATCAGTTGTAACAAAAACAAGCTTGTCAACAGGCAAGTTAAGTTTTTCTAAAATGCTCCATACGGCATCAAAAATATCTTCACCAGTTGTTGTTCCGTGAAGAGGGATGAATTCCAACAATTCTTCGGTGATCCTCATGTTATTATCGCAACCACTAAAAAAAACAGCAACTTGTGCAACATCTCTTATATCCGTACTTTCATCAATAGCAATTGAAAAGAACTGGATTTTGGTAGATATTTTCTGTAATTGCGAAGTGATGTCATCTGCCATTTCAGTAATTCTATCTGCCACCGTATTTCTTGATAATGAGATGTCTCTCGAAACGCTTGTACTTTTTCTGGACAGACAAATTAGGCAGCTTTTATTATACATTCCTTGATTAAAGAACCATCGGTGAATGCTTTTGAATGTTTTGCTAATAAATAGCTTATTTCATAACTAGCTCTTGTTACTGATTCATTACTTTTTATAAATTTTGTAAGCACTTCTTGCTGGCTACTTAATGAATTCTTCATTGTTTTTAATTTTTCTTCTCTTATTTTAGCTTCAAAACACGAAAATTGTTTTTCGTGATTAGTGCTATAATGTCGCTTAATATTGTATTCTTTAGCAACACTAATAGTTTCTTTGCAAATTAAGCACGTAATCTTATTGTTCACTTCCACACAAAAATAATTCAGTTCCCACCTTTCTTGAAATTTTCTTCCCTCGTCATCAATCTTTCGTTTTTTATTTAGCGTTGGAAGTGGCATTTTCTGTAATAAAAATAGAGCTTTAGATTTAAATTTTTAAAATTTAAAAAATTGCAACTACGTTTATGCAAAATACGCTTCGTAAAAATTTAACGCTACTCTAGTATTTAAATGTAAAGAGAGCGCTGCTATCGATTCTCGCTCCTGGAATTATGCTCGATAAATGGAGGTAGCTATAAAAGGTACGGATTACATTTTTTCTCTCTCTCTCAGTCCTGACTTCCCAGCACGGAGCAATTAAGATAGAGATGTGACAAAGAAGAAAGCTGTGCATAAGGCCGTAGGTTAGAAATGGTCGAAGCCACTAAAGTTTCCCAAGGCCGAACATATACTGGTAAAATTGTAGAACTTTTAGTGTTTTCCAAACTGAAATGTAATCGTTACTAACTTATATGTAAAATATTATTGTTTCTCATGTTTGATTATAATTAAAATATTATATAACAAAATGCATGCTCGTTATTTCTTATGCTGTCTGACTAGTTTCAGAAAGATATAAACTCTTGGATATAGCAGTTTACTTATATTTTTTGAATGAGTTATAAAAGGAAACAACCCACAAATTTTTAACACACCAATCCGGATAAAGAAACTAGCGCAACTGCCTTTTGTTACAATTCAAAGAAAAAAACAATATCTGCAGATAGGATTGCTACGTTGGTGGCGCGAATAGCTGACTAATGTATTTATGTTCTCGGAAGCACAGCAGCACATTATTAACGTTGCCAGCTTTGGTATTCACATATCTCAAATGCTTCATCATCATAAAGGCATAAGCTATGCGTGTAACCGAGAATTATAAATTAGCTATGTATGTAGACAACAATTACTGTATATATTTTAGTTCATGTAATTAAATATAAGAGCTTTTTAAAAAAAATTAATTTATTGTTTGCAACATATCGTTCTGTTTTCATTTTATTACATAGCATCTTAGACGAGGGCCATGAAAAATCCTTTCGAGGGCCGCATGCGGCCCTGGGGCCGCATGCGGCCCTGGGGCCGCCAGTTTGACATGCCTGGTCTAGATTACTATCCTCACACACATATATATAATCAGTACTCAGCTTTATATTAAGATAGCCAATATTTATATTGTTATAAAGAAAAAAAATACGTATATTAAAATCAAATGTAGTGTTATGTTATCTTGATTATATTAAATCACTTTTTTTAACTATGGATTTTATCATACTATTTCTTCTTCAAAAATTTTAATATAAAATCTAAAGAATGCAAAAATCGTTAGATCGTGATTAGAGAATTAAGCTAGCCTTTTAATAAAAATTACATAACAGAATGGTTAGCTTACAAAATATTAAAAAAGGAGGTCAAATTGTACAAATGAGTAGTTACTTCAAAGCTCATTCATTTAAATTAAAAAAAAAAAAAAAACTTGAATGAGTTAAAAGTCTTTTTAAAAAGAATCGAACAGCAAAATAGAAAGAAAAAATACTTAAGACATTCATTCTTTTTAATCAAAACTAATTTTCAAAGAAAATAAAGTTAAAATTATATTGTATTTTATTACAAAAGTTTTGGCAATAATCAAACTGCACAAACTTGAATATTTGAAAAAAATTTACTACATAAATTACAAATGAAAATTAAAAATTGTAACAGAATAAAAGAATATTTTTGTTCCGAGTGGTGTATATACAAAATAAAATTGCAGAACACAAATAAAAATAGGCTAAAAGCAAAAAAAAAAAAATTGAAAAGGTATAAAAAAGAGAAATGTACTGGAAAAAGAAATTGCATTATTAGATACTGTGGAAGAAAAATATAGCTACAGAGATATTAAACAATAATGTAATGAATATAAAAATAAAACTTTGGATATGAGAAAGAATGAGATAACTAGGGCGGAGGAAGGTGGTAAGCAAGAAAAGCAAGGCATGAAGGCACTGAGACAAGAGAGGTGCAAAACGGTGCAGGATTAAGAATATACTTCTATTGTTAAGAGTATTAATTAATTTATGAATATTAATTAATGTGACTCATTTCATTATTTCTACAAAATAAAAAAAAAGAAACATTAAAGTAAACGAACACTTCTTGAAATGGGATTTGTCAGTTATGTTTTCTTTCGCTGGGTTTACGCAATCTATGTGATGTGAAAATGGACGAGTCCATTTTTCTATTACTATCCATGCCTTTATATATATTGTTTTGGTTATTTGGTATCTCTAAAATAATAATAATAGTCATAACTTCAAAAATTTTTTTGGTTTATTATAAAAATAGTATTATCTTAAATATATTGTATCAAGCAAAAATTTAAAAAAAAAATCCAAGATTTCTCCCCTGTATTTATTTTTATAGCATTTGAAATTCTTGTAATAATTTTAGAAAAATCACAAGTTTCTATTTAGTTTTAAAAACAGCACAAATATAACTTTAAAGGAAGGGGGGGGGGCAATACACTAATAAAATGCAAAATATTGCATACATGTGAATAAATTAGTTAAAATAGGATCAGTAAAATAATATTTATATTAGTGTACACATAATAGTAAAACTATTTACAGTAGTAACATAAACTTTTAATGCAATAATTAAATGAGAATGTATACATATATTTAAATATAAAGGAATACTATTTTAAAATATTTAGGTAAAGTTATTTTAAATTTGAAATAAAATCTCAATTATTGTGATAATGGTAAATAAATAATCATTTATTTTAATGTCTGTAATATAAATATTTGTTGTAACATTGTGATTTGTATATTTAATTTTAATTTAGAAAGGATTTGAACTCAAACTTAATCTCTTCTACATTACATTAATTTCAGTATAGACAATACAATATACTTGTATTTCAACATTACATATTTAATTTTATTAAAGTATAATATTTTATTTAAATGTTTTAAAATGTTAAGTGCATACATCTCAACTATTCTAATAAATAAACAAAACATCTAAAAAATATTAATCTGAATAAAATGCATTTAAAAAAATGAAATTTACAGATGTTTATATGGAAAATTATAAGCTATTTGCCAATCTAATATATCAAAAGTTGTTTACTGTTATAGTTTAAAGTAAATATTTAAAAACTTGGTACATACCTGCATGTATTTTTGTTTTACCTTAGTTTTAAAAATTGATGGAAATAATCTTTGTAACCCATTTTTGTAGAAATGCTAGTGAATTTCACTTCTCAGGAAATTACTAATTATCTACTCTACACCTATCCAAATGATGAAAAACAACTTACTGTGATTTTTATAAAATTTACCACATAAATTGATTGATTCAAAAGATAACATTTCATTATCATTTATTGTTCTATCAGACATAATTCTTTTGCATCCTAGGTGATTTTATCATTAAAGCACCAAAGATTTTCAATCATTTTTAAAAAAAAAACATTTTAAAAGTTTTCACCAAAATAAAAATATATGAAACATTTAAAGAGTTTTAAGCGAAATTTAGATTATAAAGGATATTTGTTTTTACTTATTATTATGGATATATATAGTTGCATTGTTGAAATAAAGATAAGAGGAAAGCTCAAGTAAGAAAAGAGATTCTATAGGTAAAGTTTTTTTTTTTTTCATGTGTCAAATGCATTGGCCAGGAAGTGAATCCAGGCCAGCTGCTTAGAAGACAGCTATGCTAACCACTAGGTCGCCAATGCTTAAATTATATATAGTATTATAATTTCAAAATCATGACTTAGTACATGTGTAATTTGTTGTGATGAGAGATTATTAATTAATATTAATTATTATTTATTCATATCTTAAATATAATACTTTATATGTTTTAGTGGTCTCTAAAGTTGACTATGCTGTTACTATTAAAGACCACAAGGTATCTAAAGAATAAATAATAATTTACTAAGGCTGTAACCTTAGAAATAAGCGTCTGAAAAATACGAAGGTAGGGACCTCTATAGGTCTTAAAACACAAGCTTACGCTATGAAGAAAAGAGAGAATCCTTCTTTACTTCAACCTACTTTTATATATAAATAGGTGAAATATTTGATAAGAATTATATCTTTTGTTTATCAATATAGGTATGTTAAAGACTGTATGAAAATTTATATAATTAATTACTTTTGTGGCAATAAGACTGACATATAAATAATATTATTGTTTAGTAAAAGAAAGCTTCTATTAACATGTAGCATAATCTTTTATTGATAAATGTTAGCTTAGAGAAACATCTTGTGCAATAAAAAAATATTTCAAGTGAATTACTTTAATTCAAAAATGTGTTTGATGTTCTAACTTATATTAATGAAAATGATATGACCATTTTGTACCCAAATTTGAGCATATTATTAAGAATATTTCTAACTTTTCCTACAAGTGTTGCTAAGAGAGAGAGAAATCATTTTCAAAATTAAAAATTATAAAAAGAATGGCTTGTAAATTAGTCTGTGATAGTTAAGTGTTGATGATTTTGTATCTAAATTTAGTTTATAAAATCATAGAAAGTAAAATTATAATTATATAATAATTTTTTTCATTGTTACCTTTATAACAAAATTACAAGTGTGTTGAGGCACTGGAAAGAGAAGCTATAATAAATACTTATATAAATCGATAACATAATTGACAGCTGAGCACTTTTGAGGTGTTTTGCCTCATATTCATAGCCATAAAAACAAATAGTGCAGAGTAGAATGTAAATGAAAATATGCAAATTATATTTAGATTATTTAATTAGCCCAATGTTTGGAAATGTCAAAGCAAGTGTCATGTCTGTTAAAGAAATTATTATTGCTAGTAATAAAGTATGCTTCTTTGATTTTTCATTTACAGTCATTTTTCTCAATGCATACTATTCTAGAATTGGAGGGTTCAAATATGTGACCTGTTCTTTTTGAGTGCTCCAAAAATATTGACAAATTATCATTATTTTTCTGAGCTCTTTTATATGTGTATTTGTGTTGAATGGTTCTATTGTTAATAGTGATTTTGATTTCACCATAGTAAATAGCAAGAATATAAAATCATGCGGAATTTGTTTTTGTTTTTTTTTTGGGGGGGGGGTGCACCAAATATTGTTTTACATAAGGGCAATGATGACCATTCCTCCAGTCCTAGAGGTAACAATAGTAAAATCATAGAATAAAGAAAATGGTCCAATTTATCACAGAACAAAATCATTGGGGAGTATTTAAAAAGTGGAAATTTGGAAAGGCAAGAAGTTTTGATGGGTGATGGTAGAAATGTTGATAATATTTCAAGTTAGGATTAAATCACATATATTATAATTTAATATAGGAGACAGGATTTTCAAATAGAATAATACAAAAGTGAGATAATTACTTAAAGGAAAGGGTAAACTCAGTAAAAGACTAATTATATTTAGACTCTTTGCTATAACATCAATGATCTATAAAATATTTTTTTGTATAGACTGCTGGGTACGTATTAAATGTATGGAGAAAATAATATAATAAAAAATGATGCAAGGAGAAGTTTAAATAAGATATATAAAAGAGGGCTAATAGAAATAAGTAGGAATATAGGCAAACTTTTATGATAGACTGAATAAAAATGGAATATGGATGAGATTGTTAAATTTGGGATTAAATGGAGTATTAGGGGACCTGACTAAATAATATATAAAAATAAATTATTAGTTAGGAAATACAGAGTCAGTAGTAAAATGATGTTGGGGTAAGTCAGGGCTATCCTGCGATAATTATTTTGTTTTAAGCAAAATGGAATTAGTAATAGAGGGTTTAACAAGAGGTATAATTATACTCTTAATAAGTGATGAGAGAGATTATGTATTACAATATCATTTTTGATGATAATGTTTTCTATATGCAGAAAGCAGGAAAGATATGGGAATACTTATGAAAACTTATGCTACAGTAGCTAAAGAAATGTGAATTAGATTTAGTAAAGAAATTCCAGAAGTGTTATTGATAAATCTTGGAAAAAAATAAAGCAAAAAATTTATTTTGGAGAGCATAAACATGAATATAATATATAAATATAATTTTTCAGAATCTTTTTGACAAACAAAAGAACTATTTAGTTGATTGGTTAGTAAAATTGATAAATAAGGCATAAAAAAAAAACTTTGATAAAGAAATTAAAATTGTTAGCAAGTAGTAGGTGTAAGGTAGCTAGAATTATATCAAAGAAAATTGCAGTATCAGATTTATTGTGTTAGTAAAAGGTTTATACTATAGAAAGAAATCAATGCTAAGTAAAATGGTAGTCTTTGAAAGTAAATATGTCAGTGGCTAATAAAGCAATTAAAAGAAGGATGGGATGATCAAGTTTCATACATGAAGTATACAAAAGTTTAGTTGAAAATATTTGTTAGATAGCATTAAGTAGTGAAGATAGTTTTTAATTAAACTTTTAGTAAAGATTAAATGATAAAATTAACGATAAAGGTAATAGTATATGCTAAATAAGCGGATAAAAAATATACATTAATTTACTTCTATAAATATGAGATGAATGTAGTAAGAAATTATTGAGTGTTATAGCAGTTAAGACTGGAACAGGAGAATACTTTCCAAAAAATAAAGAAGTGGAGAGCAAGTATGGAGAATAAAAAGAATTTGAATGATATATATATAAATCTAATAAAATATTCATTATAGATTAATTATTGTATGAATGATTATACAGCAAAATAATAATAGTGACAATAAATATTACTAATTTGCAAAGCACTTTTAATTAATTTTATATCCGTTTACAACTAGAAATCTTTTAAATTTGGTGGATATTCCAATATTCATCAATTTTAACATTCACACTTAGTCTATTAATTAAAGATTTCTTATGTTTAATGATCAAAATTACTTCTTTGATTTTTCTTTTATTAAGGCTTTTTTCCATTTGAAGAATTCTAATGTTTTTCAGGTCAAAAGTCTCTAACTTACATTATATGTTTTTCATGATTAAAAAAACAGATGCTTTTATTAAATTATTGTTCTTTTATTTTTTATACATTTAAGTAAAGGTTGATGCTCTTTTACTCATTTCTCAATACTATACTCTGATTCATCTTTGAATGAAGTTTGCATACACAATATTTCTTTTTGATTCAAAGATATCACAATTTTTAAATTAATCATCAATTTATTAATATTAGGTAAAACATAAAATAAAATGCTATATAACATTTAATTAAATTTAGTTTAAGAATTTGAATCATATGCAATAGGATATTTATCTTTTTATAATTATTTTTTTCTGTTTTAAATTGTTACATAAATTTTGTTATACTTTAAGTCAATTTTTAAAATAATAATTTAAAGAAGTAAGAAATTAATGATAAAAAATGAATACGTACTTTATATGTTTTAAATACTCATGTTGAATTTATTAAAAATATGTATGTAAATTTATACAATATTTTACTTTGTGTTGCACCAAATTTTAATAGATTGGTGAAATAATTTTAAAAAATATGATATCTTTGTCACTAAAAAGTAATATTGTGTATCAAATTACATGCAAATGCAAAGCTTCATACATAGGTAAACCAATGTGTAATATTGAGAAATGATTAAGTGAACATCAATGTTTATATAAATGTTTAAAAAATAGAAGTAATAATGATTTAATAACAGCATCTGTTTTCATTGTTTATGAAAAAATATATAATTTTGCTTTCAATTTGTTTTGGAAAACACTACAATATCAAAAGAAATCACAATAAACAAAAAATCAAAGATTTAATCTTGATAATAGGAATATGAAATATTTAATTAATAGATTGATTTCAAGTGTTAATACTCAGAAATCTTGGAATAACACACAATAGAATCCATTTATATTATTTTAAAATGTTTTTCAGTTGAAAGTGGTATTACAAATAACTGAAAATACTGTTTTTATAATGCTTATTAATATTTATTATCCCAGTTAATACTTTATAGATAGAGATGTATTATAACTGTTCAAAATGTACAGCTCACACAAATATCATCTAAGGGCAATCCACATATTTAATACAAATTCTGATGTCACAGAATAAACATTTTCTTTTTTTATAGCCTGCTAAGATCAGCTAGACACATGAGACTAGTTATATCATATTCTAATTAAATTATTGATTGCAAAATAGTGACAAATGCTACAGATAATTAAACACTATAATTTATTTACATATATACAATTTTACAATACACATAATAGCATAAATTGATTATACTATCAATTTATAAACAAGTAATTGTGATTAGTCATTTATGGCTTCAATAATTAAGTTTCTGTACAGATAATATAAGGTATAATACAATATAATACTTTCTTAATTATTTCTGAACAAATATAAACTTGCTGCATTGATTATGGTCACAACTACTGATTGTTACAGTTTTAAGATTTAATAAATATATAGTTTGAGGATACTCTAAATTCATTAACTATTTAAAGAACTAGATTACTATAAATACATTCAGACTATAATACAAGTAATTAACTAAACACTATATGTGTAAATGTAAGAAGCAAGATCTGCGTTACATTATTTATGAATAAATAAATACATGTGAGTTAGGAATTTGCTATACATGAGGAATTTTCATCTATTATATAGTATGTAAGAGTGACCAGAATTCACAAATGGTATCATTCAAGATATATAAAAATAGGGCAGATGATATATGGTAGGAATTTCCATCAACTGTATACTTCTGCTATAAAGAAAATAATGAATGCATGTGACCAGCTATCACAAATGATATTACAATCATTTATGAATAAATAAGACACATACTAATATGTCTCTCATCTATAAACAAAACAGCCTGAAATAAAGTTACAGCAGCTTACATACATCAATACGTACAATTATCTTTCCCCCAAAACTGTAAGTTATAAAAGATAATACAAAAGGCAATTTAAATTTATTCTGTTAATGCAACCTGTTTTATATTTGCAGGAAGTGGAAATGACATGTTTTAAAATACTAAGTTTTTTTTATAAGCATGGTCAAGGATTGTGATAACAAAAAGTTATTCACTTTATAGAAAAATGTATTTTTGGCTATTATATTTACATCAAATGAATTGTGATGTGATTAAAACATAAAATAGCAATCCCTTGTCATATTAGTTATAAACAGATTTCCAAAATCAATAAATAATAGTAAATTATAAAATAGTTTTTATTATAATGAAGATAAATACATAATGTTAATACTAGAAATTTATACAAAGATATTTTTAAAGTTCATATCCATTCTCTTTCATTACTAAGAGTTTGAGATTGGACTTGAGATATTGGTATACTTTTAGTGAATTTTGTTCTTCTATAGCTACAACAGGTATAGGTTTTAATTATAATGATCTAAACTCAACTGGTAGCGTCAGACCATACTTTATTTATTAATTAACAATGGGGTTCATCATATGGCAGTAAACATGTAAAATTTTAGATATATAATGGACACAATGCTGCCTCTACATTAGCAGATGGCTTCTTTTTGTACTTCTCAATGGATCTTCAGCCAAAACTCTGCTGTCTGGCAAGAGTGAAGCAGATTGTGGTTTCTCTACTCCTTCATGGTATTTTTCATCACCAGACACAATAAGTGTATTGAAAGCACAACCAGGAAGGTCAATGCAATAAAATCAATCAAAGTATCTCAGCAATCAATGTAGTTCTGCAATAATCAATGGAAGTAAATCAGCTACCATGAATTATAAACATTATTTATAGTTCTTGGAGTTGGGTTATTAGCAAAATCAGATTCATTATCTGTCATTTCAATCCATTGATCTATTAATGGGAGATAACTTATGAATTCTGTTTTGGTTCTCTGCTTATTTGTCCAATTATGACATTTTTTATCTTTGAAAAGTATTAACAGAAAAATTATATCAAATACTTATCTCCTTAATTAAGTGATCTATTTATAATAATTTTAATTACTTATTCTAAGAATGTCATTTCCACTTTATAATTATAAAATATCTTTACAAATGTTAAAAACACAAATATTTTCTTATTTTTAAAATAAACTTATAACAATACCATATACATTTATCTGTGCATAAAAATTATATATATATAATTTTCATTTATTAAAATTGATGAAATTATTGAATTTTAAATTTCCTTCAAATTTTTAAATTATAAACATGAAGCATATATAAATATCACTTCATATCAGTACAGTCTGCCAAATACCAAACAATAAAGAAATGATTTTATTGGTTAGTAAAATAATACATACATAAAAATTAGTATACAAACAAAAATCCATAATCTCTCATACACAAAATTTTGGTTCATTTAATTTTGCAATTGCTTCCAAGTGCCATTTGGGTCTGGGTTATTAATTTTTCCACAACTAACTTAATTTTTTGGTGGTTCTTTTTTTAGGTATTCTTACTTGTTTGTATCTTAAATTAGTATACACTTCATAATATGAGGTTTTTTTAATAATTTCCTGACAAGTTATGTTTTTACCTAGTTGGGTAAAACTATATTTATAATTTACTATCAACATGTATAGTATTATGAGGCAGCTTTCCCTTAGTTTTATATATTTTATTACTAATATAGGCAGTGTTATGGAATATTTACAAAATTTTCTAATTTGGCCATTCCACATTCTTTGAGCTTTATCAATCACATTGCTCAGAATTTCATTATACCTATAAAATTTTATATCCTACTTTTTATTTATTATGTAGATATCAATACTATGACAAAAGAAATTCTGAAAATAGCTAGAAAAATCTATACTCTACCATTCTTCATATGTCACAAAGTTTCTTTTTACATATAAAAGTTTCCTATCGTTTTTTCTTTTTCTTATTTCAGGTACAAATAATACTTATCCTGTTTTCCTGATATAATTTGTATACTCTGATTTTCATATAATAATTCTTTCTAGTTAAGATCTACTTATTTACTTCTTCCTCTACATTATCTTTTATAACTATGCCACTTTTGTGACTTCTATTCTATCATTCTTATAATTATCTTCAATCTCATTAACATTTCCTTTTACTATCTTTATTTCTTGTTCTACTCTTTTATTTTATCTTAGTCTTTCTTTGAATGTTTCTACTGCATTCTGAGTTTATTCTAACTTATCCATTAATTCCTGATCATTTCTTTTATTTCTTGTTGACTTTGATTTATTCTTTTCTTCAATATGTGTTCTGTTCTCTCCATTAAATCCTGTTGATTTTGAAAAAAAAATTGTATCATTGCCTCCTGGCTTTGTATGAAAACATTAACAAGCATTTGAATTTCTGTGGGGTTGGCAATTTCCATATTGGAATAAAAAAGAACACACAAAGTAAAACTTTTTTATTTTATAAAATTAAATTCAAATTTCTGCTTTTAACACTAATTCATGATTATTACTTGATTTTGATTATCTACTACACTTCACCACATCTTATATGAGTACATGCCAATTCTACACAAATGTTCTTTGTCATCCATGTCCTTTGATGATATTTCCTCCTTTTAAATGTTCTATAGTGTCCAATTAACACAAAAATGGTCTTGTATATATATATGTGTGTGTGCGTTATAGGAGATGTTACAAATATATGTTTTCTTACACTTATTTGCAGCCAATATTAAATATCACAAATTAAATAAAATAATTCTACTTATGTATTATGTTATATGTATATACTTTTTTCTCATTAATAGCAATAATTTATCAAACAAAACTTTTTTTCTTAATAAATATACTTTTGCAATCAACAAGATTACTTTTGTAAATGTGATTTAAAATGAACTTAAATTAAAAATTTCCCCATTCTCTAGTCTAACCTGTCAAGCAAAAATAAAAAAACAAACTTATTTACTATTTTTTTACATCATTAAAGTTTTCCAAATATTTTTCTCTTTTTAAATCAATTTATAATTGAAATTGATCTTTCAATCTTAGGAGTTCATATTTATATCTCAGTCTCCACATTGGTGCACCACTTATTAAAAAAATACTCTTTAACTGTCAAACATGTCCCAATAAACAACTTTTTTTTATAGCTTGATAAGGTCAGTTAGACACATGGGACTCTCTAACATATTATTTTAATTTGCGAAGTGCAAATAGTTGAAAATTGAAATAAATTGAGCTACTACTGAAACTCATTGCACTTGTTAAAATACTCATCCGAAAGCCAGTCAGATAAGATGATAGCCATCTAAACGACAAACAAACTTAAACACACAACAAAGATTTTACAAGAAAAGGGAAGCCACCCTTCTCTCAACTTTTCTTTTTATATATCTAACCAGTCATAAGTATTTAAGTTTGAAAGCTTAAAGCTTTAAATATCTTCATAAACATCTCACTGCACTTCACAAATTAAAATATTATGTACATACTACTGCTTGTTATGTATTCTTAAAAAAATGGTTCTCATCTGATCCTTCGTGTCAGCCACTAGAGGTGCGATTTCTAACCAAAAAACACATTAATATAACATTCCCGGGCTAGCGATTCTTTATTAATATTGACTTTTTTTTGTTTGTTTACAAAGTTTACTTTCTTTCGTTTCTGAATTATTTTTCCCAAATAATATTTTTGATGATGTGATAATAATAGTTGTTTTTTTTTATTTATTTTTTTTTACCAAAGAGTCTTTTTTGGTGTGTGTAAAAATAGTATTACTGTTTTTGTAAAATTGGATTGACAAAATTCAAGAGAGAATGGGTTTTTTTGATGGATCTTTAAATAATAATTTACATTACTTTGATAGGTTTACATTTGATTGCCGACAACAATTAGTGGGAGGTTTTTTTTGTGTACGATTAAATAATAATTTACGTTACTTTGATAGGTTTATATTTGATTGCTGACAACAATTATTGGAAGAAGTGTTGGTTTTTTTTTTGTGTGTGTATGTTTAAATAAAAATTAAAACCTTTACTTTTATTGGTTTACATTTGATTGACGACCGATTTGACTTCCTTTCATTTATAAATTATGGTTTTGGTTCTACAAATAAATATTTTTGACAATGGGACAATAATAGTTGTTGTTTGTTTAATTTTTATTGACAAGAGCGGGTGTTGTTTTGGTGTAGATTCAAATAGTAATTTGGGTTACATTTAAATAATAAGTTGCAGTCTTACTTTGATTGGTTTACATTTGATTGCTGACACTAATTATTGGGAGAAGGGGTATTTTTTGTGTGTACGATTGTAGACAACAATTATTGAGAGAAGGGATGTAACCATTTAAATAATAGTAGTTTAGATTACTTTTAGTGGTGGTGTACATTTGATTGCTGACAATAATTAGTGAGAGGGGTGGGTGTTTTGGGGTGATGATTAAATACTAATTTACCTTCCTTTTATTTTACATTTGATTGCCAACAACAATTATTGGGAGCTAAAAAGGTTGTTTTTTTGTGTATGTTTAAATCAAAATTGAAGTTACTTTTATCGGTTATATTTGATTGACAACGGTTTTGACTTTTTTTTTTTTTTTCATTTATAAATTATGGTTTTGGTTTGCTCAAAACCTAATACTGTTGACAATGGGATAATAATAGTTGTTGTGGTTTCTTTCATTTTTATTGACAAGAGCGGGTCTTTTTTTGGTGTATGTTCAAATAGTAATTTGGGTTACATTTAAAAAAATAATCGGTTTACCTTATTTTTAGTGCTTTACATTTGATTGCCAACAACAATTAGTGGGAGGGGTGTTTTTGTTTACGATTAAAGAATAATTGTACGTTCCTTTTATTTTTTACATTTGATTGCCAACAACAATTATTGGGAGAAAGGGTTTTGCGTTTTTTTTTGTTTGTGTGCATGTTTAAATCAAAATTTAAGTTACTTTTATCGGTTACCATTTGATTGAAAAACGATTTGATATTCTTTTTTTTTTCATTTATAAATTATTTGGGTTTTCCCAAATAATATTCGATTTGACAATGGGACAATAATAGTCTAGGTTTCTTTAATTTTGATTGACAAGAGCGGGTCTTTTTCGGTGTACATTCAAATAGTAATTTGGGTTATGTTTAACTAATAATTCACTGTCTTATTTTGATTGTTTTACATTTGATTGCCGACGACTATTAGTGGGAGGGTTTTTTGTTTTTTTCTGTATGATTAAAGAATAATTGACGTTCCTTTTATTTGACTGTTTGATTGCCAATGACAACAATTATTGGGAGAAGAGGGGTTTTTGGGGCTATGTTTAAATAAAAATTTTAGTTACTTCTTTTATTTTACATTTAATTGCCGACGACAACAATTATCGGGAGAAGAAGGGATGTATGTTTAAATAAAAATTGAAGTTACTTCTGACATTTGATGGAGGCCATTTAGAATCCCTCAAACAAGCTTGCCTTTACAAAGTGAACATTTCCGTCAGCAGATGTTTTTTGGATCTCAAATCTGCATATATTTGCCACACAATCCAATCTTTTCTTTCAGAAGCAGGATCTTTTTTTCTTTTTTTCTGCTGTAGAAATATTCTAGTGCCGGCTTCCATTTCTGGAAATTCCCATCTTTTCAAGTTTTCTGTTGTGGGAATTATCCATACTTTTTGTCTCGGAAATTTTCTCACTAAAACATGACTCAAAGTGTGATTTTTAAAATTTTATGCTACTCCACCCTAATCAAAAATTTAGGAGGAATACAAATTTATGAGGAACAATCACGATATTGTTAAAATTGATAAAATGTAACAGTACATCAATTCATCTTAAAAAAAGGCCCGATGAAAATTTAAATAATTTTGACACGATCAAATTAATACACCCACGTACAATATTGTTACATAAAATACATAATGCAGCATTATGATATAGTGTGTGACACAAACAACTATGGCATTTTCTTCCGCTTTTAGCATTGGAAAAAGCCACACCGTTAGCCGCTAAACCGAGTTAACACTCTTTTTAGATTTTATCATAGAAAGAATACTTAACTCCGAGTTAACACTCTACCTTTTAGCATAGAAAATAGACTTAACTCCGAGTTAACAATCTTTCTAGGATTTATTTTAGAAAAAATGCTTAAAGGCTTGGGTGTGGCTGCAGAAACGGCATATTTTTAGAAATTTAGGTAGAAACAGCGCCTCTAGCGGCTGACACGAAAGATCAGATGACAACCAAAAAAACTACTATGTAGTAAATCATAAAATTTTGCATTGTATGTTTATGATTTGGACTCAGTGAAATGTTTGTGAAGATATTTAAAGCTTCAAGCTTTTAAACTTAAATACTTATGACTGGCTTAGATATATAGAAAGAAAAGTTGGGAGAAAGGTGGCTACCCTTTTCTCATAAAATCTTTGTTGTGTGTTTAAGTTTGATTGTCATTTAGATGGCTATCATGTTATCTGATTGGCTGTTGGATGGGTATTTTAATGAGTGCAGTGAGTTTCAGCAGTAGCTCAATTTATTTCAATATTCTAATTAAGTTATTCATTGCAAAATAATAACAAATGTTACAAATAATAATAAACTGAAATTTATTTACATATATATAATTTTAAAACACACAGATTAGCATAAATTGACTTTCCTATCAACTTATAAACAAATTAGTCTGATTAGTTATTTACTTTACTTTTAAAAATCAAAACTTTATTCACATTTTAGAATAGACACAAGAGGAATCAATGACAGCATAAAGCTAGGTGATTAATAAAGTCTTAATGAATATATATAAATATGGTATGTGAACAATCCATATAAAAAAATCAAATATTGCATTAGGGTCATGAAGCACTACACCATACACATAACGTGATTGAAATATAAAGGATGCAAAATCTATATACAAAGTTGATGAATTTTTATAAGACAAAACAAAGTTTTAAAAGGAAATAATGAAAGTAATACATTAAGTCAATAACATAGTTCCAAGAGTTACATAAAAACTTTATGACAGGTAAATTACTTTTAAATATAAAGAGAAAATCCAAATCAAAGGTTACACTAAGGCCTTAAGGCAGTGCATCATATACATCATCTACTACGGATACAGAGGAAGTCAAACCTATATATAAGGTATCCAAATTCCATTGATTAATGATTTGGTTGGCTTAAAGGTAAATGCGAACCATAACAATATGTAAAAGTTAATATATAAAAGGGACTATGAGGAATCGCTAATTAGGATACATAAGTTAATTAATTATAAAGCGTAGATCCAGTGCAAAATATATGTAATAAATATATATGGAATATGAAAGATCTAAATAGTTACAGTTTGTATCATTAGTAGGTAAAAGATGGGATTTATTAACAGATAATATAAGATGTAATATGGTATAATATTTTCTTAATTGTTTCTGAACAAATTTAAACTTACTAAAATCACATTTTTCTTTATTTTGCCGTAATATCATATAAATACAATTTATTCAAAACACTTCAAACACTTTTTATTTGTATATGTACAAATAAAGAGTTTTGCTAAAAAGTGTTTGAAGTGGTTTGAATAAATTGTACATTTAAACTTACGGTACAGATTAATGGATGCAAGTACTGATTATTACAGTTTTAAAGTTTAATAAATCTAGAGTTTAACGATACTCTACATTCATTAACTATTTAAAGAAATGAACTACTATGATATTTTGTGTTATAATACAGAATTAACTGAACCTATATGTGCAAATATAAGAGGCAATGTCTGCATTACATTATTTATAAATAAATACATGTAAGCTAGGATTACACTATATGATAGGAATATTTGTCTATCATGTACTAATATTAAAGATACTAAACATAAGAGTGGCCAGAAATCACAAATGGTATCATCCAAGATATGTATAAAAAGTAAGCAGAAGATATATGGTAGGAATTTTCATCTAACGTATAATACTGTTATAAGTAAAATAATGAATACAAGTGGCGAGCAATTACAAGTGATATTACAATCATTTATGAATAAATAAAACACATACTAATGCATCTCATCTATAAACAAAACAGCCTGAAATAAAATTGCAGCAGATTACTTATCAATACATACAGTTATCAAAGTGAGTGAAAATTTAATTTAAACAAGTGCTTCTTTTAGAACAGTAAAAATAAAGACTTTTTATTTTAGTCAAGACATTAAAAATGCACTTTTTAAGCCATAAAGTGGTGAGAGATTTTAGGTCAGGCCAGACTGACAGTATCATCTAGTTATCTTTCCATTTATCTATCTACTTACCTATTTATCTATCTATATATATATATATCATTAAAAACAATTCAACACTTAGATAATCCCAATTTCAATAACAATCAACAATTTCAAACTGTTGTCAAGACAACTACTTTTACCTGTTTAAAAATATTTAATTAAACTTTTTGTCTCAATAATTTTAATCTCTGTTGTTAAGTTACAATCTTTAGTGTGTATATAAATATAGTCGACCATTGATAAAATTGGGATTCCATAAGGGATTCCATTTTCATTTTTAAAAGGCGTTTGCCTTGAAAAGAGTGTGAAATTGTTGATTGTTATTGATATTGGGATTGTCTATGTATTGATTGATTTTTAATGATTAATTACAAATCCATTTAGCCTTGAGCATTATGACTCTTATATAAATATTATACAGAAAATCTTCATGTCTGAAGTTAAAAATGTGTCACTGTACATTTTACAATCATAACAATTTTTTATATAAATTCCAATTTCGTTATCAGGACAAGTCATGTCAGGATCTTGTCATGAATAATAACTGCATAATGCTAGTAACCATGCAACCCTCTCAAGAGTCACATATGCCATTACAAATTATATTTTTTCCTATTAAAAATCAATACACTCATTTCAATTCCACCCTGAGAGTATATAAAAATAAGAAATACAACTCATCTATAAATACATTGCATATTCTATAATTTATATAATTCCAATTCAGAAGACATCAATTTTCTAATAATAATAATAATAATAATAATTCTGCGGTCCTGTTGTGCGTGAGTATAACATGCCAACGAACCTCTAAATAAAAAACTTTTTAAAAACTCAGAAAACTCAAAGGTAATTCTTTTTTTTTAACTTTAACAAAAAGTATTTCAAACATAAGTTTAAAAAAAATTGCAATTAAAAAAAAAATTAACAATAGAAAAAAAAAACGTAAATACACAGACTGAAAAACGTCAAGAATAAATCAAACATGGCGGCGGCACAGCTAAAAAATTCAAACGTAAATGGTGCCAATATAAACGCCAACGATGGAAACATAAATAATAGTTTAAAGACTTATGCTAATGTAACAAAAGCTACTTTGCAAAATAAAGTTATAACAACTCACTCAAACTCGATTGCAGCTAGTAGATTTCGAAGAGTAACCAATGATGATATGAACGAACTAAATCTAGTTTATGAAAACAACTCTGAGCCCCCATCGACTATTTGGTCTCAGGAAGAATTAAGAACAATTAGCACTGAATTTAATAACACAATACCGAACAAGCTTTTCAACACGTTAAAATTTTTTTTTCAAACAGATCGATTGTCCTAGCTACAACTGATAAAAACCTAACGCTTTACAAATTCCCAAGAGAAAAGTTATATGAAGCCATAACAGAAAATGGGAGTTGGGAAACAATCTCAAGCATAGGGGAACACCACAATTCAAGATACCTAGCATTAGAATTCTTTGAAGACTGTCAAAAAAATAATTTTTTTACTCAAATCAAAACAATAGGAAATTATGCTTTAATAGTAGTAGATCCAAACCTTAAAAACTTTATTACAGGCATGATAAAAAATACTTATTTTGGCTATAATATAAATGACTTTCAAAGTATGATGAAAGCGTTTGGCAAAGTATTATATTTAAAACCCATTTTACGTACTGATACACTGATTCCAGTATGCAGTAACAGTTTTACTTTTAAAATCAAGCTTAATGAATCAATAGTTCCAGAGAATATCCCCACACAAGTCATAGATCAGGAAGCAATTTTAAATATATATATATAAGGGGCTTAGGACCACAATGCTTCATCTGTGGTGAGCGGGGTCACCTTGCAGCAAACTGTAGCAAAAATAAAAAAGAAAAAAATATCACAGACAAAAGCAAACCCCAATTAACTACAAACAACAAACAACCAATCCAAACATCTATTCAAGAAAAAATGGAAACACAAGAGAGCATTAAAAAACAACAATTAGAGGAACTAAACAACAAAAACATAACTGGAGATGATCACATTTTGGATTTAACTGTTAAAACAAAAATAAATGATAAAACACTAAATCAAGAAAGACAACAAAATTATACAATGGAATCGATGGAAAACACCAATAAAATAGATAGCAATAGCAACGAGGAAACAGCACAAACACAGAACATACAAAGAACAAGAATTATAAATAAAACTTCTGAAGCTATTATGGATTTAACTACACCATGCCTTCCCCAAATACAAAAAAATACCACACCTCCAAATAGAAAACCAGGCCGGCCACCAAAAAAGAATAGGACAGCCAAGAAAGCTAAAATTGAAGAAAAAAATAGTGACACAACAATACAAGATAACCGTTCAGATAACTCAATGGATGAGGAAACAGAACAAAATTATGAAGACACTATAAAACAACTTTTTCTCAATTCAAAACCTGAACATAAATATAACCACCAAACACCAATTCAATGAAGTTAAAAATTGGCGCATTGAATGTTAGGGGTTTAAACTCAACCCAAAAAATTACAAAGCTTAAACAATGGGTTTCACTTACACAACCGCATATACTCAGATTAATGGAGACAAAAATCTATGCCGGATCACAAATTGACCCAGCAAAATATTTAACCAAAGAAGGTTTCTGTGCCTGTTCCAGAGACTCTTCATCACCTTCTGCAGGCACAAGCATTCTTATTTCAACAAACTGCCCTTTCACAGCTTTCAAAATTATATTCATAGATGCTAATTTACTAATTACAACCTTTCAACATAAAACTATAAACCTCAATATAATTTTGGTCTACCTGCCTATTCAAGATAACCGAATTAACACTATAATAATGAACATCAACTCCATACTTGCAAGTACAGCAAACCCAACAATATTGATTGGTGATTGCAACATGTCATATCAGAAATTCATAGAAAAATGGCTTCACCGAATATCTATACCACTGATGAGTGGTGAAGGCTTCCTACCGATGAATACAATATCTTTCCACAATGGTCATCACACATCACTCATCGATCTATGCTTCTACTCCCCAATGCTGCACCACCAAATATCAATAAAATTAACCCCCTCAGCATTCTCGGACCATTCAGCACAAATAGTATCATTAAACCTTACGCAAATGCAGACATCACTTCTCCCACTAACAAAAACAATCAGAGTACTACTTCCAACAACCACACCAGAATTTGTTTTCTCAGAAACATACATAATGCTAAACAAAATAAAAGATATGAATCTCAACCCCATACAACAATATCTGGCATACATAAACATTCTATCATTCAATATCTCACATGTGACAAAAAATCAACCACCACCATCCAAATTGTTGACACTCGCAAATGAAATTCATAAACGAATAACCATGATTGTGCCATCACACCAAACGCAGTGGTATATTCATGGTCTAACAAGTACATACAACAAAACATGTGAAACACTAAAAGAATATTTAAGAATCAAAAAAAAGCAAAATATGCATAACCCAACCACATACATGGACCAGAGCATACATTAAATGGACACTGGGAAACCCACCAATCATCAAAGTTCCAATGGCAATAAAAACAAAGGATGGCACATATACAGGACACAATATGATCCTTCCTATCTTTGAGCATTTTAAAACCAAACTGCAGTCTAAAACACCACTTAAATTACACTCCAAGCTATTTGGACCAGCAGAAACACAAAAACCTTTCACAACAAAGGACTTCCTGACAAAACTAAATACAATACCAAATGCATGCCATCCAGGAAGTCCTGGAATACCATTATTTATACTAAAACACCTAAGTAAATACACAGCACAATATCTATGCAACCTAGCAAACCACCTATCTCAAGAAATTCAGGATGTGGAGGGAGTTCATCCCATTGCAATAGTGCCATTCAACAAAAAAGCAAAAACTACCCCATCCCTCACAGAGCTCAGACCAATTTCCATGGAATCTTTGCCAATAAAAATTCTTGGAAAAATAATAAAAGAAACAATAGAACCACATATAATGCCACTGATATCAGAAGTTCAATTTGCCAAAAGAAACTCCTCCACAATTCAAGCAGCATCATTATTTAAAGCAATCCTGGATTCAACAAGACAGAAAAAAAAATACAGTCCAATAGCAATTCAACTAGATATCGAGGGAGCTTTTGATGGAGTAGACATTTCCATATTGCTAGAAATGCTTGGAAACACATCTATCCCCAAGACACATCTGTACATCATTGCAAACCTACTTCTCAACAGAGAAATACACATAACGTTAAATGGAAGAAATTCTCCATCATTTGTTCCTACCCAATCCATATCCCAAGGCTCTCCTCTCAGTTCACTATTATTTATTCTATATATTAACCCTTTAATAGAAAAAATCCAAAAAACATTTACTGGCATTCAAGTACCTGGCACTACACAATATATAGCTTGCTTGGCTTATATGGACGACATCACAGTCTTTCTCAATTCAAAAAAACAATTACCGCAATTACAAAAAATTCTTAAAGAATATACGCAACAATACAAATTGAAGGTTAATCCAGAAAAGTCTACTGCTTGGTCCATGTTTACTGGAAAACCATGCACGTCCATTTACAAAGCAAAACCAACCCGTTTTTTAGGATTCCCGTTTCATCTGGGAATAACCGGAATGAGGTGTTCAATACAAAATAGATTAAAAGAAGAAGCACAACGCATTGTCACCTCCCTATCAAAAACATATCTCTCCATATATTCTAAAGTCCAGCTAATAAACCAACTTATAATGACAAAAATAACATATTATTTACCAATAATAAAATTCTCAAAAGGTTTCAAAGCAAGGATTAAAACCATCTGCAACCAACTTCTATGGTCAAGAAAAGTGGTTGCAATATCAACAAAAAGACTAAATCAACCCCTTATTAAAAATGGTTTGGGTTTGCACAACATTGACATTTTTTATGCACAAAAATTAAGTAATCTAGTAATTTCCATTACAAACCAATTTCCAAAACTTAAATGCTTAATTCAAATTACTCCAACGGACAAACCACCCCCAACAGGTCTATATATATCATCAATCATCCATCAATATAAAACAACTTTTAACAGAACAGAGCAATATACACACAAATATTCATATTGGAACATTCACGAACAAATTCAACAGGAAAGAGACCTAAATAACAATAACACAATACTCGGAATAAACAACAGAAAACTACTACATGAATACAAAAAGTGGTCACTAGAACCCAAATTTTTTGATTTCATTCTAAAAATAAATCTTATCACAATGCCAACATCATACTTCTTGCACCATAAAAGGATGTATATTTCAATAGACCCTTTTTGTGGACTATGCCACAAGGCTGAAGAGACCCTACAACACCTATTGTATCAATGTACTGCATTACACAATGTAAGAACAATGATGAGTGCAATATACCATCAGCAAAACATGACCATTGATCAAATAATTAAGGGTTTTAAAGGCAGATCAACACCCAACATTAGAGCAGCAACCTTTGTATTATATGCTTTTTGGTGTACCAGGTGTACCTATCTAATGGGCAACAACCCCAGAAGGCATCCGTCCACCTTCTACAACAAATTAAACCAGATACATAATAGAGACAAAATAATAGCAAATCCCCATATTTACGCAGCTACATGGTCTCTTATCAAACAACAATCAATGCTATAAGCACTAAAAAATTCAAGAACACTGAAAATTCAATAACATTAAAACACCGAAATAAAAAAGACAATTTTTTCCTCTCTCTACAATTAATAATTTTTTATGTAAGAATTAGATTACTTTTTATTGAAAACATGAACTGAAGACTATAAAAATGCTTGTATACAAAACCAATGGTAAAACCACTGTTAAAAATCAATGTAAAATCTATGTAAAAAACTATGTATTTCTTTGATTAATAAACTTCCTTTTTTGAAACATAATAATAATAATAATAATAACAATAATAATAATAATAGGGATATGCGCATGCGCGTGTATGCCTAAGTCATCAAGAATGAAGGTCTTATTAATAATCTTTTTTTTCTCCATATTCTAATCGTTTTCACACTCAAAAACTGTGATATATAACTGTGATAGACAAAGACAGCGATGGCTGATTACTGAACAATTGTTTTCTAGCAAAAAGTAAGTAATATGGTCATTCATAACCAAAAATAAATTCTAATGTCATAAACAAGCATGGTGTTGCGTCAAGAAGCGAACGACGTAAATTGCACTTAAACAAACGGCGATAAAATGAAAATTGTGATTAACGCAAAAACATACATGAATGTAACAAAAATAAACCAGCAGCCTCACAGCATCGAAAAAAGTCCAGCATTACCACAGACAGCAAGATTTAGGAAGGTAAATCAAGCTGACATAAATAATTTAAACCTCATAGAAAACAATAATGAAGAGCCCTCCCCAACGATATGGAATCAAGATGAACTGCAAGAAATAAACATTAATTTCAACAGCACCATCCCCAAAAAATTATTCGCAACTTTCCAAAAATTTTTTCACCGATAGGAATTTAACACTTTATAAATTTCCCAGAGAGCTTCTTTATGAAGAGCTGACAGCAACAGCAATGTGGGATACAGTCTCTAGTATTGGAGACCATCCAACTCGCGATATGTTGCAATTCAGTTTTTTGATGAACATCAGTGTGCAAGATTTCAAACTAAAGTAAAAACTTTGGGAAGCTATGCGCTAATAATAGTCGATCAAAGCTTGCAAAACTATTGTAATGGAATAATTAAAAACACTTACTTCGGATATACCATTCAGGATTTTCAAAAATTAATACAGTCATTTGGCAAAGCTATTTATATAAAACAAATCTACCTATCTACACCCCCATCCCGGTTTTCAGCAACAACTTTCATTTCAAAATAAAGTTGAATGACCGTGTAAACCAGGCGGATATTCCAACACAAATAATTGACCAGAATGAAATACTGACCATTCACATAAAAGGATTAAGGCAGAGATGTTTTGCATGCAGTGAAACCAGATACTTAGCAATCGATTGCAACACCAAAATCAACCAGAAAAACCAACCGAGCTTTGAAGATCAACCAAAAGAAGCTCATCAACAGGAATCAAACAGTACAAAACAGATAACAAAAACAACTAATAAACAAGAAAAAATTAATAAAAAATCCAACAGCAATTGAATAATAAAAAAACTGCACACACATTGCCAGCACCTGAAATTCTGGATTTATCAACAAAATCAACCAATAAAATTCAAACCCCCACTGATAAAAAAACAGAAAGTCAAGAGGCTGCAATAAAAAAAACAGTGCACAATCTAAGTCAGCCTACTAAAGATGCTGATGAAAAAGATAATAAAAGAACAAATAAACTCACACAGTAATAGTGATCAAGAAAATATATATATAACACACCAAATACCCAATATTAAAAATAATACAACAATGAAAATTATGGAAGCTATTACCCCAAATATGCCTCAAATCACCAAAGCTGACACAGAACAAAGAAGAAGACCAGGCCACCCACCAAAGAAAACTAGAGGGCCCAAAAAAATCAAAACAATCCAACTTTAGCTTTGCTGATCACAACAATACAACTACAGTGGAAACAGATGAAGATCTGGAAATGGAATATGAGAATGAATGGGAAGAAACACCAGATCTACCCTAATATTTAAATCTCAACCAAAAAACAACATATAATGAAAATAAAAATTGTAACAATCAATGTCAGAGGTTTGAACTCAACCTCAAAAATTAATAAGTTAAAACATTGGATCAAGGATATACAACCACACTTGCTTGGTATACTTGAGACAAAAATTTATGCTGGATCACAAACTGACCCAGCCAAACATTTAAATATGGAAAGTTTCTGTGCATGCTCCAGAGACTCTTCCTCTCAACTCAGCTGACACTGGACTCATAATTGCTAGAAATTGCCCATTGACAACATTCACAATAATTCACATTGACATGAACTTATTAATTGCAACCTTCAACCAAAAAAGCATAACAATAAATCTGGTTTTTGTATATATGCCTTTACAGGATAAAAAAATAGATACCATAATTGCAAACATTAATTCAAGGTTAGCTACAACTTCAAACCCAACCGTCTTAATTGGAGATTTTAATTTAAAATATCAGGAATTTACCCAACATTGGCTTCACAGAATAAACATACCACTAATGAGTGGCTAAGGTTTTTTGCCAGATAATGCCATCTCTTTCCACAATAATCACTTCTCTTCACTTATTGATCTGTGCTTTTATTCTCCAATGCTTCACCACCTTATTGAAATAAAACTAACTCCCTCAACTTTTTCCGATCACTCAGCTCAAATAGTCACAATTGACTGTGCCCATATTCAAATATCACTCTTTCCACTTACAAGAACAATAAGAGTTTTACTCCCAGAAATAACCCCTGAATTTCTGTTCTCTGAGACCTACATAATGCTAAACAAAATCAAAGATATGACTTTGAACCCAGTCCAGAAATATCTAGCATTTATGGGAATGTTGTCCTTTAACATCAACCATATAACAAAAAAACAACCTCCACCATCAAGAGTTTTGTTTCTGGCAGATCAGTTGCACCAGAGAATAATCATGATTAACCCATCACACTGCATCCAGCAGTATATATTCAAGCTTACACATGCATACAATAAAGCATGTGATGAACTCAAAAGCTATCTGAAGATAAAGAAAAGCAAGGTATGCCTATCCAGGCCACACACTTGGACAAGAGATTATATAAGATGGGCACTGGGGAACCAACCAGATGTAAAAGTGCCAATGGCACTATATATAAATAGTGGAACATATGCAGGACACTATGATTATGCCAATTTTTGAATATTTTAAGGAGAAATTACAAGAAAAACAACCATATAAAATACCACATAATCTGTTTGGCCCACCAGAGACAAAAACCCCATTCACAAAAGATCTATTCACAACAAAACTGAATACTATTCGAAATGCTTGCCATCAAGCTAGTCCTGGAGTCTTATTGTTTGTATTGAAACATCTAAGTAAATTCACAACAGAATATTTGTGTCAGTTAGCAAACCATCTAGTGCAACAAATTCAACCCATGGAGGGTGTCTATCCAATAACCATAGTACCCTATAATAAAAAGAAAGCAATTATCCCACCTATTACAGACCTCCGGCCAATATCAATGGGACCTTTGCCAATCAAAATTATGGAGAAAATTATTAAAAGATGAAATTGAACCATATATAATGCCACTTATCTCCGAAGCACAATATGCAAAGAAAAACTCTTCAACAACAGAAGAAGCCTTATTCTTCAAAGCAATTCTAGCCACAGTAAAACAGTGGAAAAAATATGGACCCATTGTCATGCAGCTTGACATAGAAGCTGCATTTGACTCAGTCAATATATACACACTTCTGAAAATGCTAAAAGACACAGAAATTCCTAGAACACACCTATATATAATTGCTAATCTGCTTCTGAACAGAGAGATCCATATAACTTTAAATGCAAGAAACTCACCATCTTTCACACCCACCAAATCTATATCCCAAGGATCCCCTCTTTGTTCACTATTGTTTATATTTTACATCAATCCCCTTATTAAAAGCATACAAAATGCATTTACTGGGATCGAGATACCAGACACAACACAACGCACTACATGCATTGCCTATATGGATGATGTTACAATATTCCTAACATCAAAAAAACAAATTCCGCAACTCCAAAAGATATTGCAAGAATATTCACAAAAATATGAATTAACATTTAATCCGGCAAAAACCACAGCCTGGTCACTATACACTGGAAAACCATGTACATTCAATTTACAAATCAAAACCAAACTCTTTCCTTGGATTCCCATTTCATATGGGAATTGCAGGAATGAGATGCCATATCCAAAATAAACTTAAAGAAGAAGCCACAAAAATTATAAACTCCTTGTTTCACTATATTCCAAAGTACAGTTAATTAACCAGCTTATCACAACCAAAATAACATACTATGTACCAGTTATTTCATTCTCAAAGGGGTTCATTTCAAAAATTAAAACCATATATAATAAACTACTTTGGGCCAGAAAAGCAGTAGCAATTTCCACAAAAAAACTTAGCCAACCTCTAATAAAAAACGGACTTGGCTTGCACAGCATCAATGTTTTTCATATACAGAAGTTAAGGAACTCAATAATCACAATACTTTCCAAATACCCAAAAATTAACCACTTGATAGAAGTTACTCCAACAGATAGACCACCTCCAAAAGGTTCTTTTTTCACTAACATTATATACCAATGCAAAACCACAGACAAGATTCCAGAACAGTATTTGCATAAGTATTCATACTGGGATATTTATGGCTTAATAAACAGAGAAGCAGATACTAATGTTATACAACCTATGCTAGGAATTAACAACAAGAGACTACTCATGGAATATAAAAAATGGGCTCTAGAGCCCAAATACTTTGATTTTATCATAAAAATGAATCTCGTTGCCTTGCCAACAACCCACTTTCTTTATCATAAAAGAATGTATATATCTATTGACCCCTTCTGTGTACTCTGCCATTGAGCAGAAGAGACACTGGACCACTTTATTTATCAATGTGTAGCACTTAACCAAACATGACAGATGATGTGTAACACCTACAAAAAACCGGGTACAATCAATCACATAATAGCTGCTTTTCAGGGAAGATCAATACCTATCATTAGGGCAGCCACATTTGTTCTATATGCATACTGGTGCACCCAATGTACTTTCTTAATTGACAATAACACCAAACGACACCCAGCTACATTTAGCAACAAACTGCTACACATTCGAAATAGAGATAAAATAATAACCAACCCTCACTTATATGCAGCAACATGGTCATTGTTAAAACAACCATCAATGCTGTGAATGCTGCAAAGAAAACTATCATACAACTAACATTCAAAGTAACATGCGGACAAAACTAAATAAGCTTCTTAAACTTTAGAACTCTGATTATTTTTGCTTTTTTATTTTTTATATTGTTATAGTCCATTAACCACAAAGTGTAACCTCTAAATTCATTTATATGTGTTTACCCTAATATCATTCATTGTATGTATAAATTTGAAATTTTTTAGATGTAAAATAATAATAATAATAATAACTAATAATAAGTAATAATAATAATAATAATAATAATAATAATAATCAATAATAATAATATTAATATATACATAATAATAATAATAATAATAATACATAATATATCAATAGTAAATAATAATAATAATAATAATAATAATAATAATAATAATAATAATAATAATAATAATAATAATAATAATAATAATAATAATAATAATAATAATAATAATAATAATAATAATAATAATAATAATAATAATAATAATAATAATAATAATAATAATAATAATAATAATAATAATAATAATAATAATAATAATAATAATAATAATAATAATAATAATAATAATAATAATAATAATAATAAACACATCTTTTTAAAATTCCTATCATTATGTTGGATTTTGATAAAATGCATACTGAATATGTTGTAGCTACTTTGTTTCAAACTATATTTCAAAGCAAATAACTTATTAAATATAGTTTCCTATGTATATAATATTTACAAATATCTCAATGAAACATCATCTTTAGTCTTTTCTTTCAGATTTTCTTATACTTACTTTTGTTAATTAAAGATTTCAATTTTTAATACTAACTTTTTCTAGATAAAATATATTGTTAATTTTTATAATGAACAGATTTAAATGAGCAAACAAAATTTATGATATCAAACAAAGAGAAATATTACATTCATTGATGATACACAGAGTCAAATCCTAACTGTTGTTTTGTCAAAATTAATTCACTTTTAACTGCTGATCTATTAATATTGAGTAAATTTACCAATAGCAAACATAAACAAAATCTAACCATATTTAGAATTTACATTTCTATAGTTTAAAGCTACCCTTTTTTAAAGAATATCTTAATCAATATACTGGATATGTTATATAAAATATTAACATAATAATACCCATTACTTTTTACTATGATAGATTTTAAAAAAAATTATAGTAACAGCTTTCATATATAATAATATTATATTATTTTTCAGGTTGAAACATTACCAGCTATTAATATTTTTTTACTAAAATGTAGAAATTGCTGATAAATTTATAAAATTTCTGAGTAATGATGGAAGGTGGAAATACTTCATGAAAAGCTTGCTAACTTTTACATTGATTAGAGGTTGTAGGAGCATATCTAAATTATCTACCATTGCTACTGTTAAGTCAGGCTTCTAAATTCAATAATGATAAAATAAAATATATATTAATAGAGTAAAACTATAAATTTATCTTTTACAATGTTTATCAACTTAATGAAACCAAAAATATTTATAAATTTGAGTTTTTCTTAATTGGTTTAGACAAGAAAATTCCCACAAACAAAAGAAAATTAAATTATAAAACCAAATCATATTTTGAATGCATTATCAAAAATTTTGGCATGAAAGCTAAACTATGCAGATTATTTTAATGAGATTTTGAAGTTATGCAATTCATGTTTTTTTTTAATATCTTTTTATGCAGATTTTCTTTTATGCAATAAAGAAGTTCATATTTCACTATATTTATTAGATATCAAGAAATTTAAATTATTAATAACTTATTTTGTCTTACTTTTTTTTTCAAAAATATAACTATATTAGCAGCTAACATGAATATGGCCTGAAGCTGTATTTAAAATCTTAACTTGTATGTAAATAACCTACTTATACTAATGAGTAAATAATAATAATAGATATACTTACGTATAAAAATATCACAATAAATATTCAAAAATTTTAAACTTTTAAAATGTATTTTGTTAGATATAACAGAAATAAATAATCTTTTAGATTTTTAAAATAAATAAAGATTTTTATTGATTTTGTGAACTGAAAATAATCTTTCTAATGATAATGTATAATCTTTTTGTTTTGATTGTGATCTAATTTTTTTCATATAGAAACAAAATGTGAACATTTAAAATTTATTTCAGTAGTAAATAAAAAAAGACAAATTTATTGTTTTCTGATAATTAAAAATCAGTTAATCATAGATTTTACATTGATGTGTGAGACAAAAAAAATGTCAGAAAATGCTGAAATCTGAGTTTCCTACAATGAACAACCTCTTAAATTCCAATGAGAGCTAAATAGTTATATGTCTGGATATTGCAAGCTTTATAAACAATTAGTAAAATTATCATCTCAAAGTTTATTTACTGATTACATTGTTGACACAAAACCATTAACACATCACAAGTTGTATTTCTTCTTGTGATGAATCTTATTTCTTACCAGTTTACAAATAAATGCATATTGTCAAATAGCAGTAATGATTAAAATATGTATGAAAAAATGTAAAATTAAATACTGTATTTAATAAAAAAAAGTAAAAAAAGTTTGTCTTGTATTAATTTTTTTCAAATATTTGAAATTTTTTACTAGTCATACTTTATTTTCTTATTTTTTTAATGCAAATTTTAAAGTAATTTTTTCTTGTTGCTTTGTTTTTATGCGACTTTTGAAAATTACAGAACCTATCCCCCATTGTTCAAGGTAAGTCTATTTTTGTGTGATTTTTTTAGTGTGGGTTTTCTGCAGAATCTATCTACTGCATAAAATGAAACCCAATTGTATAACAATTTTAAAGTCATATAAAATTAAAAATAATCCAAGAAATTATCAGCCAAATTACTATTTATTATGTGTACTTTATAAATTGTTTGAAAAATTATATTAATAAGAATTATACATCAATTGAGAACAACTGGATGGATTTATATCAACAAAAAAAAACTGCTATGAAAAAATGAACTATGCACAATAAAAACAGTTTTTAAATAAAAACTGATGCAACCTCTATTGATAATTCTGTTTGAAGAAATGACCTTCTTATAAAAAATATCTTAAATACTTAAAGGTAGGAAAATCATTAATTTACTTAACTATATACTCTCCAGTATGAAGATTCAAGTAACATAAATAATAATCATAGAAAATCACAAAATTTTACATACTGTCTTCTACAAGTTTCAATTCTTTGATCTACTTTCTTTAATTTGTTAATTAATGATCTTCCTATTAATATGTGGAAGTTTATGTATATTGATGTTTTACTTTGATTTCACAAAAGATCTCTTTTTTGGATATAGCAAAGTTTCTTTCTACTAACATATAAAGTTCGGAACAATTTTTTAATGATTGTGTTTACTTTTAAAAAAAATATTCTCAAACTTTTTTAGTTCTTTAAGAATTAGATACTATTTCTGGAAAAGATTTATTTTGCTAGATCAAAGCGATATTTTTTTTTGTATTTTGTTCTGGAAATGTTTTGATTAATACATTAAAGAATGAAAAAGCAACACTTGTAGAAAAAAGTTCTAAAAAAATTGTGATCCAAGCCAGCTCATCTTTTTCTTGTAATAATATATTATAATCTGAATATAATCTTTTTCAACAATATATTACAACACAATCTTATACTCCATGCTGCTTGAATTAACTTTATGTCATGGTTTAACTTTTTTTTTCTATTAAATATTAGATATAAAATTATGCTTTATTAGAAGACTGGATGACAGTAGTTGAGAGTTGTAATTCAAATACTTTACAGGCAGCTCTCTTAATGGTATTATATTCCAATGGAAATACTTTATCCTTGTTTGTAAAAATATTCTTACTAAACTTTTAGAAACACATTAAATATTATCATAAGATGTATTATTGGAATATCCAAGTCTCCTCTCTTCTAATGAGTTTCTATTTCTTTATATTCCTTAATGGGAAAACAGAAGACAAGTTGTCTCATAGATCTTACCAGTAATTCAAAATATAATTCTTCCATCCAATACTTGTCACAAGTCAAGATTTTGCTCATGAATACTCAGCAATTTAAAGTTATGGTGTGAAAAAATTAGCTTATTATGAGCTTCCAAATATTTTTCTTCATATCCAACAATCAGGACAGATAGTTTGGATCTTTCTAGACATCATTTTACTGTCATCAATAGATCCACAATTGGCCAAACACAATCATTGTATTCTATTGATATACTGGACTATTTCCATCATCTAATATTAAGTATTGAATGTCTTTAAATTTTCCAATTACATTCAACTGTTAGTAATAGCACACAGATTAGTATATGCATTGTTTTGAAAAATATTATCTCATTTCTTCTTCATGTGTTTCTGTCTTGAGTAGTGACAGTATTAGATGGTAATCAAACTGGAGCCCTTAGATTCTTGAATATTGAATGTTAAGGTAGGTAATGCTCCAACCAACTGAGCCATCCTTCCAAGAGTGTTATCTTAAAATTCAATACTCAAAAATCTAAGAGTCTAGGTTTGATTCCCATGCTAATACTGTCAATGACCAGGCCAGCAACATCTGAAGAAGAGAGGAGAATAATAACTCTTAAAACATTGTGCATATACTAACCTACATACTATTACTAACAGTTGAATTTAATTGAAAAATTTAAATAAATGTTAATTTTTCTAAAGACATTCAATACTTAATATTAGATAATGGAAATAGTCCATATATAAATATAATTAAAATACCATCATCACAAACTTTTAGGAAAACACAGTCATTATGTTCATTTATTTCAGAAAAGGAATTTAACAGTTTCTGATTAATTCAGTTATAGCTATGTTCAAACTCAAAACTATAAAGAACACAGTTAATAACTATCAAATCTCTGAATTTAGTAGCACAAGTGCATGATTTGATAAATACGTCATTATAAGTATTTCCTGGTTGAAATTTCTAAAGATTTATTTCCGATGTTTATTAATAATTAAATTGTTGAAAAGGCAGATATGAATAAATCTATAAAAAATTTGTATGGCCACAACTTCTATATTGTGAAGTTTAAACCATTAATAAAGTAACAGAATATTAATAATAATAATAATAATAATAATAATAATAATAATAATAATAATAATAATAATAATAATAATAATAATAATAATAATAATAATAATAATAATAATAATAATAATAATAATAATAATAATAATAATAATAATAATAATAATAATAATAATAATAATAATAATAGTAATCAATAGTACCCGTAATGTGTGAGAAAAATGGCAAACAAAATTTCTGATCGTCACTATTAATTAAAAAAAACTATAGATGAATTCAATAGCTTTTAAATATATTTAGCTGATGATACAACCATTTGGACATCACTTATTTCAAAATATTATTATAACCGCGGATGTATTTAATGTTTTCTATAAAAAAAAGTTCTATATGATCGTACCTACAATAAACGAGATATGATTTGACATTTGTTTTTGTTTTTTTTTAATTAAAATTGACTATGACTTTTAATTAATCAGTGAATTTATTCTGTTGGCAAAAAAATATGTTTTCAGTTTAATCTTCTTTATAAGTATTAAAAATTCATTAAACATTGCACTTAATCAAATCATAGATGTTGTTTATTTAGATTTGAAAAAAAAAAAGGATAATATTACATTAGAAAATATAAGCTTATTTTTAAAGAGTAGTTAAAAAAATTAATTATAACAGTAAATAAAGTATGGCTTGGATAATTCTATATTCTTAATTTTATTCTCAAATCCAAAGAGGTGGTTGTGTCAGCCATATATGACAAATCACTTGCAGGTGTTATTATCACATATTTTTTAAACTAATATTTAATTGCTAGTGATGGTAAACTTTTAAGTAGAATAGCATTTGCCGGAGGAAGTCTGGGAAAAAATTTGTATAGGATTTTAGGATTAATTTTCATTTCTAGAAGAGAAAACTTAGCTTTTACAAGATCAGTGTGCATATATATATATATTAATAAATTCTGTTTACACATTTTCCAGTAAAAGCTATTTTTTTTAGATATGAAAAACGTCGAGTTAGAATGTTGTAAGTATTATATATGGGTATATGGATAAATGTATAGCATTTAAAAACAAATTTTTTAACGCACATGCGTATATCCGCACTGAAGTGCAAACAAATCTATATATACATACACGAACAGTCTGCCTTCTTAGACAATAAAACTATTATTTGTAAATTATTATATTTTTTTTGCTATATTATTATTTGTAAATTTTGATTTACTTTTGGTTAATAATGATAATTTTAAAAAGCGTAAATTGTTTATATATAATATTTGTAGCATCCTGATTCGATGTTGTTGTTTTCCTATAATTAATGTTATATTAGACTTTTTAGAAAATAATAATTACTTGGTGTTCATTTATAAATCCAATCAACAATGAAATATAATACTTAAGAAAAGTTTTTATTGGTTTTGACTAATAAATATAATAATCATGCTTATATGCATAAATAAATACGCATCTATAATTATATATACACGTACGTACTTAAACATGCATATATTTATCACTTTCCATTTATATATCAATATATATAAATATTCATTTCATTTATCATTAGCAACTAATTTTAACAAATATCAAATTTAAGTACAGAAGAAAGAAATGAATGAAAATTCAAAAGATAAAGAAAAACAAGTTGGAAATGTGTTTTGCGATGATTATACGAACTCATTTTTTAGTTTATTTATTTGATATCTTGGATGTTGTTTTTACTTAGTCCTACAAAAAACTTTTGTTTTTAAAAACGTAAATAGCTTATTCAATTAAAAATCTCCATCAGTATTCTATTTCAGTTATAAACTTTCACTATTGAGACATTTGAGTTTTATTTAATTGATTAAACAGAATTAATTTGATTTTTTTTTTTTTTTACTTTTAAAGAGAATAAGACATACCACGTATAGTCATCCCACCCCTTCGCCAAAATGCATATTTTTAAAATGTCTTTAAGATCAACTTTATAGCTTAAACGGGATCGGCTTTTTAAATGCTCAAATTTACATTAAAAATATATGAGTGAGAGAGTTGAATATATTCAAAATATACATGTGGACATATGTGTCGATTGTATAGGATGATATGGATAGTTCTAGGGAGCTTGAAAGTCCGAGTTCGAATCCCTTCTAATTACAGTAAGAAGAAATGTCATTTTATTGACGACACTCTCTGTATAATATATTTATAGTAAATATAGATTTTTTCTTCACTTTTTTATTCATCTGTTATAATAGATACTTGTTAAATGTTAATAGAACTGAGGATAATCTTATCGTAGTATGGGTCAGTAAGTAATTTTTTAAAATATATTTTAGATTAAATATTAAGCTATTTAGAATCTTAGTTTGGTGCGTTTTTTTAATTTTTTTTTAATGTTTTGTAGAGATAAACATACTTTTAGCTTTTTCAAAACACTGGTCAGAAACAAAAATATTGTTGAAAACGAATAGCAAAATGAAGTTTATTTTGGTCTCAAAAACACACAAATATGTTATTAGGTTACATATTTTGATGCATGTGAAGTTTGAATATAACAAACAGTAAGAAATAACCATGTTGATGGCCTAGCGGTTACCATAGCTGCCTTTCAAGCAGCTGACCCGGGTTCGCTTCCCGGTCAACGCATTTGACATATATATATATAAAACCAAGAATAAATATTGTGCAATAATAAAATTAAAAAATATAAAATAAACAAAATCTATCACACTTATAATTTATTATGAATAACATATTAAAAATACAGAAATTATATAATTTTAATCTATTCAAGCATTGATTAGCAGAAACAATCAGATAAACTTATAAATACTTCATTTAAGGTTGTTATCGTATTTTTATTTTAATTAGAATTTATATGTAATTTTAAAAGGAAAAAGTTTTAATGTAAAAAAATATAAGTATCAATCATGATAAACATACTATATAGTTTTATAAGTCACAAAATAATCATGAAAATTACAATATTACATATATACTGTTATCACAAAAAATTACCGCAATCATTTGGTTACATAAATGTATCAGTTTTGCACAAACATTTAAACATCATCATCGTCAATAACAATAACTGTTTGATTGCTAAATCTTATTTAAAATATCAAAAGCAAACTGTGTGGTGATAAATTCATTATTTCTATGGTCAAAGTGTTTGAATATGTTTTTATCATAGTAATAAATTATATATTATTATAAGGCAAAATATTAGACTAATTATATAAAAAAATATTATTGGTTAAACAGAAAAAAGTCAATATAAATTATATGGGATTTTTTTTAAAAGAATCATATCAATAATTCAGTTATGATGAAATATGTATTTTAGTGAGCAGGTGGAAGATTAAATGCTGCTGACCACGTTATTAAGCTGTTATGAAAAAAAAGTTTTTTATAAATTCCAGTAAATTCATTTTGTTATATTTATTATTGCTTTACATAAAATATAGTAAAATTCTAGACTTTTTTGATAACTAAGATTTGAATATTTAATATATGCAGAATTCTATATCTCTTTTGTGTTCTGATGAGTTGTGTGAAATCATTTTGCATATAATAAATTGTTTAAATCCCCATAATCTCTAGGAACTTTTAAAATGCTAAATAAAAGAAAATAGTAGTGTGGGTAATTATTAGGAGGAATATGTAAAATTCAACATCTTAGAGATAATATATCCCATCAGTTGAAACAGTTTGGAAATTTTTGTTGTTGATTTATCACTTTATTCAACTGAGAATCAGTTTAGAAATATTTAAGTATTGAGTCCACACAGGCAATGATTATTAAATCATTTATCAAAAATTATAATTCATTTATTTCAGAATCAGAATAAAATTTAGTTGATTGTTATTTAAACTCTAAAATATTGGCAATTTTGAAATTATATTTAAATTAAACAAAAAATATAAATAACTTAACTATGTATATTTATATTTTTTGACATTTTTCTAAGTTTATAGTTATAAAACCAATTTTTATTTAATTTTAATATTTATGGTGTATTTAATGTGGATTATTTATATTCAAATTGACAGCAGATAAATAACTAAGAAATTGTTTTATGATTTTCATTAAACTAATGTTTAGTGGATCATTATGAGTGATGTTTGGTGATATTTAAAGTGTCAGTGAGCCAAAAAATGTGTAGGCCATATTTCCCAAGTTTCTTTAGCATCCAAATTTTAAATCTGCATCTGACTGTAAATGTTACTAAATAACTAGTTCTCTCTTTGTTTTACTAAATTGGAGCAACAACTGGAATCAACTCATGAGGAAAAATAAATTGGATTTATATAGTCAATAGACAAGTATTTGTTATTAAAAGTGGGCTACTAAGAAATATGTACAAATTTCTTAAGTGTACTGGAAGCTTCTTATGCAAGTGTAGTTTGTTTAGGTTCATTCTAGAAATAAAGCTGACATCAGTTGGAAGGGTTTCAGAAGCACTTAACCAGCTATTAGCCAATCAACTATATGCTAACCACTATCTATGTGGACTGACTATGACAAAAATCTTTTAAAATTTGTTCAAATTCTGATTGTGTGGAAAATATAATTATATGTGACTATGGAATATCAATAAGCCTGCATAACAGACCTAAAATTAAGAACTTTTCCTGATATAAAGTTCTGAAATAAACATATGTAAAAGAAATGAATATTTAAACTGCAACAATAAATTGCCATGACAACTTACTGAATGCTAAATAATAAGACTTTTTATTAACCATAATTAATCATACAAAAGTTATTTTGAATTTATGAACTTTGTTTAAATTTTGAAATGAACTTTTTTTCTTAGATATTCACCTAAAAGACTTAATATTTTTTTGGTCATTTATTATTTAAGAAATATTTTATGTTTGACTTAATGAATATTATGCATAGGCTAAGATTAATAATTTTGAATTTATTGAATGAAATATTTTATCATGTTAATTTTAAGTTTAAAGCAAAAAGAACTAATTATGAGATTTAATTTTATATGTAGCCAATTATTTTGAGTCATTTCATAAGAAGCACTAGTTTAGCTCATACAATTTGCTCATTTTTCCAAGTTAAATTCAATCAATTTTGTGATTATATTATTATATAATCTACTTCATAAAAGATTAACTAAAGACTTAATGAATACATATCTCAAAATAAGCTTACAAACTAATTTAAATAAATTAATATTTATCTAGATTAATAACTAGGAATCATTTTACTGAAAAAGAAATCCAGTTATACTATCATATTTATTAAATTATAATATTTTGTCAGGACCAAAGAATATTAAGTGGGGGCTTAGGAATTTATTGGTGACCTATTAAAAATAATATTTGGGTGTGCATTATGACTTTAATTCGAAAAAGTGGACTTGAATTTATTAAATAGACATTTTAAGAATAAATTTATATTAGTATAATATATAGATGTATCATTTATATTTGTATATAACAAAAATGGTATTTAAGCAATTGTAAGAAGTTTTGTATTTTAAGAAATTTATGCCCTTCAGCATATTTATAATATATTTAATAATGATTTGTGTACCTATTTTATATATATTTTTGAAATAATCCCCCAGTTAGTTTAATAATGAGATATGCATTTTAATTGTGCAATTTATGAAAGCATATTGAGATAATAAATAAAAAAAGGTGGGGAATTCAGGTAGATGATGATTGTAAATTTTTATGATCAAAACCAGTGTTATATTCACTTTCTATAATTTTATGCACACATACCTGAGTTGGTTTTGATATGCAGAACCAAGTGACATATAAGTAAAATCAAATGTATTTCTGACATATGATTATGATATGAATTATAATAGAATATAGGAGTAGGCAGAGAAAATGTCATGCAAATATGATTATACCATATTGTAATCCAGACCTTTTTTTTATTGATATACCATTAATTTATTTTATGGGTTTCATAAACATTAGATTATAAAAGTTACTTATAAAACATAACCTTAAAAATAATTGTATGTTAAAAGTTAGATTATAATAGTAATTGAATGGAAATAATAATAAAAGATGTTATTTATTTTGTAGCTTGGAGTTTATTTCATTACTCATCATTTTGTCAATTATATTATCTTATGCTATTGTATAATACAATCACCAGATTATACAAAATTTTAAAGGAGTCTCAAGTCTCTCTGATATCTAAGAGATATACATAAAGATAGTAGTAATGACAGATGACTTTGTAGAAAATTGTGGTTAGAAAACATCTTCAATATACTTTAAATTTCTATATACATCAAATGTGAAAAACATCAAATGAAGACTGGTGTTAATTAGGTAATAATTCTATCACTGACAGAGATAGAAAATTCTAAATTGTGAATCTAATGGCCTCCGCTTGTCCTTGTCATTGATATCAGCCACACCTGCAGATTTTTAAGCTAGCCATTACAACATATATATGTTTGCACTATGATTGTGTTTGAGATCAGGAAAAATGGAAAATACATATCTACAATTCAAAGACTGTTTTTCTTTCAACAAAGTTAAAACAGATAGAATCCAGTTCTCAACTTGTGTGAGAGTGGTGTAGTAAAAATTAGCAAGTTATTTACAAAGACATGAAGATTCAGATTTTGTTACATCTAGATCACCTGAGTGTTTATGCTAGTAATTGATTACATATAGTGAATTTTAAATAAGGGATAAACTGATAAGTAACAAAAATTTAAAATTATATATGTAATTATGTTATTAAAATACTATGCATCTCAATGGTAAAGCATTTAAAATTGAAACTAATGTACTTGTATAAATAAAAATCTTGGAAGTCTGATTATGAATCATATTAATTTAATATTCACATTTCAATAATCAATCTTGTATTAGCTATTGCACATTTTAAAAATACTAATGCATACAGATTTGGTAATAACTATGTATTTAGTGTAGAGGCATCTTCATATTTAGTCAAGTAAGACAGGGATATGTGATTTCATTTTATTGAGAATTATAATATTTCTTGATGTTCAAGACATTTTCTATTTCATGATGTAAATTATTTGAGTAAGAGTTACCATGTAGTTGACATAACATAAATTGATTTATATCAAGATTAGATTGTTAAAATAAAGTCAAACTACTTCTTTTTATGATAAAATTGTAATACTTCTTTTCTTGCAGTGCATTGAACAAATATCGTTCATAAAGCCTTGTAACTTTTTTTACATTTATAAATGAACCAATAGTATCACAAATAATGTGCGCCAGAGTTTTAATTATGCATAACTCTTGCTTTGCAATAGAATATTCAAATTTGGATAATATGGGCTTTTCTGATATTTTTTATAATTGCAATTTTATCGACTGTTCATCATACATCTGATATTCATCACAAATTAATAATATTCAATTTATTTTAAATAACGAAAACGTTATCTTAAAAATAAAAATACATTAAATAAATTACAAATATATAAATTAATATTTTATGATAAAAGTATTTGAGTACTGATAACTTTAAATAAGAAGTAATTTTAACACATCTTGTTAAACATACAAAGTTAAATTTTATAAAATAAATCAAAATCATAAAACTTGAATTTATTTATAAAATATAAGCTGAATAATTTTGCACTTGTGAATTAATAAACATCATTTATGCTTGAAATTATTCAACTTGAGAAAAACCGTTTGACAAGAAATAAGCTAATTTTCGTTCTTGTAATGAATTTGCAATTTACTTTCACTCAAGTGGCTGGATTATAAAATAAATTCAAAATATATATATTGCAATTGGCATACCAATTGACTTTCATTTTTATCGTTTTGAAAACTTTTTTTTTAATAAGATATGATTAATGCTTTACATTTAAGATAAATTATAATTATATAATTGCTGAAAAGATAAAAAAAGATAGAAATCAGTCATTAAAATACTAAAAAGATATTAATAAATATTTTAAAGTAAATATATATATATATAATTTATATTTTCATCACACTTAAGCTTTAATAGCTAATAGATATTAGATGATAGTATGTAATAAATAGCAGTGCTATCCTACACAATATCCCCAGACTAGTTTAAAGATATAGATTTCATCAGTGAGGAGCTTCTGATTCTAGAACAGTTCATTTGAACTTTTAGGATATAATGCACTGTCCTTCTAGTAGCCATTATTTATCTTCATTTATAATCATCATATCATCCCATAAATCAACTTGCTTGTACCATCATGTAGATCTGAAACCAATTCAATATTTATATATTAAAGTGTTCTTAGTTTAATAACCACTATAAGAATCTCTATCCTATGGCCAGAATTGGTATGAGCAGTATAATACTTTTTATCTTCACCCATTTACACCATCTACTCTAAGTTTTAGTAACTAATAGATGCCAGATGATAATGCATAATAAGTCCTCATCCAGTGCTTCTCTATCCAACATTCGCAGACTATGGCTTTCATCAGTGAGAGTTTTTGAATTATGAAATAGAGAATTTGGAATTTTAGGATCTTATTTATCATTTTTAACAGTCATTATTATCTCTCTTTTTAACTAACATGCTATCAGCCTCAAGTAGAGTAAAATGTTTTCATTCTAAGCTAACTTGCTTGTATAGTCATATGGCAATCATATATATATATATATATATATATATAAGCATATGGCAATCATATATATATATAATATAATATAAAAGCATGCTAATAGCTCTAAACAAGTTTATTTTTTATTTTTATGAAAAATGCTAAAAGAGAAAGCATTCAAATCATCTTTATCTAGGATTGTCCCCATCCCCAGACTGATTTTGGGCTATGGCTCTCTTCAGTGAAGAGCTAGGACACCATATTTCAAAAAACAACTCCACCTAAGCATTTATCTAAAAGTTAACTCTTAAGAAGATCTGACATTTTTAGACATCTACAAGTCTTTAAATTCAGCTCTTCAACTGAAATAATGATATGAGTCTGAACTTACCCTATATATATTAATGGGCTTAGTAATTTAATTTAGCCAAAGCCCCCAACAGCAAAATAATAATAGTAATAAAATCAAATATATAAATTATAAAAATTTATTTATTATGCCACAAAATTATTATACTTCTTTTATAAATTATACATTTGATAAATTTTCAATCTTCAAAATATTAAAAAAGATGGAAATTTATTAATTAAATCTTATTTCCTTTTCATCATCATTATCAACCATTATCAATCCACTGCAGGATGAAGGTCTCTCCAAGTTTAATCCATCTTCTCCGATCTTTAGCTTCTCTTCTCCACATCACCCCTACACATTTTCTTATTTCATCCATCCATCTTACATGTGGTCTCCTTCTGGGTCTTTTACAATCTCTTGGAATCCAGTTTAAAATTTCAATTGTCCATCTATTATCATCTTTTCTAGCAGTATGTCCAGCCCAACTCCACTTCAATCTTTTAATTTTTTCAATGAGGTCAGTAACACCTGTTTGTTCTCTTACCCACACATTGCGTTTTCGATCTCTTCTTGTTACTCCCAACATACATCTCTCCATACTCCTTTGAGTGGTCTGAAGTCTCTGTATTTATCTTCTATTAAGTGTCCAAGTCTCAGATCCATAAGTAAGAACTGGTAAAACACATTTGTTAAAAACCTTTCTTTTCAAACACATAGGCATATTTCCTTTTAATATCAAGTTATTTCTACCAAAAGCACTCCAACCAAGTTTAATTCTGTGATTAATTTCCTCTATTATGTTTCCATCTGTATTAATAATCTGACCAAGGTATTTGTAACTCTTAACTTCTAATTCATCATAATCAATCTTTATTTTCATATTTTGAGCAAATCGATTAAACATTACTTTAGTCTTTTTAACATTTATCTTTAGTCCTACTTTCCTACTTTCATCTGATAACTCCTGCAACATTTCCTGCAGCTCGGAAGCATTATTTGCAAAAACAACTACATCATCTGCGAAATCTAAATGACTTAAATAATCTCCATTTACTTTCACTCCTTTAGTTTCCCATTTTAATCCACAAAATACTTCTTGCAGCACTGCTGTAAAAAGTTTTGGAGATATGGAGTCACCTTGTCTTACACCTTTCTCAATGTTGACTTTCCCAGTATCATTATGTAATCTAATTGTTGCTGTTGCATTTTTATAAATATTCTTTAAAATATGACAATATCCTGGATCTATACCTTGATGATCCAATGCTTTAATCACTGAAGAAATGTTTATAGAATCAAATGCCTTTTCATAATCTACAAATCCAAAACATAATGACAACTCATATTCATTTGTCCTTTCTATAACTTCTCTCAATACTTGAATATGATCTACTGTATTAAAACCACTTTTAAATCCAGCTTGTTCTCTTGATTGGTGAAAATCCAAGGTTCTCTGTAGACGAGTTGTAATTATCTTGGTAAAAATTTTATATAAAACTGATAAAAGGCTGATAGGTCTGTAATTTCTAATATCTTCTTTATCACCTTTTTTAAATATTAAAATTATTACTGCATTCTTCCAATCATCCGGTACATCTTTATCATTTAGACATTTGGTATATAACTTTGCTAATATTTTTTCTGTTTCTTCACCTGCTTCTTTTAATATATCAATTATAATTCCATCATTACCTGGAGCCTTTCCTTTTTTCATACATTTAATTGCATTTCTCACTTCTTCATTTAAAATTCTGGGCAATTCGGAAGATGTAATAGATATAGGAGGTACTTGTTCTTTATTACTATATAATTCTTGATAAAAATCTTCTACCAATTTCATAACGTCATCCCTCTTTTTAGTAATAATTCCATCTTTTTTCCTTATTGCAGATATAAATTTCCTACCAATACCAAAATGTTGTTTTACATTCTTAAGACTTTTATTTTCTTCTACAGCTTTTCTTGCTAGTTCACAGTTATACTTTCTTATATCATTTTCAACTCTTTTCCACACCATTTTACAAAATTCGAGATATTCAATTCTTTTTAATGCACCATTCTTGCATATCTTCATATTCCTTCTTTTCTTCATAAGTTCTCTAGTCTCAGTAGAAATTTTATTAGTCAATTGCTGCTTTTTTCTACCAGCTATCTTTGTTGCAGTTTTTAAAAGTGTATCAGTTATTTTCATATTAATTTCATTCAAATCTGAATCATGTTCAAAATCTACTAATACTTGAAACCGATTTGTAAGTTCTAATTTAAATTCATTAGAATGTTTCTGAAGATTAGGAATATCAACTGTAAATATAGTTTTTCTTAATAATTTTTGTCTCTCTAGTTTTACATTAACATGTATCTTACCCCTACTAATCGATGATCACTTCCTGTGTTGAATTTATTAAGAACATTACAATCTTGAAATATGTATTTCCTGTTAGTCAAAATATAATCCAATTCTGCTGTACCTTCATTTGGATGCTTCCATGTCCATTTCCTTCTAACATTTTTCTCAAAAAAAGAATTCATAATATAAAGTTTTTCCTTCTCTGCAAACTCCACAAGTCTATGTCCTCTCTCATTTCTATTACCATAACCAAAATTACCTACAACACTTTCATCTTTCATTTGTTTACCAATTCTAGCATTAAAATCTCCCATAACAATTTTAAAATGTTGTTTACTCTGATCAAAAGCCTTTTGTACATCCATATAAAAATCTTCTACTACTTCATCACTGTGAGAACTTGTTGGGGCATAAACCTGAATTATCTGCATTTGATATCTGCTATTAAGTTGTATAACTAATCTTGCCACTCTGTCTGATACACTATCAATCTCCACAATATTGTTCTTCCACTTTTTATTTATAATGAATCCTACTCCACTTGTATTTCCAATATTTGTGCCTTTATAATAGAGCATATGTCCACTTTTTAAATCAATTGTCTCTTCACCTTTTCTTCTAACTTCACAAAGTCCAATAATATCCCATTTAATATAAGAGAGTTCTTCTTCTAATTCTTGAAATCTTCCTTCACTTGAAAGTGATCTGCAGTTGTAAGTACCTAAATAAAAAGTCATCATCAAATGGCAGCCTGGGTCCGCCTCCAGGATATTCTTAGCACCCTCCGCCTTCGGCCACCAACCGCTGCCTTGGTTGGTGACTTTACAGCCTCCTGGGATTAAGGGCCATGCTTTAATTTTGTCTGTCATAATTGTATAATTGGGAAAAATCTTTATTATTTACACAAACATTCATTCTGCCTTATCAGGCACTGAGAAGAAAGACCATGGTGTTTCTTGATCTTAAACTCAGAGGTAAAAAGCCAATAAACTCCCCACGCTGGCTAATGTGTGTTGGTGAGCAGCCCATCCATGTTCGTATACTATATGAATAAACATATAGTAATAACAGCTGCAACGACAAGAACGTATGGAGTGGACATTAGGAATTTGCCCTGCTCGGTTCCTTTAAGGCCTCCAAGAGGAATCAAAGGGTCTATGCACACATGTGGGAGCTTGTATGCACATCTTTTAAACAGACGCAAAATATAAATATAACACAATATTCTTATCATATCTTGGTTTAAATAAAAACAATTTTGTCAAATTTATTAAATTCAAATATGCAGTAAATATAAAAAAGAAATACTATTTATTAATCACATTAATTGGAGTCTTCCATTCACAAGATGTACATACATTTGTATTAGTAGAGCTCATTAATGTAATTTTTTTCAGTCCTTTTTTCATAATGCATTTATATAATACTATTATTGTCAATTGAGTATAAAATTTAAAAAGATGAAGTAGCCTTTTTTTCCTATATACATTTATATTATAAAAGCATTATACAAAGTATTTATTGTAAAATTTACTCTATTAATTGAGTATACTTTATAACAATTAACCATTAAATATAATTTTTAAAATAATCTATTTTTTTAGTTATTCACTTGCTATTGGTTTTCTGAATTATCATAAGTATTCTTTTTCTGCAATAAACTATGCTAATTTTCTTTTTCTTTTTTCTGTAACTTCTTTCTTCCAAAAAGCACTTCAACAATATTTGAAGTGAATCCACATTCTATAAAGCATTGCTGCATTTGCTGAATTATTGTTTGCTTATCTACACATATCACATAATAGAATATTCTAATCTTTAAGTTCAACGAAATTGAAAGTATCCTAAACTCTTATGGCAGAAGTTCAATCATTATATCTAGATAGGTAAATAGATAGATAGATAGATAGATAGATAGATAGATAGATAGATAGATAGATAGATGCATAGATATATAGGTGGATATATATATATATAGGTAGACAGATAGATACACAGATGGACAGATATATAGATAGATATGTATAGATATAGTGTACTGGGCACACCTCTATACTGTTCTAACTTTTGGTATATATATCAAGCATGAAGTGACTGTACCACCTCATGGTGAGATCTCAATAATAATTTTAATAGAAATATGAATTCTACAAGTTAATTTATATGAATACATTATTAATTAGGCAATATATTGAACCATGGTTGATTATTCCATTACCATGGCAAAGGATGTCAAAAGGTTAATCACTGTATACCTTTGAAAGATTGTGAATAATTTACATCTTAAAGTGTCACTCCCAGACAGAGAAATCTCCGATTGAAAGGATATACAATCCCCAATCCATTACATAACATATACTGAAGCAGATGATCTGATGCTCAGATCCTGCTTCACAGCCCACATCCAATCTCCTACCATCTAACTATATTCAAACCCACCTTTACACATGTATATACATAACTAATAATATATATATTTCTTTTGCTTAGTATTATAACATAAATCATGTAAACACGTATGTATTTTAATTTAAAAATATTTTATTTAATAATATTCTCATGTGTATATGGGTGTAAATAATATATATATATATTCTGACCTTGTAATTGTGTGTAGCTCCACTACACATCGGGCTAATCACGTTGAGGGCCATAATCTAACCGCCCCGTTCCCGCATCTCCACTTCCCCCAAAATAAATATAATATAGTGAAAATCACCTAACCGGGTTCTAGCTCTAATAATTAATGAAATATTCAATTAAATGCTTTACTAGCTCAAGTTTCTTAAAATTAACTTAGGTTCTGTTTTAAACTAACTCAAATAAATATTCAGGAATTCATGAGACTAGAAGTGGAAATACGGATGACAAGGTAGATTACATTGAGACAATATCCCACGGGATACCACCTCAATGACATAAGAACACTATCCCCCCTTATACTACTATTACACATAATAACTACATAGTATTCTTATGACTGCCGCAACTTCTAATCACTAAGACTCATTTAACAATTAAAGTATTAATCTTTTATCTCTAATAATAATAATAATAGTAATCATCTAGCTCAAATGAAATAATCTCAGGTTCTTAAATTTATTCATATGTTAATAAACATATGGTAGCAAAATATGATAAGGGATTTTATGTCATAATCTACTACTCTGCAATTAGATTAATAATAAAACAATAATAATCACAATCTTCATTGCTTAATCCAACTAGTACAGCTTTTCTTTCATCGCAAATTTATAACCGTAATAAATTAGTTAATAATCTAATATCCCCTTTTTTTTATCTTTAAGTAATAAAATAAATTAATAAGTGGCAGTGTTTAGATAATCTGATAAATAAAGCAAGTGGCAACTAATAGCATATAATTTAGCAAAATATTATGATAATGGATTGATGACCAGTAACGCAATGCAATTTTATAATTATTTAATTATAAGAACATCAATAAATATTTAAGATTAAACATACTTCTCTATTTATCTTTTGTGCAAACAATCATATACTTAGTTTAATGGTTGTGAACATACCCTGTGAATTCATGCAATGATGTAGAGAAAACAAAACTCAGACACAAGTTTTAATAAACAAATTTTAAAATTTTATTAACATCAATAAAAATAAATAAAACAAACAAATCCATCTACATCTATTTACAAGGGATATCCTCATTTTTCTTTACACTACAATAGCTGAATTATACACATTTATATTTCTTTTATCGTTAATTAAACTTATTATGCCTTTTAAAAGTTATTTATTTATTTCTCATTAGGTTTATCATATCACTTATTTTAACTATTTTATGGGTAACACCATTCTTTACCTTTTAATATTAAAGTTACTGTATTATAAATTATCTATGTGGATAAACATCATTTATAACATCATAATTTTACAATCAATATGGTTTTTAAAAAAAAATTACATTTTCTTGTAACTTTATATAAGTCACTCCGCATATTATTCAAATATTATTATTACTTTAACGTTTGTTCTCCAATGCTCGTAAACTATAATACGTTTATTCCATAAGCCATACTCATGTATAATACTATAACACAGGTTTAATTATCACCTGTTACAGTTTCACATATACTATAATTATTGAATGTTATTGTATTTTTTAAATATGCAATACTTATATTTTTTAAAATATAATTAACAATAAGAAAACGTGAAATTATATTTAATATTTTTGTATATTTCTATTTGGATATACTTTTATAAAATTATAGTTCATTTCTTAAAAGGAATTAAAATAATTCTCTAACTCCTTCCCTTCTTAGGATATCTGCGTCTTTCTTTCAATAATCATAATCTACTCTTCATTAACACTTAACTATTCTTATTCCAAATAATAGCATGACATACATTCTAAAATATCTATTGTTTCCCTTTTAATAGACTTATCATATAACAATGTAGTTGCAAGAAATACAGATAAAGATAGCGAAAGATGTATAGGATATCGGGAAAATAGATAGATAACTTATCCGCAATATACTTCAAAAATGTATGGAACAGTGTGAATAGGTCCGACATTCATTGTCTAATAACCTTGGTGATAAGCATGATGTGGCAGCTATATTTACTCAGCTTTACCAAACATCTAGTACGACTCACAAGAAATATATAAAATACCACTGTCCAAGACAACATGTGTACCAGTCGTAGGGCTTTGTTAACTACACTGATTAACATCTAAAACTACCTATTATTTCACTCCCTGTAGCATCCTAGTTTTTAATACATCCTCTTGGTTTCCGAATCACCACGTACTACCAAGTCACTACCCAAACTATCTCTCGAGATTTTTACTGTATCTAACATCGATAAAGTACTAACTACTTTTTAAAAACAATAAACAAAATTCGCTAATATAAAAACATTTCCCTATTCCATAAGAACAATTTGTCTTGCTTTATTACACTGTAGGTTCAACATCTACGTTTTGTTAAAATAACATTTAAATATCCCAATCGGAAAATTAACAGAAAATATCACATAACCATCGGTTATATTGAACTATATTAATAACACATAAAATGATTATCGTATGCATATTTTTAAAAATCTAATCACATCTCAAAGTGTTTTAGAGTGTTGTTTTCAAAAATGTGTTTTACAACAATAATAACAATAAAACTTTTGCGCTACATTCATTCGATTCTCAGCTGATCTAAATAAATAAAACATACATTATATATCATTAATAATTATAAATGTTACCAAAAACAATCTTTATCTTCTTATCAGAGTTCGTAGTAGGTTTCTTTCTCTTCGAGCATCGCAAATATACAAATTTCCACATACATACAATTTTATTTTAAAATTCAAAATCAAAACATATTATTTCATATAATGTTATATCACGAATTAATGTATTTTGTTTTCCCTATCGCTATCTAAAACTTAATGTTTAACTTAGATTAGTAAAGAAAATAATTCAAACCATAATCACATATTTTTCTGATGGTAAATCTTGGTTAGTCCCATAATATTTATTATTTCTTCTTTTGTCCGAATGTTCTCTTTTATGCTTATTAAAGTTTTAAATAAATTAGTTCATTTAATAAACTGTTTAGACGATCTTTAGTTTTAGTGTTTAATCCAAAATTATTAAAAAACATTTTATTTAGTTATCCCACGAAGCTTTTTAATGTTCTGGCAAATATTACCTCGCACGTTGATGCATCTTTATTTCTAGTTAAACTACAATTATTTAATAATTACGGTACCAATTGCATTTTCCATGGATCCAATATTTTATATTTCTCTTCTATAAAATTTTTTTTTTCTTTAGGAAAGTGTTTTCCTTGGTAAACTTCACTTTCATTCATTATTATTTTATATACACTACTTTCGATCTTTAACTATTTTCTATAGTATTTTCTCAAGTCATCTTAAAAAAAGCAATTCAAACTATTTCAATATTAAAATTCCTTTTGTCCATTTATTCTTATACAAATAATACTTATTTTTATTTTCCATTATCTTCATTAACTTTGCACACAATGTCCTTTCATTGATTTTATATGCATGAAAACAGCTTTCATAGTGATACGCTATATAAACTATATCAACGAATAATATTAACATATTTGGAACATTATAAAATTTACAACTTGGTTTTAAGAATCTATCCATTTTCTATTGAAAACTCCGATTATATTTCGATAGAATCCACTGTCAGGTTACTGTAAAGTTAGTGAAACATTACTATGAAAAACTTTTTTTTAAAACATTTTATTCTAAGATTCTCTTCGGATGATTTTTTAAATTGTCAGTTGGTTTCTTTCAAAGATATTATTAAAATTATCATAAAATTGACTAATAAATTGAAGGAAAAAAAAATTAGAGAGCTTAAAATTTTACCTCTGCTCTGGAGTCAACACATTTTTGTTCTCCCCTGTTTATACAATTAGTTGGCACGATTTTGGTTGTCTGCCAAGATCTATTTTTTTATTGGTCAATCCCTACTTGGATTTATAAACAATTTCTAAAGTTTTAAAATCATGACGTAATAGATTTAAATGTTAACTCATTATTATTTTTAAATCAATTATTATCTATTACAATTTAACTACCTTTAAAACAATTTTGAAACAATAATTAATAAAGGTGTATACTACTTATTTTTATTATGATGTGTGACAATTCCATCCACTTCTATAATATACTATTTAAATATTTTAATTATTAGTATTAATTTAAACCGGTGCTTATACATAGAATATTCCAGACAGTCACGTAGTCATTTCCGGTGTTTAATCTAATTTTATCTGTCTTAATAAATTTGCTACTTATATTATATAAAATAATTATATAAAATTTTGAAAAACAATTTAGAAAAATATAGAATTAGATACAATTCTCACCATCACAATATTTATTATTAAATATATCATATTAATCTTTTACTGCTTAATATAATCTATAATTTTAAATACTATATAATATTAATTTTAAAATTTTTTAGTAATTGACCATTTATAACCATCATTGACCTATAGAAAAGGGCACAATATATATATATATATATGTATATATTTCAGTGTAGGAGATTGTGAATAAATTAATAAAGTTATATTATATATAAGATATCGTATATGAAACTTATTATTTTTTTCATATATAATTTTGTAGCCAGAAATGATGCAATCTTGTTAAAAAGTCTCTCGAAAAACAATTACCCAGGAGATCCCTTAGATAAAAGATTACAAATTTGTAATAATAAAATAAACCCATTAGTGGAAATTGTCCATGCTAGATGGTTTTAAAATCTTAAGATTTATTTTAAAACAATCGTTCGAGAAACTGATAACAAAATTGCATTGTTTCAAACATCTTACTAGATAAGAGTATCCGATCAAACTATTCCAGATGAACCTTAAGTGCTTAAACCACCTCAGGTCCAGCAGTAGTTGCTAAGTTACATCTTCAAAATAAAGTATATATACTGCTGGATTTGAATCCACAAGGGAGGAGACCACTAAATAAATATGTTGTTAGACATACTCCACACCAGTTTTGATTCTCACTCAATGTGCCATGAGTAGGGGAAATTTCGTCTTTTCCCTCCGTTCTAATATGCTGTTCCCATAAACGATGCTCTGCATCCTGTACTGATGAACTTTAGATATTTTTCCAGTGAAAGTGAAATGTGAACTATCAAATAATAATGCTACCCTAGATCTAGTGAAACAATACCAATGGACTGACTCCTAGTAAAATCACTCTTCCAAATAATCAAGGTAAGGAGAACTTTGACCGCTCGTAATTCTTAAATCCTGCCTTCTCTATAATATTTATATTTTAATCATCTATATTAAATGTCTTCAAAATATGTATTTTTATAACTCTATATAACTAATCAATATCAAGCCTCCTATAAAATGTTTTTCTTTTCTTTTATTTCCAAGCGGCAAATAATTTTCATTTAGATTTATGTATTTATATTTTAAAAGAAATGGCAATGATATTCTAAAATTGCAAGCATATAATTCATTTTCATTTTCCCCACCCATCATTTATCAGGTAATTAATTTATAATTTAACCAAAACAAGTCTTATTCGACTTGCCCAGGTGCTCGCGATTTTAGATAAACAAACTAATTATATTTTTATGTTTACTGTAGAAAAACAGATTGACATCTGTTTTTTATATTTTCCTTCCTAAATAATGTGCTATCTCTTATTCTTAAATTATATTATATATGTAAAACCCATCTTAGCTATTACCACCACCCATTTATTTTGTAATAAATTATATATTTTCATAAGGGCATTTATTAACCAAGATTTAGATTTATTAAATGTGTGGGAAGTAATGAATAATATTAAGTAACATAATGTAGGGGGGGGGATCTTAAGATCTTAGTTTTATATTTAAGTAGAATTATTATCCATGTTTGCTTAATAAAGAAGTCATATCATTACGCCAAATATTTCATAATTTATGGGCAATAAATATGTTTAGATAATTTTAATCTTTAGAATTATATTATATTATTAAGTGTTATGTGCATAAAGGCCACTTCGTTTATATATATTCATGCTTCTTTCTCACATGGAGGTATTTGCTAAGTCGAGCCCCATCGTCATTCTCAATGTCCTTGACCCAGGCTGTAAAACCATCCTGGGGACATACTTGGTCTTATGCGCATGCTTTATATGGGAATTGCTCTGGAAAATCCAGCCTGATAAAGACGTAGCCGACCATCCTTCATCTCAATACTGACCCTGCCTAAGTTGCAGAGGAAATTGGTCAACTTCATTCTTAAAATTCATGAAGCACACTCCAGGATCCATAATTGGACCAACCCAATCAGCCGCCATGCATGCACCACCTTTCAGTGTCTTATTAGTCACCCAGAAATAGTCATAAGCCGTAATGAGATGATTTCTTTAAACAGACATATTTCCATTAGTTGACTATACGTATTTATGCGATAGATTTAGTATTGTTTATATAATTATTCATTATCCGTCCTGTGCATTAAGTATTTATAACTCAAATTAATAATAATATGGAATATAACAAAATGTAATATGTTTGTAAAATTATTTTCTTTTTAAATCAAGTAAATGTTCTTTTCATCCCTGGGGGTGTAATAGTATTCCAGTAATGTATTCCAATAGTGCTAATTCATTAAGTCACACATATATATTATTGGCATAGCCACAAATATCACATTATTGTTAAATATGAATCAAATATATATATAATACTTATGAGGCTAATGTCGGATAAATAACCCAACATAATTTTGTTATTAATAAATCGTAAACTATATATATCATCTCTCGAACCATTGTTTTCTTTTAGTTAAGTTAATATCTTAAGTTATTAATGATGCTCAATATGACTAGATGATCTCTGCTAAATACATAATCAATATGCTAGGTCACGAGCCTTCATTGCTCATAAAATATAGCTAGTTGTTAAGTTAGTCTATCATTAAAGTTTAGCCTAGAGTCTTTTTGTGTCTCCGATGATTGATGCTGGTGGTGAGAAGTAAATTAAATCGATGTCATCGGGATTGTTGTTCATAATGTTATAAATCTGGGAAATAGGCAAATAGGGCAGAGTTCATGAGTGTTTCTGACCTGTGTATCTTGCGCATGATTGGATTTGAGGTACTTTTGCCTAGATGCTAGATCTTGTTACGTGAACATACAAATCCGACTGGCACACTACCAACTTTCTTAGGCTTGATAAAGTCATATCCCATTATACTATGCTCAGTCCTCTTTTATCTCAGGTTATATAAAAAGAAATTTTAAAGCTGCTCTCAGAAATATATATATATATATTCTAACCTAGTCTGTTTGCATATTCACTTTCTGGAAATATCATATAAAATAAAAATGGATTAGCTCAGTTACAGATTACATTTATTATAATGCAAATAATTAATAAATAAAATATCTACATTAATATTAAATGTTCCACTAGCTCAAATTCAAAATAAGAATAAGGTTCAGTTTATAAAAAAAATCAATCAATAAATATTTAATATTTCATGAGACTTGGAAGTGAAAATACAAGTGACAAGAAAGATTACATTGAGCCAATATTCCATAGGATACTACCTCAATGGCATAAGAACACTATCCCCCCTATTATTATCTCAAATAATAAACTTATAGTATTCTTACGACTTTAATAAATCCTACTCATTAAGGTTAAACTAATAATTAAATCGTAATCTCTTATTCATCATAATTTAGCTCAATAAAATCTCAGGTCATAAATTTATTCTAAGTTAATTAAAAATTACGGTAGTAAAATATGAGAAGGGATTTTATGTCATAATCTACTACATTTAAATTAATAATAACAAATAATAATAATATTTTTAATTGTATGAACTAATTCTGTATATCTTTTCTTTTCACTATATTTTTATTACCATAATAAAATAATATAATACTATGATATAATATTTTATTTCCATATAATAATGTAATAAATACGTGGTAGCATTCAATAATCTGACATACAAAGGTGTGTGGCAATGGATAGCATATAATTAAATGTACCATTATGATAACTAATTTATGACCATAATATAATGTAAAATATGATTACTTAATTAAGTGAATACCAAGAAAATATTGAATTCTTAAAATAATTCTTTATTTATCTCTATGCAAAATTATATGTTTGTTTCTATTATTCTAGATATATTGTGGTCTCATGCAGTGTAGTGGGAGATATAAACAATCTAGACACACAAATTTTTGAAAACAAAATTAACAAAGTTTATTATTAACAATAAAATAAAATAAACAATTTATTTACAATATTTACATCGGATATCCTCACTTTAAACCGTTTTACATTTTTTATTACTTAGTTATTAAAAAAAATTTAGAATTATTTTATGTCTTCATTCTGACTTTAAACAATAATAATAAAATAATACCATTTTATTTATCTCTTTCTAATTAAACTTATGATAAATTACATTTATTTATTTTTATTAAAAATATATTCTATCCTTAAATATTATTTAATTATACCTTTCTTTCTAAAAAAAAACATCCATAGAAACATACTATGGAAAAACATAAAAATAACATTATCGTGAGTATGGATTTTTTTAAAATTAAACAATTTTCATCTTGCAATGTCAAAAGATGTTACATAAAATATCTATCCAATAACTTATTACCAGATTTGTGGATATCATTGTTTACTATACTATGTTTATTAAATATAACATATTACCATTTAATATTACTTTAGTACTATATAATTGTAATTACCAATACATTCCATATTATTTAATAATTACAAAATTATACCTATGCTTATTATTTATATCGTTTCACTTTATAACATTATATTTTTTTCAAAATATGCAATACTTATTTTAAAACAAAATAAAGCATTCAAAAGTTATTTAACATTTTAAAGAACAATTTTGTTTTACAGACTTTATTCTTAAAATTTTATTTTATTTCCAAAATAAATCCAAAAATATATCTTATGATTCTTTTTTCCTTTTAGGATTCATTGGATTTTCAATTCCAATTTATACAAATTCTACTTTTTCTAAGTAAATGAACTTATCTCATTCAAACAATAGCATATCTTAAACTCTAAATTATCTTTTATTTCTTTTCAAATATATCATATCGAATGATGTAGTTACATTAGAAATCTAGATAGCAAATAGATGTGTAGGATTTGGGAAGATAAACTCAAGTAAATTTATTGCATATATCAAAATGTATCATGGCACAGGGTATCAATAAGAAATAGAGGCATGACCTTTCCTGTCTAATGTCCTCCAATACATCAATGATGTTAAAGATATTTCTCAGCTTTATTGAACATCAATACTTCAAGAAAAATAGACACTGTCCAAAATAAATATACAATTACAGGGCTTTGTTAACTGTATTGCATATACTAAGATTACAAAATATTATCCATATTCCCTAATTACATCCTACCATAATATAATCTCCTGGACTCATGTTTACCATATTACTACCAGGTCACTATCCTATTCTTATTTCCTAAAGATTTATCACATCTTACATCGACAATAATAACTATCTTGCATATTCACAATAATAAATAAAATTCATTTATAATTAGAGCAATCTCACTGATCCACAAAAAAAGTTTACTTACTTCCTTATTCTATATTCTAAAACATATACAAACTAATCAGATAATACTTTGAACATCCAATAATATGAAAGTTTTTTAAAAGAATCACATAAATATTTATTATCATGTTGGGTTATATTACTAGTATAAAATTATAGTGTGCATATTCTCAAAATAAATCATAATCTCATAATTTTTAAAAGTGTTGTATAAAATGTATTTACATATAATTAAACATTTAAACTTTCACACATTATAATTCATAGACAATCTAAAAAGAAAACAAAAATATACATCATAAAATTATCAATATTCATTAACTATTACCAAGTGATATTAGCTTGTTATCACCTATGCAGTCTTCAGTTTTCCATCAATTAGATACATTGCAATACATGAAAATACATTTATACTTTACTTAAATGTTTTTATTTAAACTATTAAATTATTATATTATAGGATTTTAATATTATCAATAAATTAATGTTCATGTTCCTACACTTATAAACTAGAAAATTTACATTTAAAATAAATAGTAATAAATAAAAATCATATTTATATAACTTCAGCTGAAAATGAATGTTTCTTTTTTTATAAGTCCAGATATTCCCATTTTCTTTCTCAAATTTTTTTTTTTTTAAGAAAAAAAAAAGTTTTCTTCAAAAGAATTTTACAATCTCCCCTGTTGCTATGATGACAAATAAGACAATATGTTTCCTGGAGTAGGGGTCATCCAAACTTCCGGCACGAAAATCTCGGGTTTAAAAAAAATGAATAATAAAAAATATTATGTTGTCTTAAAAATTTTGAAAATTAAAGAAAACAATTACCAATCGATTCTGTAATAGTTAATAGAATAATAGTTTATGACTTTTATAGTCCAGAATGATGTTTATTAAAATTATAATACTAAAAATAATCCTGTGAAGCTTCTATACTATAGTATTCCATATTGGCTTAGCTTGAACTATCCGGTTAAATTATTTGTGCACTATAAAATATTTTTATAATTCCACATTTTATTTATTAACATGTTCATTTTTTTATAGGTTTCTTCTTCAAGGAAATTTATTGTTATTTATTACCTATTCAGAGGTTTTTCTTGTCTTAAATTATCAGCTTTTAAAACAATTTTATATACGCGTATTAACCCCCTATATATCTCAGGTTTTTTAAAAAAACATACGCTTTTCTAAAATATTTTCCATGAGTCTTTTCTTAAAATAATTCCTTGTAGATATTTTTAATGTTTCCTTTACAAAGGATATAACATTTACTCTTATAACATGATATTTCTATAAATTTATTATAAAGTATACTTGTCCTTTTGCTTATTAATACTGGACAAGACAATCTTGCTATATAAAATAATGTGTCTTTACTTTAAATCAGCAAACAGTTTTTTTCCAATGAGTTTCCCCATACAATGTCCATAGAATTAATTTATTCATTTGAATAGTCCTCTTGTTCAATATTATTGAAACTACATTAATAAATATTATACTCATTTTTAAAAGATTATAAATTGAATACATTTTACTTATTGGTATATCCATTTTATTATTGCGAAGTTATAATTTAGATTTTGACGAATACTACTGATAATGGACTTTTAAAAGTTAGCAAGGCATATTAAATGAAGTTATTAAATATATTTTTATTGTACACTCTCTTTTGCAAAATACTTTTTTAAAAATAATAATAACCTATTAGCTTTTGCAAATAAAATTATACGAGAGCACCAAAAAATTGACTAAATAATACAATTTTAAAAGTACTATCACCTTGATAGCTTCTGATATGATTCTTCTACCTTTAATACATTTTTAATCACACACTGATACCCCTGTGCAATCAGTATTTATATCCTAGAAAATACATCATTCTATTGGTTGATTCTTGCTTTTGGTTTGATACCAAATTTGCATAATGTTACAAACTTACACAATTAAATTTCAAAATAAAAATTATGAGGTATTAAAACTTTAGAAATATTATTTAAAATATCACTTTTAAATCAATTATTATTTCACCAAATTACTTAAATATTTATAATAACTTTTCAAAAACAATATTTAATAAATTTTCACACCTTTAACATTTAATTTATCTATTTTTTATTTAAACAAAATATTTAACTTTTTTTATTAACTGTATTCATCTTTATTACTTTATTTAAAACATTTATACAATGGTTAACTTAATATTTAATATTTGATTTATGATAGGTAATAATTATATTCAATTCTATAATGCAATTTTACAATATTTTGAACTTGACTAATCTAAATACTAGCAAGCAAGTGTGTGTAATTATATTATTATACAAATCACATGACTAATATAACTAAAGCAGACCATATCCGATTTTTCTGTCTGGGAATAAATAATAAATTGCTGCACTTGTATTAATTAAAATAATACAATTATATAATTTGGAAAAATAATTTAGAAAATATAGAACTAAATAGAACTTTCACTACCATAAAACTTACTTTTAAAATATACAATATTAATTATGATTATTAAATATACTTTATAAAAGTAAATACAACATTTATTTAACTATAAGTTTAAGACTATTAAAATTGAACTTTTTAAACATACTTTTAGATATTTATAGCTGAGTTATTTATTATGGCCAGCTTTTGCAACCATATGTAATAATAAAACAATGAGGATTGCCAATTCCTCTACAAGCTTTGTGTTAAATTTTTAGCCAGAGGCAGCACTTAAAATATCTCTGTCAGGAACCCCTCACCAAACGCCTGACCATGGTTTCATGATTTGGCAATAGTTTTAGCTTTATTTAACTATTTTTAAGTGGTTTATCATAGTTTTATGCATTAGGTATTTTCATTTAGCTTTAAATTGTACTTTAAGATATTATTAACAAAATATAACTAACACATCAAGAGAACATATTCCAAAATTTAAAATTTTTAAGTAATTTACTGTGATGAGCTATTTCTGACCTATAGAAAAGGGCACAATATATATATATATATAGGAAATGAAAGAAAATAAATATAACACTCAACAGTAAAATAAGTTATAAAATATTTATTACAAATATCAATTAATATTTCTTAAACCTCATTATCCCTCCACCAATTGCACAAATAAAAGAAAAGAAGATATTATTTAATCTGTTTTCCTTAATTCATTAAAATTTTTGGATGAAGTAGTCTGAGTTCTATACCCACATGTATATATTAGGCAATATAAAAAGCAATATGATATTAAATATTCGGTCATACATGTATTGCTCATTTCTCCATTCATTTCACAGTTTAATAGTATTTTAAAATCGGGCATTTGAAACTAAACGTGGAAGAATGACTAACTTAAAGAATCCTGCACTTAGCAGATAAATGATTTAATATCTATGCACTACCGAAATATAAATTAAATCTTTGGCATAATTAGATTTTAAATTTATTATGGCTATATAATATAAACATATAAGTAATATTTAAAAAAATAATATTAAGACATTAAAACAAATTTTACCCTCTGGTGTCTTGCAACTTCATTCAGACGTGGAGTCTCTGAATGTGCTATACACCTCTGTTTACCAGGTGGCAAGGATTTCTTTTTTTTCACTATATTGATCTGGTGATCTTCATCATTAATATCAGCTGGACCTGGGTGGATACATTTCAATGTTTTGGATGGAGCTGCATGGATACATTGAAGTGGTCTTCTACCCCATAATTATATCACTGGTTGATGAAAATGGTTTTCATCTTGAGTTTGTTAATGCTATGGCAATCAGATGAACACTGCTATTTACTTTATTAGAAATAAATTCAGTAGAGACTCAGCTCTATGCTCTTTCTTAACAGTTCATGTCTTCTTTTAGATTGTGGCTTGGATATGAGGCGAGCACAGCATATAACTGGAAGCAACAGAAGCTTATTAGCACATTAGATTTTGGCAACCCCAATCTTCTCCATACTGACTGTAGCTATCACCATTCAATTATTAAGTCAATACACCATAGTAATGGTATTCTGTGTAAGTAACATCTGCATTAATTTGGAGTCAAAATATTTGCAATGACAAAAAAAATTAAGACTAGTCGGCTTGAAATGATCATGCAATGTATTCTAAAAAGTTTAGATCACTCTGAGAATCTCTCTGCTTATACCTCAGAAGAATGGGAAGAATACATCTGAGAGAACTTAGAATAATATGTTTACAAGAGGAGCTCTAATATAACTATCACTAGTGTCCTGCACCTGTCGAACAGTATCTAGAGTACTTCCATTACATATTCAATTTAGTTACCCCCCCTTGAATAATTGCCTCAAGCTTCTATCTTGGTGGCTAATTGATTTAAAATAATTCACATAGCTGTCTTTTAAAGAATGATATCTTTAAGTAATTTTATATATTATTTTTAATTTAGTTTTATCTGGGCAACTCAGACCACTATACTGATAAACATCAGTTTCAAATTTAACAAAAAAAATCTTTTACCACTGATTAAAATTAAACATACAACAAATGTCTGCAGAAAGGAGTTTGCTATTAACTGAAAGGGGACCCTTTGATTCCTCTTGGAGGCCTTAAAGAAACCAAGTAGGGCAAATTCCTAATGTCCACTCCATACATTCTTGTCATTGCAGCTGTTATTACTATGTGATTATTCATATAGTATACGAACATGGATGTGCTGCTCACCAACATGAATTAGCCAGCATGGTGAGTTTATTGGCTTTTTACCTCCGAGTTTAATATCAAGAAACACCATGGTTTTTCATCTCAGTGCCTGATAAGGCAGAATTAATGTTTGTGTAAATGATAAATATTTTTCCAATACATATATACAATTATGACAGACAAAAATAAAGCATGGCCCTTATTCCCAGGAGGCTGTAAAGTCACCAACCATGGCAGCAGTTGGTGGCCAAAGGTGAAGGGTGCTAAGAATCTCCTGATTGTGGATCCAGACAGCCATTTGATGATGACTTTTTATTTAGATATTTACAACTGCAGATCACTTTCAAGTGAAGAAAGATTGCAAGAATTAAAAGAAGAACTGTCTTATATTAAATGGGACATTGTTGGACTTTGTGAAGTTAAAAGAAAAGGTGAAGAGACAATTGATTTAAAAAGTGGACATATACTCTATTATAAAGGCACAGATATTGGAAATACAAGTGAGTAGGATTCATTATAAATAAAAAGTGGAAGAACAATATTGTGGAGATTGATGGTGTATCAGACAGAGTGGCAAGATTAGTTATACAACTTAATAGCAGATACCAAATGCAGATAATTTAGGTGTATGCCCCAACAAGTTCTCATAGTGATGAAGTAGTAAAAGATTTTTATATGGATAAACAAAAGGCTCTTTATCAGAGTAAACAACATTTTAAAATTGTTATGGGAGACTTTAATGCTAGAATTGGTAAACAAATGAAAGATAAAAGTGCTGTAGGTAATTTTGGTTATGGTAATAGAAATGAAAGAGGACATAGACTTGTGGAGTTTGCATAAAAAAAAACTTTATATTATAAATTCTTTTTTTAAGAAAAATGTTAAAACGAAATGAACATGAAAACATCCAAATGAAGGTACAGCAGAATTGGATTATATTTTGACTAACAGGAAATATATATTTCAAGATTGTAATGTTCTTAATAAATTTAACACAGGAAGTGATCATCGATTAGTAAGGTGTAAGATACGTGTTAATGAAAAACTAGAGAGACAAAAATTATTAAGAAAAACAATATTTACAGTTGATATTCCTAATCTTCAGAAACATTCTAATGAATTTAAATTAAAACTTACAAATTGGTTTCAAGTATTCGTAGATTTTGAACATGATTCAGATTTGAATGAAATTAATATGAAAATAACTGATATGCTTTTAAAAACTGCAACAAAGATAGCTGGTAGAAAAAGCAGCAATTGACCAATAAAATTTCTACTGAGACTAGAGAATTTATAAAGAAAAGAGGGAATATGAAGATATATCAAAATGATACATTAAAAAGGATTGAATATCTCAAATTTTGTAAATTGGTGCAGAAAAGAATTGAAAATGATATGAGAAAGTATAACTGTGAACTAGAAAGAAAAGATGTAGAAGAAAATAAAAGTTTCAAGAATGTAAAACAACATTTTGGTATTGGTCGGAAATTTATATCTGCAATAAAAAAAAAAAGATGGAATTATTACTAAAAAGAGAGATGACATCATGAAATTGGTAGAAGATTTTTATCAAGAATTATATAGTAATAAAGAACAAGCACCTCCTATATCTATTACATCTTCCAAATTACCCAGAATTTTAGATGAAGAAGTGAGACATGCAATTAAATGTATGAAGAAAGGAAAGGTTCCAGGTAATGATGGAATTATAATTGATATATTAAAAGAAGCAGGTGAAGAAATAGAAAAAATTTGAGCAAAGTTATATACCAAATGTCTAAATGATAAAGATGTACCGGATAATTGGAAGAATGCAGTAATAATATTAAAATTTAAAAAAGGTGATAAAGAAGATAAAAATTACAAACCTTTCAGCCTTTTATCAATTTTATATAAAATTTTTACCAAGATAATTACAACTTGTCTACAGAGAACATTGTATTTCCACCAACCAAGAGAACAAGCTGGAATTAAAAGTGGTTTTAGTACAGTAAATCATATCCATGTATTGAGAGAAGTTATAGAAAGTACAAATGAATATGAGTTGTCATTATGTTTTGGATTTGTAGATTATGAAAAGGAATTTGATTCTGTAAACATTTCGTCAGTGATTAAAGAATTGGATCATCAAGGTATAGATCCAGGATATTGTCATATTTTAAAGAATATTTATAAAAATGCAACAGCAACAATTAGATTACATAATGATACTGGGAAAGTCAACATTGAGAAAGGTGTAAGACAAGGTGACTCCATATCTCCAAAACGTTTTACAGCAGTGCTGCAAAGAAGTAATTTGTGGATTAAAATGGGAAACTAAAGGAGTGAAAGTAAATGGAGATTAATTAAGTCATTTAGATTTCACAGATGATGTAGTTGTTTTTGCAACTAATGCTTCAGAGCTGCAGGAAATGTTGCAGGAGTTATCTGATGAAAGTAGGAAAGTAGGACTAAAGATAAATGTTAAAAAGACTAAAGTAATGTTTAATCAATTTGCTCAAAATATGAAAATAAAGATTGATTATGATGAATTAGAAGAAGTTAACAGTTACAAATACCTTGGACAGATTATTAATACAGATGGAAACATAATGGAAGAAATTAATCATAGAATTAAACTTGGTTGGAGTGCTTTTGGTAGAAATAACTTGATACTAAAGGAAATATGTCTATGTGTTTGAAAAGGAAGGTTTTTAACAAATGTGTTTTACCAGTTCTTACTTATGGATCTGAGACTTGGATACTTAATAGAAGAACAATACAGAGACTTCAGACCACTCAAAGAAGTATGGAGAAATGCATTTTGGGAGTAACAAGAAGAGATCGAAAATGCAATATTTGGGTAAGAGAACAAACAGGTGTTACTGACCTCATTGAAAAAATTAAAAGATTGAAATGGAGTTGGGCTGGACATTTTTCTAGAAGAGATGATAATAGATGGACAATTGAAATTTTAAATTGAATTCCAAGAGATTGTAAAAGACCCAGAAAGAGACCACATGTGAGATGGATGGATGAAATAAGAACGTGTGCAGGGGTGATGTGGAGAAGAGAAGCTAAAGATTGGAGAAGGTGGATTAAACTTGGAGAGACCTTCATCCTGCAGTGGATTGATAATGGTTGATGATGATGATACAACAAATAAACAAGATTTTTTTTATATGTGAATTGGCATCCGAATTTTTCGAACTTTTTTGTTTGTAAAAATAAGAGTACAAAGCAAGTTGGCCATTAATATATTAGTGTATTTTTATATTTGGTAAAATAATGGCCACCTGATTTTTTTTAATGCATTAACATAGAAAATCTTATGATTTACAAATAAAGTACAGATGCGTTGGAGCATTTACAATTACTTTTTAATTACTATATTTTATGTATTTTTAGTTTCTTTATGACATGTTCCAATATGTAAACAACTTTTTACAAAATTAAAAACTGATATAAAATTATAAATGTAGTACGTTTACATTTATTAGAATAACAAAATAAAATGAAACAAAATAAATTGTATGTATATATAATATATGCGTCAATTTACAATTTGGGGATTAATATTCTTGAGTGTGTGTGAGTAAGAAATATATA